>CM055956.1:128522972-128946936 GCA_029490685.1 Schizonepeta tenuifolia
GTTTGTAAGTAGAAGAGGAAGTTGAGTGAAACAAACTAACCGAATCAAAAGGGTGGAGGTGGAGGCGGAGGGTAGTTGTGAGTCCGCACCCAATCAAAGATGCCGGTGATTCCTTGTTGCATCAACTCATAATTCCGCCGCATCTCCTCATTATATTGCATTTGAGCCTCATATTGACGACGAGCTTCGGCCTCTTGGCGATCAAACCGAGCATACACGTCATTGGCAAAATTATCCAACCGAGTGTTTGTCGCCTGAAAATGAGTGTTGAGGCATTGCTCATAAGCATCAAAATAAGATGACGGCACATAACGGCGGTGATTAGAAGGGCCAGGAACATCTTGAGAAATGTCTTGTTGTGGAGGCTCTCCATGAAGGTCACCATCGTCACCATAAGCATCACCCTCCACATGGTGGCCATCAGGCACATCCCCCAAAATAGGCCCGTGAAGCGGTTCATCAGTAAGCAACTGATGATGCATAGGAGTCGTCATCAACCAATTAACATTGTTTGCATCCCAAGTGTCCATGTTAGTCAAGTCCGGACGAGGCAACAAGAAAAGCTTATAACGATCCTCCTTAAGATGCCAAAAGAGGCGGTGAACACCCTTAATCATCTTATATCCCTTCAATAAATTCATATCCACCAAAATACTCTTGCAAGCAATGGGAGAACCGGAATCAACACCAAAAAATAAAGCAATAGGAGTAATCATACCTCCAATACAAATAGGAAACGCATCAATGTCGGCTTGCGAATTGGTTAGCCAAATACGCACCAACATCCAAATATGTCCTAGTGAGCAACCCTTGAAGAAAATGTAACTCATCGGCCCTCATTGCTCCAACATTATCACGAGCAAGGAAAGTAAACCCAATCACTCTTAAAATGTACCGAAAGATGAGATTGCGGATAGAAGACGCCTTGGAATAGCCCGGAGTGAATTGGGTTTCGGTCTCGTACTCCATTAAAACAATTGTCCTCCAAAGATGGGCGGCGTACATGCCGTGAAGGTGGTAAGCAATGCTATTAGGGCAAGATAAAATATCACTAAGGTCGGAGGTACTCAACTCACATGGTTCATCCCCCAATTGAAACTTGATACGAACCGGGACGACATTCTCTTCTTCTAACACCAATGTACAAAGAAACTTCAAAGTGATACCACAATAAGTAAGCCAATTTGCCATCAAAACCGATCGAAGCCCCATGCGATCAACAAGTCGCTATACGGAATCGGCTATCCCCAAAGCTTCCATGGTGGCACCACAAATGAAACGGCTTGGCTTAATCTTAAACTTACTCAAAGTCTCCCATTTAGCACGAGCGCCATCCGTGCAAAGATGAAATTTATACCCATCCACATTGCATTCGACGGACGATGCTTGTCGAGACGTAGAGCCATTTTCTTTGGATTTACTCTTTCCGGCATCCTTTGTTTTCCCTTTATCTTTTCGTAGCACCATGAACACTAAACAACCTACACACACGAAATAAAACAAACTAGATGGAAAATAAGGAACTAAACCAATAATCGAACACAAAATAACCCAATTACAAACGAAAAACAAAATAAAATCACCCCCATATCCAAAATAATAGCAAATATTGGTCCCCCCAAACTTGTTATTATCAATGGAGACCAATAAAGTTCAACACCAACATATAGTCATTCTACAAACAAGTAACCCACCACTCAATTCTCTAAAAGAACATGAAAGCATGGCTAAGAGAAGAAATTCGTCAAATTCACAAGTTACCCATCACACATTCCACAAAAATAACCTAATTCTAGCATACCCATAACATATAGAAGCAAGAAGAATCATCAATTGCAAATTAGAAGCAAGAAATCAAAAAGTCCCAAATTCTAGCCGTAGATGCTAGAAAACGAAAATGAATGGAAAAACACAAAATAATCGGTCAACATACTCAAAATCATGTAAAGAATAAACAA
This sequence comes from Schizonepeta tenuifolia, assembly GCA_029490685.1. Classification (NCBI taxonomy): domain Eukaryota; kingdom Viridiplantae; phylum Streptophyta; class Magnoliopsida; order Lamiales; family Lamiaceae; genus Schizonepeta; species Schizonepeta tenuifolia. The sequence goes on from CM055956.1 coordinate 128,524,931, forward strand.
CTAAGAGCAAAAGGTGAAGAAATCATACCTTGAATGTGTTGGTAATGGAAGATAATTGAAGAAAAGATAGTAGAAGAGAGAAAGAATGTGTTGGTGTGTGTAGGGAATGAGAAAAATAAGTAAAAAAATTCGAATTTGGGTGAAAAGGGAAAGAAAGCTTACCTTGAACCGGCGAAAACCGGTATGGAACCCAGTCTAGGAGAGAACCGACGGAGGGCATGCGGCCGCATGCGAGACCGCATGCCAAATGCGAGAAAATTTCGTTCGCGAGCTCATCCTCCCAGGGCCATGCGGTCCAGTCATGCGGCCGAATGGCGGACTACATGTGTGATACCCCGAGCTTTTGTACTTTTAGTGAGCGTGTAATTAACCGAGTGAGTTAAAAGATGAGAATTTAGGAGTAAAATTTTTCTTTTCTAAATAGAGAGAAATGAGTAAAACGTTTAGAATACTTTATGAGTCTTGTGTGAATTTATCTGTTCTATTTATCTGAGACGATGATGATGTGATATGCTTGTTGAGTTGTTTATATGAAAATGAGTATGAGATTAATTTCTATAAAAATCCCGAAGAGTTTGCTTGATTGAGATAGCATAACGTTAACCGCCGAGAAATATATTTACGCCGATGAACTTAGAATAGAATTGAATTAGAATCTTCGAACTTATACTTTTAAGATCACTGAGATAGGGTAAGAACTTATCCGAGAATTGAGAAGAGTAATGAGGAGTTAATCTTTAAAGGATTAATAAATGGATTGATAAGCCGACTAAATTCCTTTGAGAATTAAAAGACTAAATGATCGAAACCCTTAATCTTTTAAATTGAGACGTGAAATAGGGTTGAGATGCTTAGTGTTGGAAGTGAGACGAGAAGAGGTTAGACCGTTAATAGCATAAAAAGGAATTAATACGAATCGTTTTATCCGGAAAACCTTTACGACCGGATAGTTAACACCCGTAACGACACGACGAAGACACGTGTCACACACCTCTCACTCCCTCACGCCACCTCACTCTTCCTCTCACATCACTCTTCAATTTCCAAGATTAATATCATGATGATGTCTTATGCATGGCATTCCAAAAGTGCATGCAAACTACATCAATCTTATTAATCAATCACACCTTAGACAATTTCAACTTCCAACAATTCACTTTATTCCTTTTGTTGGATTTCAAATTCCTACATCTAAGACAAAGAAAGAAAACTTAGTCATCTACACATCTCTCCCTCTCTCATTCGAAAGTCTCTCTCTCTCAAACAACAAAGAAGAACTCTCAATCTCTCCAATGTCTCTCACTCTCGGCATTCTCTCTCTCTCACACATACTTTGATTTTTCTTTACATGCAAACATGTATTCAAGCTCCTCATCCATGGAAATGAAGTAGAAAGTATCATCCTCCATTCATTCCATCCATATTCTCAAGAAAAGGTAAATATCTTTCAAGATCTTGAAGTTAAATTCAACAATCATCCAACACTTTCTTCATTTTGATTCTTAAACCCTAAAAGGAATGAATGATTAATTCCATGTTATTCTTTTTCTTTGAGGATTCAAGAAGACTTCCTTCTTCCCTTCAAACCCAAGCTTTGAAGCTACAAATTCCATCCATTTCAATTCCAAGAGCCAAGGAGAAGAATTCCATTTAAATTAAAGTATGATATTCATTTGATTAGTTGTAAATATGTATATCTCTAAGTCCTAAAAGAAAGAACTATGCATGCATACTATTTAAATTATGTTTAGGCAAACTTAGGATGTGCATGTGTTAATCGAGTGAGAAGAAATCGTTAAGAGAATCGAACGTTAGATTTTAATCGGTGAATTAAGAGAAGAAAAAGAAATCAAAACCCTAGCAAATTGATTAATGCCGGAAATTTTAAGAAAAATAGGAAAAATATGAATTCTTTGAGTTATTGTTATTTTGATACTTGATTTGTTATTTTTATCATGTTGAGAATGAGATTTTATGCATAAAAAATTGAGAAATAAAATGCACAAGAATGTGCATGTGTGTGCCGTGTGTTTTTGAAAAAAATAGAGGAATTAGTTTGTTGATTTTGTTGATGAATTGAGTGATGTTTTGATCAATGAGATGATTGTATGTTATGTTAGTATAATCATACATGTGTTTAAATTGAGAAAATGAGATTGCATGTTGAAGTTTTTAAAGAAATTAAATGTGAAAATATAGAAAAGATTGAATGTTTAAGTGTTACAATGTATGTATGAATGTTAGTTTAAATTATGAATAAAGATAGAAGTTTTTGATAAAAAGATTGAAGTCTAAAAGCTTGTAATTGATTAAAAGATGAAAATTGCATAAAAAGATATATCAATTAAGTGTTTTTGTATGAAAATTTAAAAGACTTGAATTTCTACTAAGCTACAACAAAAAGATCTTTTATAATTTGACTAATAAAATAAACTAGTTAATAAAAATGTTTATTAAAAGATAAAAGAATTATTAAGTAAGAAATGGCTTAAAGGTTAAAAACAAGAAAGGAAGAAATTATTAGAGAAATAAGCAAGAATAGAGAAAACCGAGTTTAAAAAGAATTAATCGAGAAGAAATAAAAAGGAAATTTTAATCAAGGAAAGAAAAGATGCTAGACGAGTGAGGTTAGATACTCGTATAGGTTAATCAAGAAAACAATGATAGAATAAGATGTCGAATAATGAGTTAAAAGAAGTTAATTAAAAATAATTAATTGAGTACATTGTTTTCAACCAAACAAATTAAAAATAAACCGAGAGAAATTACCGAGTTGATAATTAGAAAAATAATAGTCGAGTTAAGAAATGAGAATCGAAGTAGACATGAATAAGAAATTCTAATTTCATAAGAGCTAATAATAATTAAAGAGAAATTATATTAATTAAGAAAAGATATGAAATACCTTATAAGATAACGGATGTAGAACAAAGCGTTGTCTATAAATAAAAAAAAAAAGATAGAATGAGCCTTCATAAAAAGAAATGCATAATTGAGTTAGGTTTTAATATCTAAATTGAATGAATGTTAATGTGTCTTGAAGTATGTTTGATTTATGTGAATTCATTATATGATTGAATAAGTATTTAAATGCATGATATTAGTTATGATGTGAAAGATAATTGAGTTATTTTGTATGCAAAATGGTTGAATGATTGATTGTTAAGTCGAGAATCAATTAAAGTCTTTGAAAGAAAGCTCGAGCAATAGAATATAGACGATGACGTTATTAATTAAAAAGAGAAAAGTGTTAAGACGTTGAGTAGTAAAATTAACCAGTTCAAATAGAGTTAATGATTTAAAGACGAGAACGCGAGATCCTTTGGAAGAATTAGAGCGAAGAGAGAAACGACTCAAGTAAAAGTCCTTCAGTTAAGTCCAACGCCTTTGTGTCCGTCTTTCATATATCTTATTTTCCTATCGATGTCGAACTGTGAAGGATCGAGCCAAACGGATCATTAAGCGAGGACAAATAGCCCTAACCCACCTAGCTAGTTCTTCGGAAGTCAGGTGGACTTTTCTGAACCAAAACTATCGATGAAAATTAGTTATGCTATTGAGTATTATGATATGATTTCAAATGTGATTGACTTGCCGTTTTTTGGTATGTGTTATCATCTGTTTATATGAAGATGTTATTATCCTGTGAAAGGCAGGAAACCTACGTGTGGTATATGTTGAGGTGACTGTGAGCCTTGCTTCGGTTAGGCCGGTCACAGTGCTTGAGAAGGAGGCCTACTTCTCAGCACAGTAAGATTGTTTGTGACAGATGATGCATACTGTTATATTATATGATATTTGACTGCGCAGTCTATTTAAAAGAAAATGTTTTGACATGCACAAGTAAACTGTTTTTAAAACTGCTTATATACTTGTGATGTTCGGCAAGGCAAGTTCAATTGTTATAGCTTTAAGAAGCACCTTTATTCAAATGTTTTGGCTTGAGTTCACTGAGTACGAAGTACTCAGCCCTGCGTGTGTTTCTAAACATGCAGGTTGACTGGATGGCGATGGCATGGATACTTGGCGGTGTGGTTTGGTTCTTTTGGTTGAGTTTAATTGAATTTCAGACTGGCATATGTACGTCTTCATACGTGCATATGTTGGGTATTGATGCAAGTTTCTGCTGCAACCCTTTTGAATTGATGTCTGTTGATGCTAATACTTTGATTCTCATGTTTTTGATTCTGAGCGTTGTGCTCGATGACTTTGAATATTTGTTAACTTCTTAATCTACTTGACTTGTAATTCCGAGCGATGGGCTCGTTAACTTGAATTATTGTTGAACATGATTTTCTTAACATGGTATATATATTTGTATGCTTTCCTTTTTGTTGGAATTCTATCCCCATCAGTATGAATTACTTATTTGGATTCCTGTTGTAAGTGAAGTTAAGATGCTCGGATGTTATTTCATTATGCTTTTGGAAACCTAATTTGATTGCCTTATCTTCCATCTTTGTTTTCCCCGAGCATGCTCCCGTTATGTGAGTTAGTTATTAACTGTTTAGGTTTGTTGTTGTTCGTAAGTCGCGCCTCGAGAGTCGGGGTGTGACAACATGCCCTTATGTGGCCTCCTACTCACCCGCATGCGGTGAAATTCCAACCGCATTGCTCTTTTTTTCTTTTTTTTTTTTAATTTTTCTCGTTGGGTTGCCTCCCAACTAGCGCTTAGTTTAACGTCGTTAGGTCGACGGAATGGCGAGTTCATGGCATGTCCAAAAAAACTTGAAGAACATCATTGGGTGGCTCGGAATGATGATAAGCTTTAATCCTTTGCCCATTCACGACAAATAACGAACCATCCGTATGGATCAACTCAAGAGCTCCACTTGTAAGAACTTTGTGAATATTAGAGAATTTTGAATATGGTTTATAACAATTGATGAGTTTTTATTTATTTTTATCCGTAAACACACACAAACACACACAAGAATAATCAGATTAGACCCTCCACAGGCTGTGGGTTCCCTAGAATTCAAAAAAAGAAAAGAAAAAAAAGAATAGACCCTCTACAAACACAAAAATTGTTTTGAAATTCCTATCGTCAATGTTTGGATTAAATAATTAATGTGGCTTTACCATTCAATATTTTTGTAATTTGACCTTACGAGATTGTACTCCCAGTATTGTCCCGATAATCTTGTAACATATTCCTTTTTAGATTGTTCCATTCATCTTGTAATATTTTCTTTTATCAAAATAATTAAAAAATCAATTTGTCACTTTATTCGCTTTATATTACATAAAAAGAATACTTTATATCATTTTATCAAATTTAAAAATAATTTATACACTTTATTTACTACACTAAACACTATCTTTACTCTTAAAACTTTTTTTCTTAATATCCATATTAAAAAGAAATATTACAAAATAAACGGGACGGATAGAGTATTTGATCATTGCGTTGGTTAATATTTTTTGATAGACACCCGTCGATGTCTTATTGGGCTAATGTTTGGTGGGCCGATCAAACTGTGGGCTAACCGAATTGTTCAATATTTAATAATCATTTTCTCTATTTTTATTTTGATTTTAATTCATCGTCGTAGCAGCATTTTTTGGTCAAAAGATGAAATTTTACAAAATTGTATATTATTATTTGGTAGTTTCACTAATATTTTATTCATAACTTAAAATTAGAATGCACTGTAGTAGTTTGTTTTTAGTCCAAATCAGATTTTTTAATCTCATTTCGTATTTCATTCTCTACTCATTTCAGTGGTTAAACAACATGTGATATTGACTAAATTTATTTAACCTGAATAAGGTATATAATTATCAGTAAATAGCCAAATATCAAAAATTAGACAATCAACCAAATGATCAAGTTTGGTGTGGGTGTTTGTTTTGATTTAACGTTAGCGTCACTAGTAAATTCGCCATAGTACGGTCTATAAATTTTAATATTACTAAAAAATGGTGAATATTCTTTTTGTTTTTGGATAATTTATTTCTTTAATAACATGTTATTTTCTTTCTTGTTCTGAATTTTGATTTTTCTTTATCAATATATTCTCTTTAACAATTTAATTTTAATAATAATTATCCATTTTTCTACAGCGATTGTTGCAAATAATACATCGGTTTGGAAGTGATTGTTGGAACGATGGAATCAAAATAGCCACTGATGATGTAATATTGAATATATACTGATTCTATTAAATAATTTTTTTATTATAGCAAGATATATAATTGTGTTTCACATAATCAATTCGATATTTTGAAGACTCCTTCATTCATTATCTAACGTTAGTACTTTACTGGTACCTTTAACGTTTGTTCTTAGACATAATAGGAAAGCATAAATCTTTTGGAAGATCAAGAAATCAATCATAATAAAAAAGAGAAAAACGTATAAATACTCTGTTCTTCAAGAAGAACATATAATTAATATAATAATTCCTAGAGGCGAACACTCAAGGGGTTCACAGTAGATGAGATTGACAAATAGGATATGATTATGGTATTTGGATTATTTATCATACGTTTAATTAGATTGATTATCATTTTAATTATCCTAGGATAAATAGAGAGAGAAGCACCACAAAGTTGAACACAGAAATAAGAGTTCGAACATTGATGTCGAAATTGGGGGAAATTTGAGAACAAAGTTAGAAATTTCCAAATGATTTGGATGAGTGATTAATAATCAACCCAAAATAGGAAGGATAGTTTATCACCCAGTTAATTGATATGAACACTAGCCTAGTTATTCATCACGGTCCAATCATGCAAAACAAAGATATAATTATGCATGATTATTTATCAATCACTCATAATCACGCACCCTATAATTAATTCAATTTCAATCTTACAATTTCATCTAGTAATAATAAATCCGTAAGTTAATAGAAATACATAGTTACTGCATTGAGAATTTAGGCAACAAACAAAATGCTGAATATCAATTTCCATGACATGAATATCAAACACAATATCTGCAAAACAAGGTTTGAAAAGATGAAATTCGTCAAACATATCTCGTAGATATGATAAATTACTGTTGAAGATGAGAGAGAGGAATTGCTGGCCATGTTCGATGAAAGTCCGAGCCAAGAGAGGCATAAATTTTGTGAACACAAAACGCTCGAAGAGAAACGTGAATGGCCGGCCACCGAGTGCTAGTCCAACACGCCGATTCACTCCCCAAGAGCAGTTCCAGCAACGGTGCATGGATCAAATTCATCCCCCTAATAACAAACATGACATCAATTCATACAATCAAAGGAAATGTAGTAGTTGCAGTAATATAGCAATTGCAAATTATCTCACCAAATTTACTCAAACAAAATTAAGACATATATACATATATATGGTTATTAACATGCTCGAACGTTTTATGAATAATGAACTTGAAGGGCTGCTTCTTCTTCTCCGTATAATTCCTCTTGCTCCTCTACTATTCTTTTAGCAGATTCCACAACTGAAACGCTGCAATTGAACACCTCTACTACTTCAAGTGTCGGTATCTCTGCAAAATCTAAAGGGATCTCCTTGAGTTCATATATCCTATGAAGACGAAGGCGCTCAAGGCATGGAAAGTGAGAGCATTCTGTTTTCCAGACATGTAGACCCTCACAAAACGTAAGAAACAAGACTTTGAGGCTGCGGAATTGGCCTTCAGTTGTTTCCCATTGGCCTTCTTTGAATCTTCCTCCATGGAGTCTGAGCTTCTGAAGAAGAGGCAATGAACCTATCTTATCCAATATGTCTTGCCAACATAGGTTTCGATTCAAAACAATATGCAACTTTATGAGCGAATCTGGAAAGCTAATTAGTCCCTGTAGAGAATCACATCCACTATGGCCAAAGTAGCAGGAGAAGGACTCAAGTTTATCTAGACATATAAGATTGGTGAGACAATACTCCTCATCAGAAGATCTATCATCCTCATAAGAAGATCCACAATATACTATTTTCAACTTTTTGATATTGGGAATTCTCTTAACTATTTCTTTGCTGCACTTGAAATTCCATATTTGCCCCAACGTTTGAAGATTTCCCAAAACAATGTTATCACCTTGCAATTGGTCATTATCAATGAAATCATACTGAATATGCCTGATCTGAACCATGTCAAATATCGAAGTGCTCGTATTTGAGTCCGAAAAAATTTGGAGATTCCAAAATCGCACGATTGAATCACGGTAATAGAAAGATTCGATATTGCTGTAGCGTAAGTTCACCAATTGATACACGCTTTCAAAGCTTGCTTTTGGTGGACTAAAGTATGCATAAGATGATTCAAATATCCTTAGCAACCTAAAATTGAGAGGTGGTAGTTCGTTGTCCCTAAGATTCCATATCAAAGTACGAGCTAGCGGCATGGACGACATTGCGTTTATGGCTTCATCTGTAGAAACAACAATGCGGCGTTGGGCAGCATTATCTACTATCCCTTGAGGAGGAATTCCAACCACAGTATAAAACCTTTCCTTTTCAGCTTCTCTCACGCACAAATCTCTCAGCAAATCATGCATTTTGCAGTACTTTATTTTTCCTATACTCCCCAACTTATGAACCAAAATAAGATTTCTACCAACAAGGTCCTCCAAGTACTCTAATGCAACCTCTTCCATGCATTTATTACTTATTGGTTTTAGAAATCCTTCAGCTACCCACAACCTAACGAGCTTTTTGGTACGAATCTCTTTATCTTCTGGGAAAACTCCCATATAGAGAAAACATGGTTTTAGATGAACGGGCAATTGCTTATAGCTCATGTACAATATTTTGAAGTAACGTTCATCATCCTCTAAATTCACTATTGAATTTAAGTTTTCTCTTATGTATTCCCAATATTCAATTGTAGGTTCGGACTTGGCCAAAAGTCCCCCAACCACAACAATTGACAAAGGAAGCCCTTTGCAACCTTTCCCAATTTCCTTCCCAATTTTCTCGTATTCAACTGGGCAATCCTTTTCTCCAAACACAGTTTTGGAGAGCAGCTCCCAGCTATCATCCTCACCTAGAAGATTCGTCTTAAGGCTACTAGAGTTTGGTAGGTTTGAAGCCAAAATGGAAAGCCTAGTTGTTACCACTATTCTACTACCATCTGTGGTATTTGGAAAAAACATCCTAACTCCATCCCATGCCTCGTTGCTCCACATATCATCAAGTACAATCAAGTACCTTCTACCATACAAGTGTTTGTGCAACATGTCTCCTAATTCACCCTCGCTCAAATCTTGACTTACGTCTCTATCTAGTAGTTGCTTAACAAGTAGTGCGAGAATTTCCCGAATACGATACTCTTGAGAGATGGTAGCCCAAGCACGAATATCAAAATGCTCCACAATAAGACGGTCTTGATAGATATTTATAGCAAGAGCAGTCTTACCTGAGCCGCCCATCCCTACAACCGGAATGACTTGTAGATCACGGCGATCAGATGTGAGCTTATCCTTCATTTGAAACAAGAGTTGATCAGCACCCACCATCCTCCTCTGCTGCACCTGCGCAACTGAAGAAGATCTGGAAGAATCCGGAGGCGTTGACTTTGTGTGCAGCTGATGAGGTTGGAGCAGCATGGCCTCTTTCTCGATCAACGCCATTTCTTCAATCACCTTCTCTACAGCTTCGTAAAAGTCTTCATCGGAGTTGATCATTTCCCCATCATCTGTGATCGAATCCACAATATGGGATTCGATGACGTCTTCGGCCGCATATGCTGCATCTGCTATGCGAGTCTCCAAAGGGTCTGCTTCGGCGGTGTAGGCAAGAGTGGGGTTATAGGCTTCGAGAAATTTCTGGAGAGAAGTGATATTTTGAGTGAGGAGATGAACTTGGTTTTTGTGGAGAGAGATAGGAGGGCGAGGATGATTTTCAAGGGTGTCGATGATATTCATAAGAGAAAGCAGAGCTGCGTAAGCTGCCATGACTATGAAACTATGGAATCTGGTTTAGATGGCTTGGTGGTTCTGAATTCTCAAAAGCTCAACATAATACTATATAAGATAAGGAATGAATGGATGATGTTAAAAGTCATTAAATAATGGGTAGGGTAGTTGTGTAGAAAAAAGATAGAGCAACTTGACCGTTGACTCATTAATTTCAATAAATAGAGTAGTACTATTGGAGATGTAATGACAAATGCATGTTTGTTGATGAGTCTGAAAATGATAAATAAAAATTGTTTCGTTGATTTTGCTAATAAATTAAAATAAAAGCTGAAAATAAAAAAAAAATCAGAAAAAAGGTGAAGAAAGAAAACAGGAATTAAAAAAAAAGGATCAAATATTAACTAATTGCAGGGTAGAAAATAAATAGTAGATGCTACATTTAGAATTGCTAAACTTGATAAATAGTAGATGCAAGGTGATCAGCATTTATTCAATTAAGCAGTAGGCTTGGCATATGATGAGCGCATATTACAAGTTTTCAAATTAAATGGAGTCATCTGTCCAAATTAATGCAAAAGTTGAATTGGGCTAATGTTTGGTGGGCCAATCAACCTGTGGGCTACGAATTATTCAATATTTAATAATTATTTTCTTTATTTTAGTTTTAATTTTAATTCATCGTCCTTGTCCTAAAAGCATTTTTTCATATGTTTCATATGCGAGAAAAAACACTTTTGATCTTTTTAACCTCATTCACAACCTCCGTGTAATACCCCGAAAATTTTATTCGTCATTAAAAGGTTTAAGTTATGATTTCCATTTTATTTTTATGCAATTAATTATTTAAGTCTTATAAGTCGCGTTTAGAATTATTTACCAAGCATGAACATGACATAGCATTTATTTTATTTTGCATGGGCAAAAGTTTTTATATTTATATGTTTAAAAGAATTACTTGATGAGTTTGTTATATTATTAATTATTAAGTTATTTTTGTTTTTTTTTCCTTTAGTTCGTATAAGAATAAGTAGATTTTGTAGCTAAAGTTCTAGTTTACTTAGGATTCTTTGATACGAGAGTTTTTATTTTATTTCTTAGATTTGTTTGAAGGGTAAGTTGATGAAATTCATAGTTATCTCTTTCCACCTCATTAGCTGTTTAAATAGAGGCATCTTCTCTTATTATATTTTCTCATACTCAAATTTCGATCCATAACTTTTCTCCCTTTCTTGCTCGAGTTCCTAATTAGCTGTAAGACCAACCTATCTTCTATTTTTACTATTTATTTTCTGGTGTGTTCTTGTGCTGTTTGTCTGCGTACGACATTCTTCTTCGAAACCTTTCTGCTTCTCTCGAGTTAAAATTTAAATTGATCAATTCATTCATGTATACTTGACATGATGATGCATTTCTTATCATTACAGAGACATTGTTAACTATATTTTAACATGCAATTGAATTTAATTGCAAATATTCAACGGTTTGAAATTTATTCTCATCAGAAGGTGACTACGCAGTTTCAAAAGCTGTTCGTGCAACCATTTTCTAGGAGATACTGTGTTCAGTTTACTCGATATTAAACCTTCACATTTTGCAAGCACATAGAAGGCATGACATAGAACAACATATAAAATTTCAAAGCATTTGAAGCACTCTAACCTACTGAAAAACCTATAGACTTATCTCGGCAACATGTTGTAAAAACGAAATAACATTCATACTTAGATCTTTATGTTTAGTTCCTCTAAGCCGTAAATCACAACAAAGATTCATCAAATCTCCTACATCATGCAAAATTATATAACAAGAGATATACGGGGTCCAATTCCCGACATATTCGACATCAAACAAAGTCACAAATATTGTCGAAACGTAACAAAACAACCGATAGACTTCTACTCCAACATGCTCACTCACATCCTATAATTTTCAACCATGCTCAACCTCTCATCCACCTAAACATGCTCCTAAAGTCATAAACAAGATTATCAAGAGGATGAAAGTGAGACGAGATACCTAGCCTTCAAACTCCCAACTCTCGATTGCCCTCTCGATTCTTCTCTCGTGCGTGTCCAGCTACTGCTAGTTGCTGCTCCTAGTTGTTGCTCCCTCGCCTCTCCGTGGAGCCCCGACGGTGCCTAATAAATTCGTGAACCTAATAACAAACATGACATCAAATCATACCATCAAAGGAAAATGTAGTAGTTGCAGTAATATAGCAATTGCAAATTGCAAATTATCTCACCAAATTTACTCAAACAAAATTAAAGACATATATATGAACATATTTATTAACATGCACGAACTTTTTTTACAGAAATTGAAGTATAAACAAATCAAAATATAGAAATGGCTTCATAATTTATAAATGAAAGCTATTTTTTTTTGTATACGAAAGTAATATCAGAAATGAAAGTAAAAGTAGAATCAACCCAAACAATTTTTTCTTACGTACATTCAACATGAAAGTTAGGACTTGCTAAGCTCTTCTTCTCCGTATAACTCCTCTTATTGAGCAAAACATGAACTTGAAGGGCTGCTTCTTCTTCTCCGTATAATTCCTCTTGTTCCTCTTCTATTCTTTTAGCAGATTCCACAATTGAATCGCTGCAATGGGTCACCTTTACTACTTCAAGTGTGGGTATCTCTGCAAAATCTAAAGGGATCTCCTCGAGTTCATCTATGAAAGAAAGATGAAGGCGCTCAAGGCATGGAAAGTGAGAGCATTCTGTTGTCCAGACAAGTAGACTATCGCAATTGAAAAGAACCAAGACTTTGAGGCTGCGGAATTGGCCTTCAGTTGTTTCCCACTGGCCTTCTTTGAACCTCCCATATCGGAGTGTGAGCTTCTGAAGAAGAGGCAATGAACCTATCTTATCCAATATGCTTTGCCAACAATGGTTTCTGTCCAAATCAATACACAACTTTATGAGCGAATCTGGAAAGCTAATTAGTCCCTGTAGAGAATCACATCCACTATGGCCAATGTAGCAGGACAAGAACACAAGTTTATCTAGACATACAAGATTGGTGAGACAATACTTGTCATCAAATCCACGATAAAATACTCTCAATTTTTTGATATTGGGAATTCTCTTAACTATTTCTTTGCTGCATTTGAAATTCTTTAACGACCCCAACCTTTGCAGATTTACCAAAACAATGTTATCACCTTGCAATTGGTCATTATTGATGCTAGAAGAGTTGATATGCCTGATCTGAATCATGTCAAATATAGAAGTCGTCGGATTTAAGTTCAACAACATTTGTAGATTCCAAAATCGCACCATTGAATCAGGCCATTTAAAACGATAGATATTGATGTAGCGTGAGTTAACCAATTGCTGCACGCTTTTTAAGCATGCTTTTGGTGCAGACCGTACAACAGGTGATTCCAATATCCTTAGCAACCTCAAATTGAGCGGTGGTATTTCATTCCAATGATTCCATATCAAAGTACGAGCTAGCGGCATGGACGACATTGCGTTTATGGCTTCATCCTTTGATGTGCTAGTAGAAACAACAATGCGGCGTTGGGCAGCATTATCTACTATCCCTCGAGGAGGACTTGCAACCACAGTATAAAACCTTTCCTTTTCAGCTTCTCTCACGCACAAATCTCTCAGCAAATCATGCATTTTGCACAGTCTTATGTTTCCTAAACTCCCCAAATCTTCAACCAAAATAAGATTTCTACCAATAAGGTCCTCCAAGTACTCTAATGCAACGTCTTCCATGCATTTATTACTTATTGGTTTTAGAAATCCTTCAGCTACCCACAACCTAACGAGCTTTTTGGTAGGAATCACTTTATCTTCTGGGAAAACTCCCATATAGAGAAAACATGGTTTTAGATGAACGGGCAATTGCTTATAGCTCATGTACAATATTTTGAAGTAACGTTCATCATCCTCTAAATTCACTATTGAATTTAAGTTTTCTCTTATGTATTCCCAATATTCAATTGTAGGTTCGGACTTGGCCAAAAGTCCCCCAACCACAACAATTGACAAAGGAAGCCCTTTGCAACCTTTCCCAATTTCCTTCCCAATTTTCTCGTATTCAACTGGGCAATCCTTTTCTCCAAACACAGTTTTGGAGAGCAGCTCCCAGCTATCATCCTCATCTAGAAGATTCATCTTAAGGCTACTAGAGTTTGGTAGGTTTAAAGCAAAAATGGAAAGCCTAGTTGTTACCACTATTCTACTACCATTTGTGGTATTTGGAAAAAACATTCTAACTCCATCCCATGCCTCAATACTCCACATATCATCTAGTACAATCAAGTACCTTCTACCATACAGGTGTTTGTGTAACATGTCTCCTAAATCACCCTCGCTCAAATCTTGACTTACATCTCTATCTAGTAGTTGCTTAACAAGTAGTGCGAGAATTTCCCGAATACGATACTCTTGAGAGATGGTAGCCCAAGCACGAATATCAAAATGCTCCAAAATAAGACGGTCTTGATAGATATTTATAGCAAGAGCAGTCTTACCTGAGCCGCCCATCCCTACAACCGGAATGACTTGTAGATCACGGCGATCAGATGTGAGCTTATCCTTCATTTCAAGCAATACATCATCAGCACCCACCATCCTCCTCTGCTGCACTTGCGCAACTGAAGAAGATCTGGAAGAATCCGGAGGCCTCTGTATGTGCAGATTTTGTAATTTGAGTAGCATGGCCTCTTTCTCGATCAACGCCATTTCTTCAATCACCTTCTCTACAGCTTCGTAAAAGACTTCATCGGAGTTGATCATTTCCCCATCATCTGTGATCGAATCCACAATATGGGATTCGATGACGTCTTCGGCCGCATATGCTGCATCTGCTTCTGCTTCGTGGAAGAGATCATCGGTCATCATTTCCCCATCATCAGAGCTGATCATTTCCCCATCATCAGAGCTGATCATTTCCTCATCATCAGAGCTGATCCATTTCCCATCATCAGAGCTGATCATTTTCCCATCACTTGTGATCGAATCCACAATATGGGATTCGATGACGTCTTCGGCCGCGTATGCTGCATCTGCTATGCGAGTCTCCAAAGGGTCTGCTTCGGCGGTGTAGGGAAGACTGGGGTTATAGGCTTCGAGAAATTTCTGGAGAGAAGTGATCTTTTGAGTGAGGAGATGAACATGGTTTTTGTGGAGAGTGATGGGAGGGCGAGGATGATTTTCAAGGGTGTCGATGATATCCATAAGAGAAACGAGAGCTGCGTATGCTGCCATGACTATGAAACTATGGAATCTGGTTTTAGATGAGTTAAGAGCAGAAAATGCAGAATGTATGAAGATGAGATGGCTTGGTGGTTCTGAATTCTCAAAAGCTAATAATATAATAATAATACTACTACTATAAGATAAGGGATGAATGGGTGTAGAAAAAAGATAGAGCAACTTGACCGTTGACTCATTAATTTCAATAAATTCGTAGTCTAACAAGCACAGCCAAATACGTATTATTATTATTATTATTATTATTATTATGATGATGTGGGGCAAGCAATCTTTTTATGTTCGATGCGCACTAGATAAAGACATAAACATAGTGAATGTGTCTGTTTTGGTTTAACGTCACAGTGCTTGAGATCAAAAATCTAATGATCAAGTTTGGTGCGGGTGTTTGTTTTGATTTAACGTTAGAGTCACTAGTAAATTCGTTGTAGTGTTGTCTATAAATTTTAATATTACTAAAAAATAGTGAATAAATGAGTACAGTTTGAAGACATATTCTTTTTGTTTTTGAATATTTTATTTCTTTAATAACATGTTATTTTCTTTCTTGTTCAGTAATTTCTTGTAATTGTGAATTTTGAATTTTTTTTTTCCTTATGAATATATTTTCTTTAACAATTTAATTTTAAGTTACAAATACATCTGTTTGGAAGTGATTAATTTAGTGTGGCAGGTTGTAGTAAGAATCATCTTGAATCCAGCGATTTTTCTTGGATAACAAATAAGGGTTTGAACCCTATTCTTTCAAGTTATGATCTTGATATCTTGCCTATCTTTTCATGCAAGGGAAGAAGTAAAAAATCCAACCTTTCCATACCCTCCAAGAAGCCGAAACCAAGCCTCAAAGAGAAGCGTGAGTTTTAATTTCATTCATGCAAAGAGATGTACATGTAAATGAAGAAATAAGAAAAAGCATGCATGATTTAATTTATGCTTAGGCAAACCTTAGGGTTATGATGATGAGATGATGATCTAAATGAAGATTAAAACATGATTTAAGGCTTAAAATGAAAAAATAACCTAAGTAGGTTAAAAGCCGTAAAAATCGATCATTAAGAAAAAAAATAGGAAAAATAATTTCTTGATGATTGTTCGATGTTTTGATGATGATATATGCTTTTGATGATGATTTGAGTGATCTATATGAATTATAGGATTTTTGTGAATTTCTATGATTTTCTATGAATTTATGGATTTTTTAATCGATTTAATTGATTAAAAATAGGAAAAATGTGAATAAATTATGAATTGTGAATTTTATAGATTATATGATGTTATAAGTATGATAAAGCATGAAAATATGATTTAAATGTGATTTTAAGTCATATTATGAATTTATTGAATTTTTGATTAAAATTTGATATTTACCTATATGTTGAAGAAAATAATTTTTGATGAAATATGATCATGTTGATGTTGATTATAATGTTATGATGTTGGAAATGAATTTTTGAAGTGAATTATATGCATAGAAATAGAAGATATGATTTTTAAGGAATTTATTAGATTTTGTGGAGATAAAATCGATTAAATGAAAAATAAATATAAAAATAAGTATTTTTGATATTCTTGAGTTAGTATGAGTTTTTGAAGACATGTGTTCTTCATGTTCTTGAAGAATTTTTGAAAATTTGAAAATGAGATAAAATAATTAGGAATTAATTATTTTATTATATATATATATATGGAGTGGATCTTGTGAGAATACTCCCTTACATGAGAAATAAGAACAATTAACAACCATAGATTATCAATAAATTAATGGACAGATTTGATTTTGATTAATTCACCTAAAACCGTCAATAATAACAATTGAGGCGCAAGAGGGATAAACAAGTAAAATATACCAAATCATTATGGCCACAATTTACGGAATTGGTGACATGAATGACATCTATCTAATTTAGTGTATTATTTTTTTAGTAAAATTAGAATTCTTTTGCCAGTTAATTACTACATACCTCATGTTAATTAGATTTTATTACATTATTTTTCAAATTAGTCTGCAATCAATTTATTTTCTTTCTAGCATAAGCTTGATTTCTTTTTCTTTTATTAACGTCATTGTTACGACAATTAATTTTAAATATTACGTAAATGAAAATTGTTGGCCAAGTTTGATTAATAGTAATTTTGTTTGAGGTAGTTATCTAATAATTATATTATTTATTTGTAGATATTTATTGTTATTATATCAAATATTAGAAATACGATGTGTATGTGTTAAATTATTAGTATTGATGCATTGAGTTAATGTTTTTTATGCATTAATTTATTAGTATTGATGCATTGAGGTAATGTTTGTTATGCATTAATTTATTAGTATTTGTGCATTAAGTTAATATTATTAATGTATTAATTTATTAGTATTGATGCATAAATTAATATTATTTATGCATTAATTTATTGGTATTGATGCATTAAGTTAATATTCTTTGTGCATTATTTTATTAAAATTGCTGCATCAAGGTACAATATTTTCTAAAAGTTATACAATAATATAGTAAAATAACATTGGTTATTTTAATTTATAAAGTTACTAAAATTCGTGTTACACTTTACAGAAAAGAAAATTTTAATTGCAGTGATCAAATGAATTTTTAAAGTACGTATATAATGGTCTATCAAATGTGAACCCCCTAAAAATTATTTAATATAATAAAATTAATAATACATATAATATCTACAATGAATAAAAATAGATAAGATCCAATGAAATATGGAAAGTGACGTTACAAATAATACGCCTTTACAATTTTAGCCTTCCTCCATTTGAAAAGGAAAGAATCGAAAATTATTAATTAAAAACCTGTATTAAATATTAGCTAATGATCAACACAAATAAATGGTATAGATTTGTTCTCATTTCTTATATAAGATGGTGTTTTCATATGATCCACCCTATATATATATATAGGGGTGAGTTCATGTATAAAAGTAGTTTAGTGTATAAAATAAGAAGCATTTTAAACCCTAGATTAGACCAAAACTAATGGATGAGATTTAATGTGCACTATTATTAATTTTCTTAAACCGTCTAAATGAGAACACACGTGAGGACAATTTAGTAAATCTCACAATAATCAAATTGCATTTGTGGATGAATGCAACATCGTGGCGCATTATGAGGAATTCTAAATGGGAGCACTGTAAAATAAATTCTAAAATCTTTCCATTATCAAACTTTTAATATACATAGAGAGAAAAATAATTACTGTAACAGTATTTGTGTGGAAAAAATATGTCAATTTCGTGCACCAAGATGAAATTGAAATGCACTTGTTTTACGTTTATTATGCATTTATTTTATATTTATTATGCATAGAAATCTCATACCAAATTGGATAGAGTAACTATAGTGAAACATTGTAATGCATAAATGACTTAAGTGCATTACAATTGTGCATTATGTATACTATAATAACAGATTATGATTTTTTTTATAAATCATATTATGATTTAAAACGACAGATATTTATTATTTTACTAATGCATTTGTAATTGTATTTTGATGCATGAATATTAGGTGATAATGCATTCTTGAAAACCAACAATATATGATTTTGATAAATTTTTATTTTCCTGCATTAAAAGAAAAACATAACATTCGTAGACCGTTAGAGTTTTTATATTTTTACATTTACATTTTTGTAAATTCTAATGCATAATAATAATATAAAAATAAATCAGGTACTAACATAGTATTTCACAAAAACGGCAATTCATCCCTATAATCAAGGGATAACCGTCCACCACCAAATATGAAGTACAAATATAACCCTCCGTCCTTTTTTAAATGTAAGATTTTGATTAAAATACAACAACAAAAATTAACCATAGATTAAATGAAATGGACGCTCTATTTTGCTTATTATTTCTTACGGGAAAAGTCTTTTACATTTCATAAAAATGAAATTAAAGGGAAAATAAGATGTTGAGTATGTCATGAATAAGTTGAGGAATAGAAATTCCATGAATTTATTTATAAAAAATCGAAATATATTTTAAATAAAAGAAAATGAGAGAAAAGAGATAATAATAAAAGAATTTTTGAGTTTAGTAAAAAAAGGAAGGATATTACCTTGTTAAGTATGTGAAAATTGTGATGATATGGTAGAGAAAAGTATGATTTTGATGATAGTGTAAAAAGGATAATATAATATTAATATTATTAATATTTTGAGAAATAAGAAAGGAAATAAGAATAAAGAAATGAGATTTTATGTGAAAAGATGCTTTAGAAATTAAATATACGAGTCAAAGAGCGGTGTTACTCGTAATTGAGTTCATTTTGATAAACGAGGAATTAATTAATAATTATTATTTGAGAAATAATAATATTAAAATATTCAATTATTTGAATATTTCTAGAAAAATAGAAAATATCAAGTAGATGAGTTATACGTTGATACTTATATTCTTTGAGTATGTTTGATAATTGATTGATGTTATGTAATGTTAAGTATACGAAGAAAATAGTCATAGAGTTTGAAAAACGAGCAAATATGCATGGTTATTTAAGAAAAATGAGTTTGATGAATTATAATACATTGATGATATATGCATAAGAGAAAGCAGAGCTGCGTAAGCTGCCATGACTATGAAACTTTGGAATCTGGTTTTAGATGAGTTAAGAGCAGAAAATGCAGAATATATGAAGATGAGATGGCTTGGTGGTTCTGAATTCTCAAACGCTCAACATATAATATAATAATAATACTACTACTATAAGATAAGGGATGAATGGATGATGTTGTGTAGAAAAAAGATAGAGCAACTTGACCGTTGACTCACAAATTCGTAGTCTAACAGGCACAGCCAAATAAGTATTATTATTATTATTATTATTATTATTATTATTATTATTAGCCAAATTTCAATAAAGTTGAACTATTAGCCATACAAACTTTTCTTCAGATTATTTACATAATAATAATAATAATAATATTATTATTATTATTATTATTATGAGGATGATGATGATGATGTGGGGCAAGCAATGTTTTTACGATCGATGCGCAATAGATAATTTATCTGTGGCGACAAAAATAGAGAATTTTGAATGTGGTTTTTAATAATGATGAGTTTTCCTATTTATTTTATCCGTAACAGCACACATACAAAAAACAATAATCAAGAATAACCCTCTACAAACACAAAAATTGTTTTGAAATTCCAATCATCAATAATTATTGTGGCTTAATTGTACTATTCAATGTTTTTTGATAGACCCATCCATGATAAGTTGTGTTGGATGAATTTAATTAAGAACCTTTTGTGGTAAAAGGAATACCTTACTCCAATAAGCTTGGATACCTGACTCCATACGTATTATTATTATTATTATTATTATTATTATTATTATTATTATTATTATTAACAACGTTAGAGTGCTTGAAATCAAAAATCTAATGATCAAGTACGGTTTGAGGACGTATTCTTTTTTGGATTTTATTTCCTTTTGTTTTAATAATTTAATGTGGTTTTCTTTCTTGTTCAGTAATTAATTTCTTGTTGTGTCTTTTGATTTTCTTTATCAATATATTTTCTTTAACAATTTAATTTTGATATTAATTATCCATTTTCTACCGCAAATACATTTGGAAGTGATTTAGTGGTACCTTTAATGTTTGTTCTTAAACATCACAAGAAAGCATAATTTTTTGGAGAATCATCAATATATATATAAATAACAAGAAACATTAGTATATGAAGATGAACGGTCAATCGAAATGATAATTTTATTAAAATATTCTAAATAGCCAATAATAAATTATAATTAATTAATTAATGGGAACACGAGTACGAACGCCTAGGATGAGATATCTCATGCACGCGCTCGTAGTGGCTACGGGTAATAATATTTATGTTGTTAATTGATGAAGCAAATTCAAATTAACCTGGAATGAGGAAGCAGAGAACGACTACCAACATAAATTTTGTGGAAATACTTTGAGCCATCAATCTTAATTCTTTTCGAGTGTGAGCTGCCAATGCCAATGAATATTGTTTGTGTTTATATAGGTCTTGAACAAATTTAATATTCTTGCAATATTTGATTTTAATCTGGTGCTATATGATTGATATAATCAATTATGCCAAAGATAATGTACTAGTAATATTTCACTGAAAACGATATGGATATCGATCGATATTGTATATATTATGCATTTAGTCGATAATCAATATTTAATTTCTTGAATTTAATTTGACCTAATTGATTATACTATTAAAATAATAAAATCAATTTGATGTTGCATTTCATGTCATATCCGACTAGATTCAATTGCATGGTTGCTCACATTTTTTTTTATGTCGTGGGAACCCGCAGCCGCTACCTTCGATGCGCACTAGGTAAACCCCATCCCTTGTGCAGTAGCCTGCAAACCACACAGAGCATGTAACCACACTTTCCAAGTACAAGTAATGTGGCAGGCTCGACCTATAGAGGCGTTTCATGAGGTTCAAACTTGAGACCTCTCAATCCCAGACGCTCACTTTTACCGCTAGGCAAAAATAGTTTAAATACAACATAAAACTACAATAAATGTTTTAAAAAAGTAGAGAAGAAAAAAAATCTCATCCCATTTCTATATATGATGATAAGATTACTGCAAATCTCATCCCAGCTGTATGTATTTACATTAATACATAAGGCAAGATACAATAATCTTGAAAATTTCTGCTCAAAAAAATAATAATAATCTTGAAATTAAATAGACAAATAAGCCATTTATTACTAATTAATAATTTCTCCATTTATTACTAGCAGTAACAGCATATATTAATTCATTTCCCTAACTTGTTATTATCATTTTTGTTCAGTAATTTCTTGTTGTTGCTTTTGATTTTCTTCAACAATTTAATTTTAATATTAGTTTATTTTAATTAATATATTTAATGTCATGCGTGAGTAATAAATATCGTATCGAATGACTGGGCCGGGCCGAAACGAATGGATGAGCCCATCGAGCTAAGTGGCAAATTAATCTGGTTTATCACCATAATCAAAATTATTTGGTCTTTTTTTTTTAGTTTCACATAAGGAGATGATTTTGTATTTTCACATTATTATATTTCATCATAGGGGAGTGTGTGACAACTCATAAGAAGAGAACAAGTAGAAATGAGAAGGTTTTAACTTTCACATAATTAAATATTTCATCATCAAAGAGAAGGGTGTTGTAATTACTCATGAACAAAAGGTTGAATTTAAATACTATCGTGATCCGATTAATGATTTAATCTTTTTTTATCTTGTCTTCTCAATGCACCAAAAATATTTCAAGTTTGAAGATCATTATGAAATTGAACCCGTAACCTTTGGTTCAAGTATCATAATATTTATGTGACATATTATATATATATTTTTTAATTGTGTTTCACATAGTCGAATCGATTTTTTCAAGACTCCTCCATTCATTCTCTAACTTTCGTATTTTACTGATGCCTTTAACGTTTGTTCTTAGACATCATACAGAAGCATAAATCTTTTAGAGAATCATCAACATAAATATAATAACAAGAAACATTAGTATATGAAGATGAAGGGTCAAACAAAGTGGTAATTTTATTAAATTATAAAAATAGGCAATAATAAATTAAATGATTAAGGGGAAGGAGGGGTTTGGCATGTATAAATACACACACATTGAGATGTAATTTTAGTAGAGTCGCAGCGAATTCCAGTCAACCCAGGAAATGGTTTGCATTTTGTGCATACTGCAATTCCTTTTTTGCGGCATAATGGTTCATCATATGCTACAAAGCAATCCCTCGCATCCGCCATTTTTAATCCTCTCTCATCTGCATTAAATCAACACATTAAAATAATCGAAAACGAGTACGAACGTGCTAGGTCAAGATATTTTGTACACGTGTGTGCTCGTAGTGGTTATGGGTCGAAATAATAATAGGGTAATGATATTCGGCCACACTGTGGCCAGCCACACGAGCTAAAAATGGTAATATATATTTTTAAAATGGAAATATACCCTAATTGGGAAGCATAAACCCTAAAGGGGAAATGTGATTATTTCTATTTTTATAGTCAACTTTCCTTTTTTTAAGCGTGTGGCTGGCCACAGTGTGGCCGGATATCTTTATTCATAATAATATTCATGTTTTTAACTAATGGAAGCAAATTCAAACCTGGAATGAGGAAGCAGAGAACGACTAGCAACAGAAATTTTGTAGGAATATTTTGAGCCATTGATGATCTTAATTCTTTTCAAGTGTGAGCTGCCAATGAATAGTGTATGCTACCAATGAATAGTGTTTGTGTTTATATAGGCCTTAAAGAAATTTAATTCGTGCAATATTTGATTTTAATTGTTGATTTAGTAACTTAATATGGTGAGATATGATTGATGTAGTCAATTATGCCAAAGATAATGCACTATTAATTACTTACTGAAAACGATATCAATATTGTATATATTGTGCATTTAGTCGACAATCAATATTTAATTTCTTGAATTTGTCCTAATTGATTGACGACAATCAATGTTTAATTTCTTGAATTTGAACTAATTGATTATATTTTTAAAGTAATAAAATCTATTTGATGTGCAATTCATGTCGGACGAGATACAAATGCATATATAGTGATGTGTATATCAATTTGATGTGCATTTTAAAGTAATAAAATTAAGGGTAATGATATTCGGCCACACTTTGGTTACCCACACGAGTAAAAAAATGAAAGTTGACTGTAAAAATGAAAATAATCACATTTCTCTATTAGGGTTTATGCTTACCAATTAGGGTATATTTTCATTTTCAAAACCTATATTACCATTTTTTGCTCGTGGCTGGCCACAGTGTGACCGGATATCATTACCCTAAAATTAATTCGCTTAATTCAAGTGATCGAAAGCAAAAAAATTAAGTTTGAAGATGATAAGAATTTCATAGCATTTCATTGTATTAATTATAAGAGGAATAAGTATATATCAAAATGATTGAAAAATGCTAGCCAAAATATGGATAGCATTTCAAGAAAATTAGAAATGCTATGCTATTGAATAATCAAGAAAATTACTAAATTTGAATTATTGAAAAAGCTTAAAACTCTTCCACGAAACAATGATCTCGTGCGCTCCTCCTATTGGTGCCAACGTCATGATAGCGACGCCAATTATAATGGAAATCTGAAATTCAACGAATTAAAAAAATATTAATGATTTGCTAAAGAAATTTAAATTTTTAAGCCTAAAAAAACAAGTAATTAATATACTTACCCAACATAAAATCCAGTGGAAGCTCCATGATTTAGGTTTTTGGGTTTTAAGCCAAACAGCACAAGGCATCTATTGAAATACAAAATTGCATCATTAATAAAAAATTGAAATAAATACTTTGCTACTTTAATTTTCTTTATTTTCACATTTAATTGCAAAAAATATAATATAATAAAGTATTACTCACAATATAAGATGTGCTTGCGAATGCTAGCCCGCCAAAAAATCCTAATAATCCTCCAAAAAACGGAAGGAGCATTCCTAAAAATGCCGTAAATACTGCAACGAATAAAAAAGAACACAATTCACCCGTGACGATAAAATTAGAGAATTTTTATATGTTTTATAATAATTGATAAAGGCTTGCTATTTTATAGCAACATTTTTTCCTTTCTCTTTATATTTGCTTTTCTTTTTATATAAGAGTTGTCAAATCAATCAAGCCGACTCTATCCATGAATAGAGCGAGTTAATTCTTGTTAAGTTTTCCACATAAACTGGTCAAATCGAGGCTCATTTTAAGAAGGTGGCCCAACAAGCCCATATCATTTATTGAAGTGGGCCTGGTTGGATCGGTTCGATCCATCTTGACAACTTTATTAGTGATATATAAAATTAAGAAAAGATTCAAATTTCTCAAAAAAAAAAAAAGATTCAAATTAATTAAACACATAAATAATAGTAGTAATAAAATAAGTAAAGGAAAATTACCAACAAATGCACTGCGTGCGGCAACGCGAAGGGGTGTTCCAGGAGTGAAATGCCACCTTGTGACTAATGTAGACTCAATTTTGTCAAAAATAGGCATAGCAAACACCTAAAAATAAAACAAATATCAAGAATTTAAATTAATTCCAACATCATATTCTTAAAAATTTCGAATTTTTGGGTTCATCTAATTAGTATAAAAGAATGGTTAAAATTGTGTGTTTTTTTATAGTATTTGTCAAATATCAACAATAGCAAAGGTTTATCTATACTCGATTAAATCACTTAGACAGTTTAATAACGAAATGTAGAGGGTGTTTGGCTGAGCTTTTAAGCTCCTTAAAACAGGTTATAAGTTGTTCACTATTAACGATTTAAAAGATTATAATTTATTTTAAGGAGTTTTTAACCTCAGCCAAACATCCTTGTAGTATCGCATCACCTGATAGCTCCCAATAACATGTACAAACACCATGAAATTAGCGGCGCTAATGAGCCACTTCGGGTGCTCCAAGGAAAGCAGCACGTCGTCCTCAACAAGATTTCCGAAAGCCCAGAATCCCGCTATTGCCACGGGAAAATAACATAACGCGACAATAAGATAAGCTACGGTAACGCCCTTCGCCATTGGTTTCCTTGAAGGATTCCCGAGCGATGAAGGTATTGTTGCCTGAATTTCCAACGCAACACTGTGCCCGGCGAAGGCAAAGGCGAGGACCCCTAAGCTGCTAAAGATGTCAAAAACGATCTTCATCGTTGAGTTCGATCGGAAACCGTAGTGAACTATGTGGTGCTCGGTGAAGCCCTTCCATAGAGATGTCCCGGTGGCTATGAACGAATAACTATAAAGAAAGGATATTACTCAATTATAACGAAATCATATAGTTTTCATGTAACATATTTTAATTTTGAAGTAACCAATCCTCATTTTCATTTTTTAACAAAAAATGTAATTAACAAAAAATTGTAAATTAAAATCTAAAGCATAACCACAAACACTTCTCATCATACATTTACCACAACAATTAATAAATAAAACCCAAAAATTAAACACAAAAAGGATCAAATAAAAAAACCTAAAAAAAAAAAAACTAAACAAATCGAACCAACAATGTAATCGAGGATCACAGCTTAATCATCATACATATTATGAAAGTTATATATATATATATATATAGGTGTGGATCTGGTAGGAACTCATCCTTATATGAGTCTATAGGAACCATGCATTAATATCACTTCGGAAATGCACAAAATGCAGTTTTTTAATGCACAAATATGGCAAAGGGCACATTACACTAACTCAATGCACAAATATTTCACAAATTTTTAATGCACAGACAACAGTAATCTAATGCATCAATTAATCTGAACCGTAGATAAAAAAAAAATCAACGGTCCAAATTAGTTACTAGTTCCTACCTAAGGATGAGTTCCTATATGATCTTATCCCTATATATATACAACAACAACAACAACAACAACAACAACAACAACAACAACAACATTCGAATTTCAACGTGGTTTTTCACCTGATAGACATGATGGCCGCGAGAAGAGAGACGATCTTCAAAGAATTGAAGTTAGGAGATTGAGAAAGTATCAATTGAATGCCAGCAAACATCAAGATGTAATAAGTCTTTCTGATATCGGCATTGGGAGTAATTAGAGTTAAACTTTTTTGTAACGATTTTCCTCCGGTGACCATGTATACTATGTCGGATCCAACTTGAACTATTAGTTGTTGGGGCATTACTAGCCAAAACCCTAGGTATTCTCCGAAAGCATGTTGCCCGAGTTCAGTGAACCGGTCGAACCGTTTACCCGACTCCGATTCGTGGAGTTGAATCAGCAGCCACACGGTGTACCATGTCACCAACAATGCAACAGTTATAGCTATAATCCCAGGAATCCTGTACCAAATAATAACCTTTGTAGTTATGTCACTACTATTTATAATATAACAAGATCTAATGTTTCATAATAGTGTTTGATTTATTAATTCGTATGAAAAAAAGTGGAATTTCTACTACACGAATTAGAAATTCCATAACATACGAATTAAAAAAAAAAAAAAAAAAAGAAAAAAAAAACTCTAGACTAGGGTAAGGCTAGCACATACACGAATTAAGTCACCTTTGACTTATTGAAAAAATATATGTACTAATAATTTTATAAAGATCTAGACATTTTATACTCGTGACATGTACAGTCGTATCTTTACCAGCCAAGCCGAGCCAAGACGAGTGGCAAGCCGAGCACACCGGCGCCAACCATAGCCGTGACACAATGGAAAGCCGAATACCACCATTTTGCTTTACGAGACGCTGTTATCGGCAACCAACTATTCAAGTCCACCTCCGTATTCGGTCTGGCGTCACCCTAATTAGTTTATAACACGAATACAATGAAATGTAAGGAAAATATGCGTAGACATAAGATTTAAACACGTAGAAAAATGACGTACGTACCATGATGATGGGACGTACTGTCTTTAATTCTTTGTACAAAAATCACTACAAAAAACACGAGAAATGAATATACTGCTCTTGAGTTGAGTGAATCTGAGGATAATGACTACATATTTATATGTGGAGAGTGAAAGACAGTCGTATCTTAGATCCTGATTTAGTGATAAACTAAATTGAATCAGTCCTAAAATCTTTATCAGTAAATTTTACAATAAAATTTCAAGTTTGAGAAAAATAAGGGATTTGTGTTGCATAGGATAGAGAAAGTTTCACTTATTTGCGAAAGTTGGTATATTTTATACTACTATTTGTTGTTTTCAAGATATTATCCAATTTCATGTCTTTAATTAGTTACACATGCACACATATATCCACAATTTGAACCTCAAAATCCATTTTAAAATAGAGCATTTCAATTTCAACCCCAAATCTGCATCGTTGCATTCTTTTAAAAATGGTTTAGTCCTAAATCCATTGTTATATCTTTGAGGAAATTAATTCCACAAACATTCTCAACACATTTTTCCTTCCCACAATTGTTTCAATTTTGCCCAATTCGAATTAATTCATGTTATAATTATAAAATTATTAATTGATATTTTTGTTGCAATTATTTATTTGTTTTTTTTAAGTTATAACACACACACACACATGACTCGAACTCTCAACCTTAAGGTTGGAGAGGAAGCGTCTTACCTTCAAGCTCCGCTTCTTGTTGCAATAATTTATAGGAGACTTTATTATCGAGTAAGATATTTCATTGTAAACTAACCATATAAATTGATGATATATTTTATAATTTGATATGCTTTAATACAATGATAACAAAATGAAAAAGAAAATGTTAACATACTAAATAATCCTAAACCTTAAATTGTCTTTTAAAATTCACAACACACACAATAACTCAAAACTTCAATCTTAAGATTTGAGTGAAAAAATCTTATAAGTAAGTTAAACGCTTCATCATTGTCAATCCTAAATTTTACCTTTAGAATTATGTGAATTTTTTTATATAAAAAATCTCCTAGTTGAGGAGCTTAGTTTGTGACGAAATTATTTTCAATTTTTGCTCGTTTAATTATTTCTTCTCTCTAAATTAGAGTAAATTGCATGGTGTACCCTTATGTTCTTTGAAATCTGCACAAAACACCCATATGTTCTTGAAATTGTATAAAACACCCTCATGTTTTATTAAAGTCTGCACACTCTCCCCTCCATCTTTGAACGTTAATTAATCACTAACGCCGTTCATGTATTACCTACAAGGCTAGAATCCCTTAGGTTCATGTGTGAATGTGCTGGCAGTGGTGAGGCAGAAAATAATTTTTCAAAATAATTGTTAATATACATAAATGGGTAATGATATTCGGCCACACTATGGCCGGCCACACGAGCTAAAAATGGTAATATAGGTTTTTAAAATGGAAATATACCCTAATTGGGAAGCATAAACCCTAAAGGGTAAATGTGATTATTTCCATTTTTATAGTCAACTTTCCTTTTTTTACGCGTGTGGCTGGCCACAGTATGGCCGAATATCTTTATTCTACATAAATATATGTAAACAAATAATGGTTTCGCTTAATCTTTTAGATTTTCTAATTCTTCTCTGTTTGCGATTTGATGCACCAATTTCTACCACCAATATTTATATTTAGATAATATATTTCGTTTAAGTATTTTGAACTTTATATACTCCATTGTGTTAAATATTATTGTTTTTATCCTTTTTCTAAATGTCTTTTTAAATTAATCCTTTTTATTTATCTAATATTAATTTCGATATAGGTTCGAAAATCCTCAAGGTTCCGTGTGGTATCTCATGCATCCTCTATTCCTATTTATTCACCTTAAATCATCATTGTGCATCCTTATTATTGGCGTTATAAGCTTGTCAATTAGTGTTAGTAATTGTTATTAGGAATTTAAAATGACATTTAAGTTGTATAATAAGTATGATCTATTTTTTGTAAGATGTTAAAAAGTTAAACTTGTTGGCTTAAGGACAATAGAGAATGCTATGTGGATGATAAAAAAATCTAATATGGCTGATATTGAATTGCATACATTGAAATAGATGAAACTTAAAGGTCGTGTGGTTTAATATGGAGTAGAAAAAAGATGACATCTTTATGAGTTAAACTAGTGCAGCAATATGAATTACATGCAATAAACCAACACCATTGTCATTGTATAATTAATTCTCACGAGGGAACGTAATTGGTAGAGCTTTTAATAAGAGCATAAAATGAAGCTTAAATCTCAAATACTTACAATTTGCTTCATCTACGAGTACCATGGAATTTGTTTCAATTCTTTGTTCTTTTTTTTCCTAACAGAATAACTTTATTTTCAAGTGTGTAATGGAGCAAGAAACATGAATATATTGTTTTATAGAATATATTTGGGTATTTTGGACCATTTACACATCTTAAAAGCATAAAAACATCAACAAGTCTCGTGGAGCACAAGTGAATTCACGCTCCGTTACTTTTTACGGGATGAGTTTTCTATGCAGACTTCAACAAAAAATATGGGTGTTTTATGCCATTTCAAAAATATAGGAAAGTTTTGTGCAAGTTTTGGAGAACATGGGGGTGTGCAATGCATTTTACTCCTCTAAATTAAGCGACACAACTTATGAAAGCATCAGCTGTGGGCCCAAGCGAGACGGCGCAAGATAAAATATCTGGCTCAACTTGGCTAACTTATCCCATCAGCTCCAGTAGAGTGTTACATTGCGCCACTTCCTTCACTCTCTCTTATCAGTTCTATTATCACTCCGCTCTCATACTCAGCATACTCTCTCTCTCTCTCTCTCTCTCTCTCTCTCTCTCTCTCTCATATCGAGTGATAAAACGAGCAAATTGTGTTCTTTTCTTCGTTCAACAGCGAAATTATGGATCTGTGGTGTGTGCATGCGCAAAGCAATGCGCTTTTGCTGAGGAATTCGAACTCAGAGAAACCCATTTGCTGGAGTTCGAAGAATTATTCAATGAATTGGGAGCTTCGTTTGAAGGCAGAATTTTTACCGAATAAATGTAAATTTCGATCGGTTTCAGTTATGGCGAAAAGGAGCTCCGGAAATTCCAGTAGTTCTAATTCGGATTCATCCTCTTCTAATCCTGGTAAATATTATTCATTTGATCGTAGAGATATTACCGAATGCTGACTCCTAGAAGGTGTTTGATGAATTGACTAGCTAATTTGGTGAGTAGAAGATAACCTGTTGCTGACTTTCTGTTATAATTATAGAGTTCTAGTAGAGAAATTTGGCGATTGTTGAGTTTTTTCTTTGTGAGAATCGATCAATTATTCATTTGGTTGTTTCAATTTTTGATAACCTGCAGTAGAAGTTCCCTCCAAAAAGTATATATATCTAGTAGAAGTTGCTCCATTTGGAATTAGGATCATTAAAAAATTTAGACTTGATTTTGGAAAACTGATTTTTTGTTTGTCTATCTTTTGTTAAACTGTGATTCCATTTTGTTAGACTTAATGAAAACCTCATTTTGGTTGTTTTTCTGCTTAATCTAAAAATTTAGACTTGGTTGTTACTTCATGCCATACTGCTCAAATGTGATTAACTAATGCTTATTGGTTATTCTCTCCTCTGCTTTTGATTTATACAAAGTTAAGAAGATGCTTTCTAGGTTAGTGAACCAAATGCATGCATGACATTGCTAGAGTATCACCATAATTCGTTGTTCGAAGAATGCTTGCAAGAAAAAAGATTTTCGCGGGCTGATATTAGTTAATCATCTTTATTGTGTCTGTAATCTCTATTTCTCCCTGACCTTGGCTCTTATGCTTGAACAGATTGTGACTGATCCCTTTATGACAAGTAATGAGTATCTGAAAATCTCGTGGACTTGTAACAGTGGTTTTGTCTTTTGCAGGAGGGAACGGTGATAGTTTTAAAGCTGGAGGAGATGGCCTAAAAGAAAATAATCCTTCTTCCGGGAGTAAGAGATCTGATGATACAAGCGCACAAAACCCGAGATGTAAACCCTTAGATTGGAGAGAGTTTAGGGCATTGCTCTATATACAGGAGCAGGTATTTGTTACTTGTCGTCATTCATTGTTTAGGTTATTAGGATCACTGCTGTGTGTCGATGAGCCTGTCAAACGATTAAAAGACTTTAGATAACTACTAAATTTGGTATGAAAACATGAATTTGGTTTATTAACTTTTGTTTGTAAAGTTGGATTCTACTGAAATATTCTTGCAGGCTGAAAACGCTAACGTTGACAACCAAGAGCAAACACCATCCAGGCTAAATACTCTTCCCTCCAAGTGGGCACATCCTATTTCGGCACCTGAAAATGGCTGTCTCCTCGTCGCTACAGAAAAACTTGATGGGGTTCGCACCTTTGAGCGGACAGTCATACTTCTTCTCAGATCTGGAACCAGTAACCCACAGGAAGGGCCATTTGGGATTGTCATAAACAGACCCCTTCACAAAAGGATGAAACATATGAATCCCACTAATATTGAGTTGGGAACTACTTTTGTCGACTGTTGTTTGCATTTTGGAGGACCCCTTGATGTCAGTATGTTTCTGGTAAGAGCTGGGGAAAGTACTGGACTTGCTGGTTTTGAGGAGGTCATTCCGGGGGTATATTTTGGTTCCCGAAATCGTTTGGATGAAGCATCAGCTTTGATAAAAAAAGGGAGACTTCGACCACAAGATTTTACGTTCTTTATGGGATATGCAGGATGGCAGCTAGACCAGCTAAAAGCGGAAATCAAATCTGATTACTGGCACGTTGCTGCATGTAGTGCGAACTTGATACCTTGGGAGTCACAAAATTCTTCCTCTGAAAATTTGTGGGAAGAGATTCTGCAACTAATGGGGGGTCCTTACTCGGAGTTGAGCCGCAAGCCAAAACAAGATATCTAGTGCTTTCTAAGCAGTAAGCAACTCCAACTTGAATTAAAGATCACAGCTCATTGCAGAAGCTTGCTCAAATGTACAGTATTTGACTTGGGAGTCGTAAAAGAGTAATTTATTATTTTATTTCTTCCCCCTTTTCCTATATATAAATAAAATCTATATATTTATGCTTGCAAGTAACTAGAAAAATAATATTGTGACCTAACCTTTATTAGGCAACATTTGAATTCAAGCTGCAGCTTTTCTTGGCATTAATTTTTTCTAATTGCTATTTACACCTAGAAAATGAGGCTCCTTTGTTTTGCTAATTTACGTGTTTTCGTTGAGTGGTTTACACAAAGAAAACGCTGCTCTGTAACTATATGTCATCCTACACTTAGAATCTACATTTTCTAGTTAGAAGCTATTTATTCAAGAATAAGATGATTACATTTTCTACAATGTTAGAAACTTGTGCTGTCCAAAATATAAATCTCCTCACAGACTCGTAGTTTTACTTAAGTTTACTCTATTAGCATTGAACCAACTATAGCTTCGAGCAGCTTTCCCTCCTTCACCTAGTTCGACTCTCATCTTCTGCCCAGCAACAAATTATGCTTTGACATTAATCCTCAAGGGACAAAATACTTCCATATACATTTCATGTTACTTGTTTCTGTTTTTTTTTCTTTGCTGCATTGTCTAGTGGAGATCTATTCTTGATCATCGCAGTTCATCTTTCATCAGACTTCGTCTAGACGTTCACGTTTGACCTGACTTTGTCTAGATGCGCCTTACGCACGGCCGCTTGGATTTGCCTCTCGTGCTCTTTAAGCATGTCCTCCATGTTCCCTCCCGGAGGCATCAGCGGCCCTGAGTAAAGGATCCTGTTTTTCTTGGGCATGTATCCCTGAAAACGATCAGACGAGTCGAGTTTCAGATGCATGTTCCACTTGTTAATGTTATAACTTAGCTACGTTGAAGAAACATACTGTTGAATCATTATTCAATGGCCTCCGGCCATTTTTCGGATGGAAATCTGAGGAGTCTACTATAGGTTGACGTAGCGCGGTGCCTTGTCTTGTGAGCTCTGCAGGATGTTGGCGCAGACCGTGGACTGAATGATCAGGATCGCCGTTTATCTTCTTGTTCCAAGAGTATCCGACTGCATTTGGGTGGAGCACAGACTTAGACTGGTGAGTACATCCATTCCTAACTCTGGGAGGCACAACAGGGAAGCCATTTCCACTGTCTGGATTATACTGATAATGCGTGCTCGTGTTTGGTTGTCCCTGTTTACAAAATATTCACTCGTAATGTTGATTCAAATTGCAGGAAAATTGAACAACGAGGATAACGAAAATAGATAGAGAACCTGTCCCTCTGGAATAGCCTTCTGTTTGCTTGAATTCTTGCTTGCATTGTCTGCTTTACCTCCTTTACCACTCTCACCTCTTTGTCTGAATTAGGACCAAAACATAGATATCTCAGAAAAACAGATATAGTTGCTGAGAGAATATAATAGTGTGTGTTGTGTGTGATATATTTAGTTGTTACCTCTTTGCTTCCTCGTCTCTAATCCTGGCTTCGAGCTCCTTACTTGAAGGATACCTCGGTAGCTTAGATGGATCGCAGGGTAGAGGTTTCGAAGTGAAGAACTGAAACCAAGAGAGAACCCGATTTCAGCATAAGCCGATGATGTGTCAATCGCGTTTTTTTAAAAGGAGAAGCTACATACCCCACTCTTGAGCGCGGAAGAAGCAGTGCCCCGTTCCTGCGGATCTATAGAGAGGAGGACTTCGAGAAGAGCCATTGCAGACGAAGGAATGTCCTTGAACGTCTGAGAAAGGCTACGCTTGTAGACGCGCTGCGATCTGAAGCTACTAGCAAGTGGTAATTTTGATTTTTTCCAGAATGCTTCTGTTGGTGAACCACACAGTTTGAATATCTTGTGCGTTTGTTCAACCTAGAAAAAAATTATTTATATTGTTAACAATCTAGAGTAGAAGCAAAAAATAAAAAATAAAAAATAAGTCATCTTATCTTTTTGGTTTTTTTTTTTCGAATTTTGGAATCTAAAAATACCTCTGTTCTTCCAGGCATGATAGGTTTCCCAGTGAAGAGTTCAGCAAGAATGCAACCAACACTCCACAAATCAATGGCTGCTCCGTAATCCGTTGAGCCGAGCAACAGCTCTGGAGCTCTGTACCAGAGAGTCACGACACGGCTCGTTAACGGGTGCTTCTTGCTAGGGTTGAGGATCGTGGCCAAGCCGAAGTCTGCAATTTTGAGAACTCCCTTACTGTCTACGAGGATGTTTGCGCCCTTGATATCGCGATGAAGAATGCCTCGGCTGTGGCAATGCTCCAGCCCGCGTAGAATCTGCTGCATATAGCATTTTATCTGCGTACGGAAGTAGTTAGTCGAAAGGGAATCTAATCGAAGGGTCCCTTTTGGGAGCGACTGAAAGGTCGTAAGTTTGAATTTCACCAATCAGTCGCGCTCGGAGCTTGTCTGGTGTAGTTTACCTTACCTGTGGTTCGGTAAATTTGACCTTCGGGGATGCTAAAAGTCCAGAAAGATCATGCTCCATGTACTCGAATACTAGGTACAAACTCCCCGACACACTTGAAATCACTAGGGCTTCGAGCTTCATCACGTTGGGATGATCTAACCAGCGTAGGATGCCAATCTCCCTCGCCATGAAACGAACACTCTCCGGATCCATCTGAACGAATCTCACTTTCTTCATCGCGACAATCTTGTCGGTCTTGAGATCACGAGCCTTGTAGACGCTACTGTACGTCCCCTGCCCGATCTGCACGGAAAAGCATGCGCATGTTAGCGAAGCAACGTTGCTAGTCAAGGGTGCAAACTCAGATGAGTCGAGAGAAACCCTACTTTCTTTAACTTCTCATACGAGTCTGCACTCCGAGGAACCCAACCTTTGACAGCATCCCCGGCAGCCGAAGTGAGCCAGGGCGGCCACCCTGCAGCCGCCTGCTCACCTTTCGCGCCGTGGGGGATGCTCGTGATACTTGAGATGGGTTCTTGCTTCCCCGATCTCTCTCTCATCGAGTCCAGAGTTAAATGCCTGCGATGTCCGTTCGCAGGCCTATCGATGATCTTGTCCCTAGGGTTGTCTTCGACGCCTTCCTTCCGGACAGCGCTCGAGCTCGTTTTCAGCGACGATCGCGACCGTCGGGAGGCGTCGTTGCCTCTCACTGTAACCTCCTCCGGTGGGGTCAGCTCAGCTGAAGATTTGCTTCTCTCCTTTTCTTTCGCCGCTTCATATTCGGCAACATGGTCGTTAACATCGGTTCCTTTTGAACATAGGCACCCCATAATATGAATATATATTCCTTAATTTCTCAGAAAAATTTAAGATAAAAATGCATGCATGGCCTTGAGAAATTTTGGTGATATATATATTTCTTGAAAATTCAAATTGTTTCCAGAAATCCCAAAATCTGTCAATATGTATATTGGAAATGATTATATCAAAAAGGGAGAGGAATATTGAGAATATAGACAAATGATATTCAATGAAAATGAGAATAGGGTTTGAATTTCAAAAGCCTAGACCAGAATTTAGCATTACATCAAAAAGGTTTTACATATGTTTTTGTCTCAAAGCATATGAATATATATATATAAATTATATATATATATATATACGAAAATATAATTGAATATGATTTGATGTAAGAGTTCTGGTCAAGGTTTGGAGGTGCCTAATGGGAGATTTTGGGTTCCAGAAAACACTTTTTCTTCTTCTTTCTTTGGTACTATTAACACTTTCTTTTTCATATATTTTTTAAAAAATATAAAAAATAAAAAATAAATAAATTTTGGTGTAATCAAATCTGTTGATTATTCAACAATGGCAAGAGAGAAATTAACGGGACATGGTGGCACCTAAAATTGCGTGCTACCATTTATTTCTAATAGTGAAATTACATCATGAAATTATAACATTTACTATATTTTATATTATAGTTTTAAATTTGATTTACTCTAATCTAATTTCTCTTAACTTAAGTGCCATGTTAAGCATACATTTTTTGCTTAATTTCCACTTCTACATTTTTCATTTAAAACATTTAAAAAATAAATAAATGAAAGCAACGTCTTGCAACGACATGTGTTATACTAGCTAGACAAAGAAGCTATTTCATTGAGTGTATCATATGAGAAAATAATCTAAAATAACCTTTCGAATTACACTTTTGAAAACACATTAAATATTAGATAAATTTAAGATAAATCAATTCAAGATATACTTCTTTCAAGTGGCGAACTATTTTCTTTTTTCTTTTTCTTGAGTGGAATTTTATTGTTGTGTGGCGGGATGACAT
The DNA here is from genome assembly GCA_029490685.1 of Schizonepeta tenuifolia. Classification (NCBI taxonomy): domain Eukaryota; kingdom Viridiplantae; phylum Streptophyta; class Magnoliopsida; order Lamiales; family Lamiaceae; genus Schizonepeta; species Schizonepeta tenuifolia. The sequence goes on from CM055956.1 coordinate 128,561,678, forward strand.
TACTTTTTTTTCATAGAGTGTTAAGTCACACTTAATCTTTTATATTTTTCTTAAGAAAATAATTTGTTTCCTTTTTAACATATTGCTCAATATTTTCAGCGTAATGGAACCGGTAGTATAAATTTCTAACAAATCATAATTTTTTAAAGTGTTAGTTAAGCTATAATTTTGTGGTCACTCCAACCCTAAATTGCCGTGTCGAACAATTTTGAACACAACTCTGATTATTTCTAGAGTTGTCAAATAGCTCGAGCCCATCGAGCCAGCCGCAAAAATCGGCTTGGTTGGCAGGTCCGAATATCATCCGGCCCGGCCCATAATACTAATTTTAGTATAGAATTTTCTGATTGGGCCGGGATAGGCTAGTTCAAGTTGATCGGGCTTAACTGCATGTTGGGCTGGATCTTCTTTTTCCATCTTTTTCTCCCTTCTTCAGCATCTCTAACTTGAAAAATTGGGGAAGTAATTTGATAAAGAATAAAGATATCCGGCCACACTGTGGCCGGCCACACGCGTAAAAAAAGGAAAGTTGACTATAAAAATGGAAATAATCATATTTCCTCTTTAGGGTTTATGCTTCTCAATTAGGGTATATTTCCATTTTAAAAACATATATTACTATTTTTAGCTCGTGTGGCTGGCCACAGTGTGGCCGAATATCATTACCCTTTGATAAATTAGGGAAGTAATTTGAGAAATTGTTTAAGAAATCACTCACAATACCATATAAGAATTTTCAGCTTCCAATTCAGCTTCAATATGGAGAAAAAATTGAATGTGGAAGATAATTAAGAAAAATTAATAGGCGGAGTTTTTTTTTTGCAAAAATTAAAAAGTTTGATTTTAAACTAGAATTTGAAAAGAGGTGGGAAATTATTTTGCATTTTGGCCTAACTTTTACGGCTCAAAGCCCGTCCGAATTCGGGCCGGGCCAATTTTTGACACCTCGGATTATTTCTGATGCAGAAGCTCCCAAAATCAGCAAAATCCAGTAGCTGATCACTACGTTTCTTGCGCAGAACAACACGTGTTCATAGCCATCTTCTGCATGCAGGAATTGTGTTCATCTCTTACCACTAAATGTCAAAAAAACACACAAACCCTCCTTCTTCAGACACTGCAGCAGCAAGAAAACCTCAATTTCATCGAAAGCAAAAATCAAGAATATTATCTCCTTTTCACTATCAGCTGCATCTTCTATTCTCAATGGATTTGATGAATGCAGTGTTGGATTTTGTTGTGCCGCCGGCAAGTTTGATAATGCTGGCTTTTGCATGGCCGTCGCTTTACTTCATCAACAGCTGTGAATGGCTTTACAACAATTATTTCAACAGTGAGAATATGGAAGATAAGGTGGTTGTTATCACCGGAGCTTCTTCTGGTATTGGAGAGGTAAAAACAAACATACAATTTCTTTTGTTTTGCGAAATCGAGAAAATCAGGTGTGACGGCTCGATAAATGTCTTGGTGGAACTCATCACAAGTTCAAAATAATTAGAAATTTAGTTGTAATTTTTTTATTGTTTTATGTTTTGAAATGTTGGTTTGGGATACTATTTGAAAGTGCCCTTATTTAATCTCCCCTTTTAGTGAAGAAGAAGACAAAAGATGGTTGTCATTAGGGTAAATTATCATTAGTTAATTAAGGTTAATTTAGGTATAATTTGTTTAATAATATGTGTGCAAAAGAACAAAACAACCTACAAATTGAATGGAAATGTGTATATATATTGTTTAATATCTTATCTTTTCCATGTGAATAGAAAGGTTTCGGATTCAATCTCTGCAGCTCTCCTTATATCCCAAGTAAAGAAAAAGACAGTTCACAAAAATATTCAATGAATAGCTTGGTTTCCCTACCACTAACATTGAGATTTTTTTCATTAACAATAGGAATTCAGATGAAAATTGACTTGATTAGGCTAATTTTCTTTAAATTTAGAAGAAATTCGACTAGAATATGGGCCGCGCTAGTGTTATGCTTATGCGCGGCCATAATTATAAACTCCGCTTATGTGCAATTTGTTCATAGGCCGCTGAAAAAAGGCAAATTGCACTAAGAAAAACAATGATCTTAGTCATAATTGGACGAGTACTGATGCAGTGGCGGACGCAGAAAAATACGAAAAAATTAAAATTTTACATGAATTTAGGCTCTAGTCGGATTTTTTTTGTTTTTTGTTTTTTTTTTTTTTCTTTTTTGGCAATAACGCTCCCCGTAAACTTTCTTTAACATAATGTGGCACGTGATAATATTTTTTTCTGGTTCCGCCCCTGAGTCAATTAATGTTAAGACATGAAAGGGGCTAGGAGTTGAAGCTTTATGTCTCCCTATTCATTTTCATTATAATGTTTCATGTCATGCAACATTGTTTGCATCTACCTTAATTTGCTAGTATATATAACAAATAATTAATTTATCTTGCATGAAACGACAGCAAATCGCGTACCAATACGCGAAGAGAGGGGCCACCCTCGTGTTGGTGGCACGAAGAGACCACAGGCTACGAGCAATAAGCGAGAACGCTAGAAGGCTCGGAGCAATAAATATCTTGACAATAGCTGCTGATGTTGTCAAGGAAGATGAATGTCGGAGATTCATCAATGAAACCATCAACTGCTACGGACGAGGTAAGCCTCGTTTCGAACATGATTTTCTCTCAAGACGATGTTTAATGTAGTCTCTTTTTGTTCTGCCTTGATGTGATGCAGTGGATCATCTAGTGAATACAGTGACTTTAGGGCATACTTTCTATTTCGAGGAAGCTACGGATTCGAATTTATTTCCAATGATAATGGTTAGATATAAGTTGGAGTTATATATTTCATCAAATTTTATTGTCACAACATGAAAAATGCAACTATTAGTCTATATTATTCAGGATATAAACTTTTGGGGCAATGTGTATCCGACTTACGTAGCGCTGCCGTATTTGCGTGAGACCAACGGCCGTATAGTGGTGAACACTTCGGTCGAAAACTGGCTGCCTCTGCCTAGGATGAGCTTGTATTCTGTAAGTTTTTTTGAACTCCGTCGATAGGTTTAGGGACGAGATCCTCTGTTTCAAAATTGGAAGAATATCATTTTAAAACAGAGGCCTCTGTTTCAAAGTGTTGTAAAATAGAAAATGGAATATCATTTTTTGGATTTTGAAACAGAGGATTCATATCTGTAATTAAATCTAGATGACAACAAATGATTCTTTTATTTCTTTTTTTAGGCTGCCAAATCTGCCCTCGTGAACTTCTACGAAACACTGAGGTTCGAACTGAAGGACGAGGTAGGGATAACCGTCGCAACGCACGGTTGGGTCGGGTCGGAGATGAGGAAGGGCAAGTTCATGATGGAGGAAGGTGCCGAAATGCAATGGAAGGAAGAAAGAGAAGTAAGATCTTTATATCTTCTCCTCATGTTTCTTCAATTTTTCGGTCAATTGTGGTGATAATGTTCGTTCGATCCGATGTTTTAAGGTCAATGTACGAGGCAGTCCGGTGGAGGATTTTGCGAAGCATATCGTGTCGGGAGCGTGCAGAGGAGATCCATACGTGAAGTATCCGAGCTGGTACGACATATTCTTCCTCTACAGAGTTTTTGCACCGAAAGTCCTACACTGGACCTTCCGTTTTCTCTTGACCGACGGGGGCGCTGTCCGGACGACCTCCTTCATCGGCACCGGACGGCCCCTTCTGGAGCCGTCCTCACCCCAGATGGTCGGAAGTCCTCTGCTCGAGGCTTCCTCTCCCCGGAGATTCTTCGGAAGCCCTGAGGGGGCTTCCAGAGGATCAAACGGTCGTCTCCGAGTGAGTGAATGAATCTCGATTTCGAGCAATGCATAAATGTTTGCTCTCTCTCTATATATATATTTATGTATATTTGCCTTTGCTTGTAATATCTTGACTTGGTAGTGTGAAAAATGGACATTTTTAATCCGTATTTTTATATGTGTAACGGGTTCTGCTCAATTCGGATTTCCTACTCTCACTTTGGGTTTCATTTTATACTTTTTTCATTGGTTGAACGATATGTGACATTGACTCCACCCAAATAGGGTATATAGTTATGTTCAAATATTTAAATTCAAAAATTCGACGAATGAAACACCATAGGAAACAGATCGGGATCCAACTTGGGTTCGCTAGCAACTTATCTTTCACTTGCTCGAATGTTTTCGAAAGTTAGGTCATCGTATCTTAAAAACATCAGCATTATGTGTGAATTATTGTGCAAAAGCTCCCATCACAAAATCAAATTCAAAAAAAAGAAAAAATAATTGCATTCTCGTAAAATCTCGAATTCAAAATTTAGAAAACACAGAGCAACCAAACATTTTCTTACTGCATGCAAAAGTAGGAATTCGACAATACGAATATATATATATATATATATATATATATATATATATATATATATATTCACAAAATAAAATTCTCTTGCATATTTGCATGGATCAAAGTATTCATAACTACAGATAATCTTCCACCGAAATATCGAAAAATCCATCGTTTCTCTGCGAAGAATTATTGCTCGATTCCATCTGCTGCCATGAGCTCTGTTCTCTCTCATTCAACTTCTCTCTCCTCGAGTCGATCAACCGGGCGTCGATCGCTAATCCGGCGTCCGACGCCGCCTTCTGCACCGAGCGCGGCGACATTCCGGCTCTTGCTCCGGTGGGCAGCACCACCGGGAAGAAGTTGAGATTCTGCGGCGAAGAGTCGCCTCTCAGGCAGTAGAATGCGACGTCGTGGGCCACCGCCGCCGCCTCGGGGCTGGCGTAGGAGCCGAGCCACAGCCGCTCCGGCGTCCCCGGCACCCTGATCTCCGACACCCATTTCCCCCACTTGCGGCGGCGGATGCCCTTGTACTTCTTCTGAGACGCGGCCGCGGCGGCGTCGCCGTGGCTGCTTTCTTCTGATGAGCTGCTCATTTTCTTGAAAGAGTGATTTTTTTTTTTTTTTTTGAATATTAGATTTGGATGTTTGAATTCACTTGTTAGAGTTGAAGAGTTAAAGATTATATATATAGGTTGAAGAATGAGAAAGTCAAAAGGGATTTAAACTATTTAAAAATATATACTTTTGTGGTATGATTGATGAAGTGGTAGTCAATATTTTCAATGGTCAAAGTAGAAGGATTTCACTTTTAAAAGTAATAAATATCATGAGCCAACTTGTCAAGAAACTTTTTATAGTAGTATGTGAGAAGGGGGCAAGAATTTAACTTTTAACTAAGCAAGTTGTGGGAATTAATTAGTACTTCAAAAATTAAATGCATTGAAATGTTGATCTATGTTGGTCTTAAGTCATGATGTCGGTGAATAATCAATTAATTAAACCAAATTATGCTACTGTTAATAATCAATCCTTTGTTAATTATTCCCTCTGTGTCGTTCAATAAATCTCATTTTATCATATCGGATGTCTCACTCAATAAGTCTCATTTTCTTACTACCTCCGTTCATGAAATGATGCCCTATTTCATCTATTATTTGTGTTCATCAAATGATGTTCTGTTTCGTTATTTTTACCAACATACCCTCGTTTCTTTATTAAAATCAGTACCCCTTGTCATTGATGACTCCACCTCACATCAACTTTATTTCTACTTTTTTGTTATCCCAACAACTTTATTCCTACTTTTTGGTCAATACCACCTTTTTTGTCATTACCACTGTTTTTTTGTCATTATCTTACTACCCATACTTTCTAACTTTTACTCACTCAAAATAACTTTATCAACTTTCTTAATCTCCGAGCCGAACACGAAATGGGGCATCATTTCGTGAACGGATGGAGAATTTGACAAAGATTAATACACTAAAATTCACTTTATGTCACACTCAAATATGAATAATGTTGTTTATTTTATTATACAGTGTTTTTTCACTCAGCCCACTTTAACATCAATAAAATACTACCTTAATCACATTTTTTATCATCTAACTCGATTATTCTTAATCTCCGTGTCCATTCCAAATGGAACTTATTGAACGGGACGGAGGGAGTAGTTGAGACTTTCAGTCTTATAAATCTTGACGATTAGACTCTTTATATAAATTATTTCCGTATAATATCATGTAAAACGAATTCTACTCCAAATACTTTCAATTTCTTCTTCCAATTAAATTCAATAATATTAATTTTTTTCATACCAAACCTTTTTAGTTGTTGTGTCATTTTACACTAATTTGTAATCACTCTGTCCACGATATAGTTGTCACTTTTGTCATTTAGGTCCATCTACGAAATGATTGTCATTTTAATTTATAGTAATAAGGCTCACATAATACATTAAATTTTACAATATATTTACAACTACTCCACTCACCACAATACAACTACTATTATTCACTGATACCTATTATTTTTTTCTAAAACTCGTATCGTCCATAATGTGGCAACAATATCGTGGCATATAACGACTCGCCAGGGTGGATCTATGGGGAGTTGGGCATGCTCCAGCCACCCCAAACAAAAAATTTTCCCACTATATTTATGTATTTCCCAAAAAAGATCGATTTAAACACTTTCGTGGTCGAAAATTTCAGTTTTAACACCTACTCATATGCCTTTTTGTGTTTGTCCCTGAAGTATGTACAACCTCAAATTCCATAGAAGATATAATCGTCAAAAAACTAGAATATTAAATACAAATTTTATTTTATTTTTTCTATTTTTATATGTCGACAGACAACTTTTTTTTTTTTTTTTTTTCATGTGTATATAAAATTGAACTGTTCCCCGTAATATGGGTTGTTTGAATAAATTGCTAACTAAAAAGTCTAAAAACTAAACATCTTCTTAGCAAGTTGCACTGTCGCTCCTCTTTGGAAACATTCTAGGACCAGCAACGTCGTCTTTATTTTTTATTTCTTATTAATTCTTCCAATTTTTGTCATTTTTGTGAAAATAATTGTGCACATTAACTTCCCATGACGAATCGAGTTGCGTAATCTTTTTAAAATATCGATCAAACTAGAGATTTCAGTTATATAGCTCCCACTAATTATATTTTCAACATGTCAGTGCATCAAAGGTAGTAGTTACGGGTATAGGGGCGGACGTACACATAGATGTGGGGGAGCCTCGGGCCCCCTCCCAATTCGTTTCCTTTCTTTTATACTTTTAATAATCATGTTTCGTAAAAAAAATATACCATTAGCCCCGTTGTGATTAGGATATTGAGAAATACTGAGGAAAATAGCTCGATTTCTTAGGAAAATGTACTCTCTCCATCCCGTTCAATAAGTCTCATTTGGGATGAGCACGGGTATTAAGAAGAAGAGAGTTAGATGATAAAGAGTGTGATTAAGGTAGTTTTTTATTGTTGATGTTAATGTGGGTTGAGTGGAAAAATACTTTACAATAAAATAAATAATATTATTCACGTTTGAGTGTGATATTAAGTGAATTTTAGTGAATTAATAATTGTCAAATAAGGAAATGCAACTTATTGAGTAGGACACCCAAAATGACAAAATGAAACTTATTGAACGAGACAGAGAGACTATTAAAATTGAGTTTGATGCAACAATGTCTATTAAAAAAAATGTTAATCCATCATACAATGATGACATATGGAATTTTCACATATATTACTCTCTCTATTCCGGTATTGATGACATGTTTTTTTTTCATTTTTATCCTTTAAATCACCCTCTTGTTAATTTTTGTGCTCACTAAACCAGGTCATAAATGCGGGGACGGAGAGTGTAATAAATAGGCAAATAGTGTACAACACAAAATTGATTCACATGTTCAATTTACCAATAAAATAATAATAGTAAACCGGGTCAAAATAAGCGTAGAATATACGTGTGGGATAGTTTTCGTCATGCGTGACGTCATTTCATGTGGTCAGACCAAGCCAAAAAATTTAACGTGGACTAGAGAAGTCTAAATCGCCGATTTCGTTTTTTCTTATGGAATTTGTAATTATTTATTATAAATAAATGTTAGATAAATTAAAGGATACACAAATATAGTTACAAATGACATGTGTCAATTTCGAGTAAATTGCATGAAAAACTACTATATTTTATACAAATTACCCAAAACACTATGTGTTTTTATATACTCTCTCCGTCCACAAAATGGTTGTCACTTTTACTATTTAAATTTGTCCACGAAATGGTTACCATTTTTGTTACTCCATTCACAATAATATTTACTATAATATACTACTACCTACCATTTTCACAATACTCGTATCGTCTACAATGTTGCAACCATTTCGTGGATGGAGAGAGTATAATATATTATATTTATAAATATATAATACATCATTGATAATTAAATACAATAATTAAGAATATGCACATGTTTTATAAATTACTTGATTAAATTTGTTCATATATATTAGTAGTAAATATATCAGTGCGTTGGAAGAAAATTTTCACGGAAAATTCATCGGTAAAAATTATTTTTGTGGCTTTTTCTGGATCCTCTAATTGAATCCAGTTCAACCGTTTAATTTCAATATGCAAAATAGTATTGCTAAATATCTTATTTTATAAATAATTTTCAAAGGTAAATATTCATTCATTGAATGAGTGTTATCTAAAATGCATGGATTTTTCGTACAAAATATCTTAAAATACATGGATGGTTTGTGTTATGTGAAGAAACACATAAAATATCCACTACTTAATAGTATTCCGCAAGAAATAAAAATAAAAATTGAATTATTGTTTTGTAAGATTTTGGGCAAATAAATCCAGAGGCTCAATATTGATTTTACACAACATTTAAGTGATTATGATGGTCGTTTAGAGTTGGCCAAATCCCCTTTTTTTTTTTAATGTCGTGGAAACTCACAACCGTTATTTTCGATGGGTACTGAATAAACTTCCATCCCCTGTATTGTAACCTACAAACCACAATTAGAGTTGGCCCAGTCTAATGCTATGATGATGCTATGTTAGCCATATTAATAAGTCGGTGGGTCTGTGCATCTGTATTAATTAGGGGGATATAACAAAATATTTATTTATCATTTATATATTATTAAATGTATTCACATTAAATTTATCGAGAAATTCACATCGACGGTTTAACTGCCAGCACTAAGACTGTCTGCAGTGGCAGTGTCTCTAATGAATGTCTCTAAGGATTTTTTGGAGATAGAGATAGTGAGCTGCAGTAAAGCTGTCTCTAAGGGGTGTCTCTAAAGATTTTCTGAATTTGTATTTTGAATTAATTTTAATAAGAAAATTTGAAAATTTGAAAATTTAAAAATTTCATTAATTTAAATAGAACTACATTACAACAAATAAAAAAAATACATTACTACAAATAAAAAAAATACATTACTAGAAATAAAAAAAAAACAATACTACAATTTAAAAAACATAGCCGTTGGAAAAAAAAACTAAGCCCATCCGCGGCGACGCTTGACGTCGTCAAGCAACATCTGGTGGAACTGCAGCTGCTCTGACGTGTAGTTTGACGTATCCGTGTTGATGATCATCAAATCGGTGGCGTCTTGTTTCGCCCAAGCACGCTCCCTCATTGCCTCCGCAAGGTTGTTCTTCGCCGCGATGATGTTGCTTAGCTTTTCATTTGTTGAGTCGACCATCCCAACGAACTCCGCCTCCTCGCTCACCTTCTTCTTTCCCTTTCCTCTAGTCGCCCTCGCCTCCGTCTTTGCCGCGTCTCGTCCCTGTGGGCAGGGGGGGAGCCGAGCTTTCCTCTTCTGTTGGCTCACTCGATCCGTGCGACGTTCCAGATGAGGTGTAGGCGCCTTCTGCCGTGTTCTTCGTCCGCTTCATGGACGGAACGTCGGGAAATTCTTGGTGGATGAATTTGGGGTAGTCCGCCAAAATTTCCCAGGCACCAAAATGCTTGAAGGTGCTCCCTTCATGGGCGTTGTATAACGCCTGGGCTTGGTCACTGACCATGTCGTCGGAGGCGCCGCCGGGTCTTTTCTTCTCCGCCTTCTCGAAGGCTATCATCTACTCCTTCACCCAGTGGGAGATCCGGCCGAAGAAGCTCTTCACTGTCTTTGTGTTGAGGTCGTCGTTGAACATGGCGTTGTACCTCTCCACCACACGCCCTCAGTACTTGTCGCCACTTTGATCTCGTCCGAGGATGGAGTTGCACGTCTCCTCTTTCTTGATTTGGGCGACGGCGGTGCCTTGTTCCACCGTGTAACTGCGCCTCTTTGGTTTGGCGTCGGCCGCCGGACGAGGAGGTAGAGGGACATTTGCGACAGTCTTTCCTTTGCCTTTGGGCCGTTGCTTCCCCTTGCTTTTGGCCTGTACCGGCTCGGACGACGGACTATCCTCGTCGCCGATCACGGTGTGGAAGGACTCGCCTACGGACGAATTGAGGTTGATAGAATCAAGCCCCACCCCGGTATATCCTCCGTATTGCCCGTCGTCCGCCATTTCAGGGGGGCACCACGACGACGACCATGGATTGTTAGGATCCATTTGCGAGATGATAATGTGAAATTTATGCGAAAAAAAAGATGAAATTATAGGAGAAATGTGGAGATTTGAGGTGTGAATGTGGTGTTATGAAATATGGTATTTATAGGAGAAAATGTGAGAATAAAAAAAAATAAAAAAATGGGCACAAAACTAGCCGTTTTGCACCGTTTAAACACATAGCCAATGTCTGATTTTTCATTTTTTTTTTTTAAGTATGGTGCACGCGCCGATTTAAAAGTAAAAAAAAAAAGAAGTCAAGCGCGTGTTACACGCCGACTCGAGACGGTCTCGTTGGCTCGGGACAGCCTCGAGACAGGCGGAGCTACAACGGCGTGTCTCGTCGCCGCCGGTGTCTCGAGACAGCGGACGAGACACCCGCTGCCAACAGCCTAATAACTTTAAGACCAATTTTTAGCTGTTTACCGTGAGCTTATTCACATATTAAATACACATCTTGAAAGAGACTAACCTAGAAAATTTTGTCTAAGACTCTAAAAGTAAAGGTGAATAATATATATAGTCTTGTAATTTTAATGTTTAAAGCACTATATGTAATAATAAAAGTTCTATGTAGACTCGTCGGGATGATCGAAAAATTAAATTCTTACATTTCATTTAGAATCAATTTTAGGGACTTCAACTAGTTAATTGAAACATTAAATTTAAAGGCAGAACCACGGTAGATACGATCTGAGACCTTTTAGTCTCATGCATTAACGATGTTAGTGCTAGGTTCAACACACACGTGAAATTTAGCCTAGGATTAGAACATAGTATTAATTTATTTGTTTAGAGTATTGATATTTGAACAACACAGTTGTCCGAACAACGGTGATATATTCGCAATTATATACTCTTTCAATTTTTTCAAATAATTAATATAATTAGTATTTTATTTATAACACTCTTTTTCACTTAATTGTATGCTAATTTCTAATATTAATTAAAATAAATTAATATCATGCATAAATTTTTAAATATTTGAAATATTAAATTAAATTTAAAAATTAATATATAATTGTGTTATAGACAAAATTATATTAATTATTAAAAAATTAAAAAACTATTTCATTACGAATATTACACCGTTGTCCGAGCAACTGTTATCCAAATATTTTTATTCTTTATTTATTGACGAGATCAGCAAATTAATGCAGACGAAAGTCAAAAGTGTTGCTAGTTACAAACATCATTATCCTCAACATGTACATCACTTATATGTGGAGGTAATAAATTGAGTTCATATAATGTTTGTAGACTATAGTGGTGGTGGCATGTGTGACAACAGCTCGTTGAATGAGTGTTTGACGGGTTTAACATAAAAAGGCATTTTCCGGTTTATTATGTTAATCCTTTGAAATAATATGTATTGAATGATTGGATCTGCGTGCGTGAGTTGATCTAGTAGTAGAATGATTAATGTTCGAGGCCAAAGGTTTGAATTCGAATTCATCATGGCGCGGTCTTTAACTAATAATTGTTAGTTTATTCAGGCAAAAAATGTATCGTATTTTCTATAATTACAAAATTAAATTAAGACACGAGATACTGAAATTGGAAGGGGAAAAAACCCTAACAATACTACAAAAAAGAGAGAATTTTAAAATGATTTATGATTATTTTAAAGAATTATGTTACTTTAAATTTTATATTTTCTATTACCGGAACTCTGGGGACAAAATAGGACAAATATATCTGAGAAATTCTTAGAAGAGCGTAAGTGTATTACACTAAAAATTTCTCAATATATCTTGTCGACCAATGACACGTGTCCTTCCCTATTATTAATTGTTAACAAGCACCCGGTTCGCTAACCATGATTATGGTTAGTGAACTACATTAGGATTCGCTAACTATGGTTGATTATGATTAGTGGATTTTTTTTATTTTTTTGAGAGGAATGATTAGGGGATGTTATTGCATTATAATTCATCAGATTGTATTCATATGAATTAACGAATAAGTAACCAATAAGTATATTTATATGAAGGGTGATGCTCGGACATAGTATGTTCATACATAAACGGTTCGATCAAGAAAAAAATAGGCGGCATTCCCCATATTGACTCTCCCTCAAAATTTTCCCTCCCATCTCCCAAAGAAATCTCTTCTTAATTTAAAACTGTATTAATTAATACCATATTTCATCGACATAAACATCTTCTCTTCTTTTCTAATTAAAATTCGAAAAGGGTATTATTGTACATTCATAAATGGCCGAAATTAATGAAAAAAATATTGATTAAAAAATTGTGTAAATTTAGTTTTTCACTTAATCGAAGCGGTTATGTCCGGGTATAATATATCCGGATAGCTTTATTGTTATATGAATTTGAATCTAAATATGAATATCTTGTTGAATCATGACCAATCAAACGATCCCTATTAAAAATGCCTCAAATTTACAAGGTACAAAACAATAATAAATCGAAAGAGATTGAAAAATGAGTAAATCATCTATACATCATACCATAATACAACAATTGCTCGCTTTTTCGTTCGAGATCCTCTGTTCCACAACTCGTATTCTACTTCGTGACTCGAACAAAAATAGAAATTTTAAGTGAAAATATAGAAATAAATCTCATAAATAAAAATTTATAACTATTACTTAAAATTTCTATCTCAGTATTCAGACACCAATTTTGGGATAGAGGATCTGCGTAATCGACACGTGTCGTGGAAGAATCACTTCATAGCATTTGAAACAGAGTAGATGAAGTCCAAGAAACCAGTTCCCTTGAGCAAACCTTTACCAGTCAATAGCTCAAAATCTAGCAGCAACAAGAAACCGATCACGGCTGCTTTCCCGTTGATCAGCTCGTTTTTCCCGGTGAATCCGAAGCCCTCGGATCCTTCATCAACGATCATCCTCACCTATAAAGATCATCACACAATGCTTCACTTCGTTTCATTCTTCATCATATTTACATGCAAATGTGAAATGGCCTCGTTCCAAGTGGTCGGGCAGCTAGTCCACGTGTATTTTTTCCGACAGCCACGTTAATTACAATTTGGCCGGAAATTAGATCAATTTTTAAGGTCTTCCTCCCTCCGTCCCACTCAATTTGTCACTTTACTATTCAACACGGATATTAAGAATAAACATAAAAGATAAAAAGTGGGTAGGTCCAACAACTTTTGAAGAATTTTGAAGTGTTAATTCTTTTCTTATTTGGTATGTGACAAATCGAATGGGACATCATTTAAGAAAAGTGAGACAAATTGAGCGATAAGTGAGACAAATTGAGTGGGACAAAGGGAGTATTATTTTTATCTTTATTTTGCAACGGTTTAAAAGTAAGATTGTAAACCGGGAAACACGTAAAAATGGTGTTGTGAGCTACAATTATCCGAAAAAATAGTATACCTCATCAACATTGACGTCTGATGCTGTGAGACCTGGCTGAGCCTTGCCACTGAAAACGATCTCCGTTGATGCATCAGTCGGGACGCTGCCTCCCATGCTGATGTAGATATTTTCGTCGTCGGTTTTGATGGGGTAGACGAAGAGCCCCCGCAGAGGTGGAGTTAGGGCTCGAAGAACTGGATTCTTAGGATACCATTCCTTGATCTCTCCGGTTCGAAGATCAAATGTGCTGTCCGTTGACGGGCAGACTATGCATCCATCCTGCAAGAGTATGGTTTGAAACATAGATTAGCATTGCGTATGAATGTTGAGACGAGCTTGAATTGAAGGAATTGAGGGCGACAAGAGGCATATGCAACGGCTTCATAACCAGAAAAAACATTCTCAGACTTATCAAAGATTGTACTTTTAATTACTCATTTTTGGAAAATTTAAGGAATGATTACACCAACTCAACTAGAAACAGTCATCTATTTATCTCTAGATATAAATATATAGGAAATTGATCATCTAGGAACCAATCTAAACTATTGATCTTTGTATAATCTACGGTTTTCACTATAATGTATTTTACTATTTCTACTTGAATGTCATCGCTAACTAGTTCTCGCTAGTGAATGCATTTCAAATTATAAAACGTATATAATGATTCCGAAACATAAATAGCCAACAAGTAAAACAGAGAAGAATTCAATAGTTATCGGGCAGACAATACATCAAGACAATGTGTTCTTGAATAGTTTACATTGCGTATGAATATTGAAATGAGCACAAAGAGAAGGACTAGATCACGAAAAGGGGCATATCCAAGCTTGAGGTACTAAACGATAGATTCTTTCTCTATTGAAATCGAATTAGGTTACATGCAGACGACAACCAACAGCAAGTCTCAGCTTCTTAATCCGAATAACATTCCTAGACCTCAAACACTGTACTTGTAATAACTCATTCTAGGAAAAATTAAGGAAAGAAAACAAAGATTAGCTCCAACTTCTCCTTTAATTCATAAAAGCATACCTCAAATTTGCTCCATTTTATAACAAACAATTGCTAAAATTATTCATCCATTTATCTCTAGAAATGCAGAAATGTGCATATACCATAATCACAGGCTCAAATCAGAATTCACCATCTTATTCAAGAAAACATCTTTAACTAGTTCTCAGCAAAGAGTGCAATTTAATTTCACATGATATTTATTCAATGATTTATATCATATTATCATAAATTTTGATGCTTCATGGTTCAAATAAAATACATTGCCAACAAAAATTCAATAATCAAATAACCATTGGGAGAGGGGAGAATGTGCAACCAAACTCTCTCTCTCTCTCTCTCTCAACACAAACACACACACACAATGAGTTGGGAGATGAGGGAATGTGTAACCAAACTCTCTCTCTCTCTCTCTCTCTCTCTCTCTCTCTCTCTCTCTCTCTCTCTCACAAACACACACACAATGAGTTGGGAGAGGGGGGAATGTATAACCATATTACTCTCTCTCTCTCTCTCTCTCACAAACACACACACACACACACACACACACACACAGAGAAACACCATACCTGAGTGAGCTTAGCATTAAGCAAGCCTTCAGAATAGGCCCCTTCAGCAGGAGATCTATTCTCGATAGCAAGAACCGAATTTTTGAACCACAGAAGCAAAATGGTCTCCCCATCTTGAATTATCACGCGCCGCTCTCCCTTGGGCAGCGCCGCCAGCGGAACCACCGGCACCCAGTTCTTCCCATCATCCGCCGCCGGAGGGGAAGATGGAGGCGACACGTCAGTGGCCTGGCATGTGATGACCCTAACTCTGCTAGGAGACCATGTTAGAGGAATCTTGGCAGCGGATGATTTTGCCAGCACCGCCGGAAAAAGGCGGTGAGCTGATGGATTGCGGCGGTGGAGAGGCAATGGGGCGGCGGAGAAAACTCCGGTGGTGGTGAATTTAGGAGCTGTAGTTGCCATAGTTAAAGGTTATGGGAGGTGGAAGGAGGCGCGTTGGGGGTTGATGATGGAGAGAGAGAGACTTCCATGTCCACAGAAATATTGATGATGACACGTAACTAAGTATGCTTCTCAAATTATCCATTTTCCTCTTAAAATATGTTTATTTTATATTTATAGATATGGTAATCGGCATGTGTCATTTAAATCACAAATTTTGTAAATTCGATTTCCTACTCTCGTCTCGTGTTTCATACTCTACTTCTTTCAGTAGTTGAACGATATGTAGCATTAATTAAAGTTTATTCTAATTATTCCTTTAGAGATAACCTAGTGTTAAAAATAGACACCTGAAATTAAAAGATAAAATGTTTGAACTCAATGACACGCTTTTATAGGTCGAGTCTGCTGTACTTGTACTTGAAAAGTGTGGTTTACCTGCCCTGTATGATTTGCAGGATACTGCGCAAGGGACGGGAGTTTATCAGTGCGCACTGAAAATAGCGGCTGCAGATTCCCACGACATCAAAATAAATAATAAAGTTTATTCTACCCAAATAAGACATATACTTATTTTTAAATTATTAAATATTAAAAATCCGACCGATGAAATAAATGATGAAATACTATAAGAAGTAGAGAATCCAAATTGCAAATTTACCAACTTTATAATTTTTATTAACCTTAAATATATCCTATTTGAGCACACTATGGCCAGCCACGCAAATAAAAATGGTAATATAAGTTTTGAAAATAGAAATATATTATATTTGGAAAATCATAATCCTCGGAAAGAAATATTATTATTTCTATTTTCACAATCAATTTTTTCTTTTTTTTATGTGTGTGGTAGGCCACGATGTGACCGAATCTATTAATTTTAGCATGATACTTTTTTTAGAAGGAATTTTAGCATGATCTTAATAGGTATAAATACACCACCTTTTCTAATTGATAGGGCATTTTTTAATTAACGTGGCTTGTAAATTATGATGACGTGTACATCCACTTAATCAAAAAATTAGAAATAACGGCGGACTTACATTTGCCAAAATTACAACACATTATGACATTCAAAAAGTTGGAAAATTGTACTAGAAGGGATTGCAAAGAAATCTTAAGTTAGTATAATTGGAAATAACTCAAAGGTTATGGAAAAAATCAAAAACGAAAAAAAAAAAATATGCCTAATTAACACTTTTAATTATGAAAATGATTAGAAGTATATATTCGATAATGATAACACACATAACCAAATATCAAATGTAACTATAATTAAATTGCAACCCTCCACAAAAATCAATAAGCAGCAAATATTTCGTATCGTTTTTTTAATTTTGTAATACCGAAACAAATAAATAAATAGAGATAAGAGTCTGGCAGTAATAGAAAGAAAATAATAATTTCAAACACGAAGAAATGAATGAAACGCAAGTAAAGATTCTAAGTATATATACTTCTTACAATCTGATAATCGTTATTAAAAAATGATGCTTCATACCCTATAATACAAAGGCAAAAAATGGCACTATTTCATGATTTTTTTTCCCCCTCTCTTTACTATGTCATGTGTCTCCATGGTTGAAATGCAGGTACAAAATCTATCATGCCTCATAACTAGATACAAAATCTTGCAAAAATTTCTCTTACAATATTCATGATCGAGCCTCGTTGCATTAGTTGAGGTGGTGTTTTCTACATCCGATGTATCATGCAGCTAAACGGTTAAAATCCTTGGAAGGAGAATGAAAGAATTCTGAAGAGTCCATCTGGGTTGTCTGCATGCACCTGAAACAGAGATTATTACAGTTTGTATCATATACTCCCTACATCCACGATAAGTGTGGTTCGATTCCTTTTTTGGCCTTCCACGAGAAGTGTGGTCTGACAAAAAATGGATATGACCTTTACCCCTTTATCCTTAAAAGTCTCTTTATTTACCAATAACCTTGAGTTGGTTGATTCTCCACCGCACATAACAAATAATTGTGGGTCTCATCTCCACTCACAATACTTCTTCCTTCCCCACTCTCACCCACTCTCCGTTTTTTAAAACATGTGTCACTCCATCCGGACCACACCTTATCATGGACGGAGGGAGTAATATATAAGATAAAGGAAAATTTATGCTAGGTTGAGGAAAAGGGGTACATACCCAGTGGCCAGCATCTTCGAGGACGTGCATCTCGACTCCACCTCCTTCTTCAGCAGCTTGTTCCTCGGCTATATGGATCCTCCGAAGATCTTCCAGAGCCCATCTATGCAGACTTCGTTCCGCTTTGAGGAAATTTATGTGTACACCTCGAGGAACGTCTTCCACGAGCTCCCTGCATGCACAAATGTGTTGCAATCCTAGTTAAGAGACACTTCTCTCTCTCTATCTCTCTCTCTCTCTCTGGATGAGGGTATATAATGTTTCTTTTCTTGAGTAGTAAAGATTACCATAGATTTGTATCTTCGTATGATTGATACATCTCTGAAACGCCATTGAGATTGAACGCCCAATAGAAGCTTGGGGATGATGCTCCGTTAATTCTCATTTGTCGAAGATTAGTGACCACCCACTGAGATGGAATGGAAAAGGATTTCATTTACTAAAAAAGTGTTTTGACAAGAAAAGTGGTTGAGAAACGAAGGATATGTGGTAGCATGTATTGAACGTCTAAAACTTACCTGTGCCACGTCATTTGAGAACCCGTGCTGAAGAAGAGCATCCACAACATCCTGTTTGGAAGAGACCTTCCTTGAAAACAATTTGAGAAGAAAGTTCAACTCGGCGTCAGTAAAACTTAGCCTAATTGATATTTATAGTATAGAGATTAGAGATTTCTATTGGAAGCACAGAAACAGACCATTTTCCACAAATTTCTAAGTAATGAGTTAAGGTATAAATTTCACGACAATATGCTCTTGAGGAAGTAAAACGAGGAGGAACGTAGAAAGGAGTAAACTGTTTCAGCAAATGACCGCACTGCTTACCTCTTTTGGTAAGGTATTTAGGAAAGAAATAAGTTCAGCAGGATGGTCGTCTCCATCTGCACCAGCCCGAACTTTTCCAGGCGTCGAATCTAATACCCAGACCTGAGATGTCAATATTGATAGAGATAAATAGAATAAGCAATCAACAAAATCAACCAACCTACTAAGTAAAATGAAAAGGCTTTCAGACCCCGAGTTCATGGAAGAGACAGATGGAATCTCATCCCAAGCAACGTGAAATCTGGTAGAAAGACTACCCTAGCATTTTCAGATTCATTATATAGACTGGAAGTTACTGTGTTAGGATACTGAAACTTACTCTAACGGGGCGACCGAGAGGCTTTGGAACCTGATCTACCATGCTCAACGCAACTGCAGGAAAAATACGAATCAAGTTATTACACAGAATCAGACGAGTGAAAGAGATGCCCTGTGAAAATGCATCATGGCGAAAAAATCTCGCTTAAGAAAATATACATGGGGGTGGCTGTATAGTTACCTTTACCCCCAAAGCTGTGACCAACTAATACTCGAGGAGTGAGCTTCAGCGCACCAAGCTAGGGAAAAGAAGAAAGTAAGAATCGTGAGACGAACGAATAGTGTAACTTTATTTCATGGCCTGTAGGCTGAGAAGATTAAAAGAGAGCTGGACCTAAAACATGAGCATAACACTAGAAAAAACATTTATAATATGATAATGTTCAGTTGAAGGATTACATACTAGCTTTAAAACATCAAGTGCAGCTGAAGCGACATTATGAGGCCCTCTGTTCTTCAGAGATGCTGAATCACCATGACAGCGCAAGTCTACGAGCAGAAACTGAGTCAATGAATGAAGGAAGAAAGTGTAAGCTCCACAGTGACAATATATAAAAGCTAATTGGAATTTCAAGTATCTATATGGCACCCATAAAAAAATAAATTCAAGCACATTATCAGTTTACCTGCCATTTAGGAAATTCTTTCACCAATCTCCTAGCAAAAGTTCCTGTTTGCAATTAATAACTGAATAATCAACTTTATTGAGTTGTTATAGATCAATGCACATCAATTGTATAACAACTTAGTGTTACCGTAGTTCACCAAGATATTTTTTCATGATCCATCAGTATCAGACTATTCAGAGTAAGAAACATCTTACATTCGACATTGATTGGAAAAAGTAACTTCAAGTCTTCATCTGGATGTATTTCTATTACTAAGATTTAAAAGAGAGAGGACAAAAGAAGGAAAAAAAATTGTTCGCTTTATAAATCTTCCACTTGCGTGTTTACTGTTTAACTCTGGTTTTTCCAACTCTATCATCTAAAACAAAGGATCTTTGTGTCTTACACAATGATTTAATTTGCTCCCGTCATTAGATTTCTTAAGGCAGCAATTTCATACCAAAAACACGATCAAAATTATGCATGCTGATAATTGTAAGGGCTCTATATTTTCAATAAGCTTGAAACAAGATTTCAAGATAAAAGAATATATAATAAATAAAAAAAAAAGAATGCTTATATAACGATGGAGTTCTATGTTCATAATGAATTTGCTTCCAAATAAATTTTACTCTCGTTAAGATTAATTCGCACCCCAATTTTTCCTGCTACCCAGAATGCCATGCAAAAGAACAGCAGTTGGAGGCTCGGGTGCTGTTTTGTCCAGGATGTAACTCCACCTCACCTGTGGACAAATAGTGCAGTGTCGTAATCACATGAACCTAGAACATCCAAAATACCCACACACACACACACACACGTAACATGACAAATCTTTTCCAAATGGATAAAGTCCAATTTTTCTTCTATAGATTCGCAGGATTTGAAAATGAAGAGTAAAAACAAAAGACTTACGACCCTAATAATGCTACAATACCAATATACAACAAGAAGTTAGCAAAAACATTGGACTCACATCTGCTCCTTGAACAAGATCATACGCCTGCATAGAGAAATTATTCAATCAGTACAATCCCATTTCAAATTTCAATTATCAGAAGAATATAGCATATGCTTCTGATCACCAGAATGTCAGCAGGCTTCACAATAGTTCTCCTATCCACTAGCCTCTCGTCTACCGTTGCCATGCGAATTTTCGGGGATATGGCTCCCCTTCTTGATCGACTCAAAGCTACCTGATAGTGCAGAATTCAATTAACACAAAATATATTTAAAAATAGAAATTAAGAAGACCTGAAGCTTAAATTTTAATTCTTGGGACATAAACACTTATGATAAATTGCTAATTCAACTAAAGCTAATTTTGAATTATGACAAACTGTGAATTTGGCTACTCTTTTTGAACGATTCAAAGCTATCTCAGAGTGCAATATTTAATTAAAACAGAACGGAAAAGCATTAAAATTTAAGAAAATCTTAAGCTTAGGTTCTAATTCTTGCAGCATAATTCAAACACTTAATGATAAATTGCTAGTTCGACTAATACTGAATTTTGAATTATGATAAAATGTGAGATTAGTATACTTTTTTAGCTCCCTTTAACAAGAATTAACAGTTACAATCCAAAGCTCTAAATTCACAACAAAGGAAAAATGAAGTTCAATCAACAAATCACAATTTCGACAGCAATTTTGGGGAAAATCACCTCATGCGACGACGGCCTGAGTTTCAACTGCCGGTGATTGATCGACGACGTTAAGGCGAGCCGATTATCTGATCTGAATGCAGGTCTAATTTCGGAATGCCGGCACGTAAAGCTCGGAACCGCCGACATTGCGGTTGAGGCGACGAATAATCACCGGCCGTTGAAGCTTTGGAGAGAGAGAGAGAGAGAGAGAGGGGTAAAATGGGAAGCGCAGAAGCCGAAATAAGGCGGAGACACCGAAGCTGGAGTGTAGAGCTGTTTTCGTGGCTTTAACTGTTTCTTTGAGTTTGTCGCTTTCTCTCTCTACGTCTCCGCCAGAGAGAGAAAAAGACACGAGAGAGAGAGAGAGAGAGAGAGAATGTGAAGTATAAACCCACCTGGTCAAAATGCCTCAACGACGTCTTCTGTATATTGACGGAAATGCCCTTGGTGGCCAAAATATTTTACCAAGTATTTTCCAAATATTTTCCAACAAAGCTTCGATTTTTTTTTAACTTTACTCCTCCTCTATAATGTGTTAATATGTATTTTGTTAGTTACCTTGTGGATGGCTTAGTGGTAAAAAATGAGCGCTTGAAACTAAGAGGTCTCAGCTTCGAACTTCATAGAACGTCTCTATAGGTCGAGCCTGTCACAACTGTACTTGGAAAGTGTGGTTTACCTATCCTGTGTAGTTTGCAGGCTACTGCACAAGGGACGAGGGTTTACCCAGTGCGCACCGAAGATAGCGGCTGAGGAATCCCACGATATCAAAAAAAAATAATAATAATATATATTTTGTTAATTATGATTATGATTTGGATTTACAAATAAAGAGAAGTTTTGGAGCCAAAAAAATGTTGAGATTTTTCTTTTGTTAAATTACCAAAAATTAGTGCTTTTGGTCGGAATCAAATAACTTTAGCAAAATTACTCGTTAGTTTTGGAGTTTGAACGAACCAAATTATTTACGACTATTGGAAGTTGGACGGTTTATTTGTCTATGTAATGAGACATGTGAACCTTTTATATGATGAGGTGATTTGTTATTATCTAATTAACATTATTTATTACAAAAATAATGAATTCGAGTGAGCATGTAATATTTTTATAAGATATAAAATAATCATATATTTTTATATCGAACTACACATAAAACACCTATAATTTTTAGGGAATGCTTGAGGCTAAGAGAAATACGAGAAATTCTCACCTACACCCCTCTAAGAATTTCTCATATCATCATTGTATACAAATATTATACATGAGGTATAAACATATACTACTAAAGTTTTGAAAGAATTCCATCTCGTCTAAAAGTTTGAACAGTAGTCTCGACACTAAGTGGCTACGAAGGGCTTTTACGTACATTCAACAACACCTCTTCATCTACTACGCCGTCGTCTCTTAACTATAAACGGTCGCCCAAGAAAGGGAAGCTCTGCAGCAGCCATGTAACTCCTCTGATGATAACCTGCAAAAATATTCACACAGTTGAAAGTGAAAAATAACTCATAGAATTGGCTGTTGAATGGTGGAATGATGAATGCAGGTTGTTTGAAACTTCTCTCTAAGCTTATAAGTTCCTTAAAACAGCTTGAGTTGTTCATGATTAAGGATTTAGGAGCTTCTAAGCTATTTGAAAGAGCTTTTAAGCTCAGCCAAACACCCTAATCTGTTTTCAAGACGATTTCGACAGCATGCTGAGAATATGTATAGTAGCTGAACAGAAGGAGATGGATATATAATCGAGTCTCGGTTAGGCAACGCGTACCAAGGCCGTCTCCCCCGGCTTCACTGCAGGTTCCACGGCATCCCTCCCGTAACTGTCCAAGAAAGACGGGATCAGTGTGTGTTCGTACATAAACAATAATTACTCGGATAAATTTCGTTGTGTGTTCGTACATAAACAATAATTACTCGGATAAATTTCGTTGATTCGAACTCAACAGAAGGAGAAATACTCACACAATTTGCCTCTGACCATTAATCACTTCCAATTTATAGAAGCTGCATCCTCTGCTAAAAGGGAAAGGTTTTCCCTTCCATTCTATTGCATTAAACTGAATCAATCCTCAAAAACTCCAAAATATCAACAAAATGAAGAAATAGTTAAATTTGAAAAATTGAAAGTTACCAAGATGCCAAGTCACTCCTACAGCAGAAGTGTCTTCCTCAGATATTTCATCAATGGCGAACTGCAAATCCCCACTTATTGAATCACTAAACTTCTTGAAGAAATCAAGGATTGCCTGCAGAGGTAAGATGCTTTAATTTCAAGAAATTCAAGAAAAAACCGATTTTAAGTTAAAATAGATTTGTACTCTTTGTAACCAAACCTTACGGCCGGTGAAAGGCCGAGAGAAGACGAGATCTTCGTAGACGCAATTGAGAGCGAAGAGATCCTCCACAGATGCCAGATCGCGACGGTTGATTCCGTCGTAGAATTTCCTCACGGTGCTGGCTGCGGAAGCTAGCTCGACGGTGATGGGTGCTGCTTCCGTCGTTGTCGGGTTACTGCAGCGGAGCACCGGGCGGCTGCTGCCTCCATGGCCGGTAGAGAGAGCGGCGATTCCATAATCGTGAGGAATCGCCTCTCTCGGAGAAGGATGATAATAAGTGGAAAGAGTAGTAATGGCGGAAGTGTGGGATGGATAAGAAAAAATGGTTGGTATTGAGCGAATCATAATATCAGCTCATTGATTCTCATCTAACTACTTTTAGATATATATAGTTTTTCATCGCTGCGGGACCCACAGCTACGACATTCGAAGCAAGACAACGACGAGTCACAAAATCAATGGATGAATGTAGTACATGTACGTTCTCCATTATGATAAGTAATCGATAGATCTGTAAATCGAAGATCGATTTCTGCAAATTACGATTCGAGTAGCGTAACATATTATAGGTAACTAAGTAAAATTGATAGGATAAATAGAGACAATATATAAGAAACCAAAATAACAAAATTCTATTCAACACCTTTTGAGTGATATTGATAAAAAACGAGAAGAAAGTAGCATATTAGGGAAGACAACAAACCCACAAAATCTCATCATGTTTAAATATACTAAAAAAGATACAATTGAAACCAAAACTGCTGCTCTCTGAATGCTCTTAACGATTCGCCTTGGCAACTCTCTCAATTTCATCCTTCTTCTTGATCGCATAGCTGCACGTGCGTTGAAAATAGTAAATATAACACACATTTATTTAGACACTAAAGCTCAATCGGGTTATTAAATGTGAGAAAATCTTATACCTGTTAGACGATCCTTTTGCAGCGTTGATGAGTTCATCAGCAAGGCATTCAGCAATGGTTTTGACGTTCCTGAAGGAGCTCTCTCGGGCACCAGTTGTTAGGAGGTATATTGCCTGGTTAACACGACGAAGAGGCGAGATATCAACTGCTTGACGTCTCACAACACCAGCTGAACCAATCCTGGTGGCATCTTCTCTTGGCCCACTGCAAATAAGCGAGTGAACACTCAACTTAGAACGAGTTTTAGCCAACAGGAAACTACAATAGATCAATTGAATAACTACATAACAATTTCCACAAACGCAATCTATGATTATGCAAGAACTCCAAGAACACACTTCAAAACACGTCATACCGACAAGTAATAAAGGAACAGTGTAGATAACGATTTAACTTCCAAACATAGAAGAGTAACAACGTAACCATAGTGATAAAAAAATAGATTGAATAGGCTCTTCAAATACCTGTTAATGACAGCATCAACGATGACTTGAATTGGGTTCTGGTCAGTTAGCAAGTGGATGATTTCCATAGCATGCTTGATGATGCGAACAGCCATCAACTTCTTTCCGTTGTTTCTCCCGTGCATCATGAGAGAGTTGGTCAACCTTTCAACGATTGGGCACTGAGCCTTCCTGAATCGCCTTGCTTGGTACCTTCCAGCAGTGTGGGGCATGTAGATAGGGCGCTTCGAAGCAGTTGCAGTGATGTAATCCTCAACAGAAATGTCGCTAACCTAAAATGAGAGCGAAAAACTATGCATAAATAAACTGATTGCACTTACGCCATCATACAAACAGCCATCTTGCATCATGGTATCTAAGATTGGACTTAAATTTCCACAAACAATCTCGTATTATTACATCAACGAGCAATTTTTCATGAGCTTTAAGTATCATTAAGGTCAAATTTATACTGGGATAAAGTTTAGAAGAACGAATTAAGTGTGTATTTCACTGCAAAACTAACCAAATTGGCAGATGCAGACTAAAAAACTACAAATTTTTCCACAAAGAGTCTCGTATTATTACATCAACGGGCAATTTTTCATGAACTTCAAGTATCATTCTGGCCAAATTTATACTGGGATAAAGTTTTGAAGAACGAATTAAGTGTTTATTTCACTGCAAAACTAACCAAATTGGCAGCAATGCAGACTAAAAACTACAACAATATTTATAAACTAATTAAGACGAAAAAACTTCTTGAGCTCAACAATGATTGAGACCTGTGCCTAAATTCTTACACAAGGAAACAAACAGCAAAATAAACTCCGAAAATTAACTTCTTTAACAAGAACATAAATTTATCAATATTACTCAAATAACCAGAATGCAAAATTCAGAGAAAAAAAAAATCTCAAAGCAAACTAATAAACAAATAAACTATATCAATGCAACGATCTGCAATAACTACAAACAGATAAATAAATGAATAAATAGCAATGCATTCTTAGCAAATCCGAAAATATCAACGATCCAACTCAAGCGCCCACATAAATTCGAGATTCCCATGTATGAGCAAGCAAAAATCGAATCAAACAAATGAAGTAAAATCGAAACTTTAAAAGGTTACCTCAACTCCGTCATAGGACCACCGGTTGAAGAGCATGATATCGCAGTGAGTCTTATCCTGCGCTTCATCTGGCATTAGTGGTACGGCGGCTGCGGCGGCCTCCATTTCTGCTTCTATACGGCGGGGGGCGGGGGGCGGGGGGGCTCTGCAAATCTGCGGTGGAGATGAAATGGATGGAGACGAAGAAGAAAATAAATATGGGAGCAGTGTAAAACCCTAGGGCAAAATTGAGCTGTTAATGGGAATTTACACTTTTGCCCATGGACCGGAGATGGTTTGGGCTTATCTTGACAGTCTTTGATGGGTAATTATGTAAGGTTTATTGGGCCTCAGCCCATATAACATATTTTAAAGGCAAAATGCATAATAATTCCGTACCTCTTTTAAAAATTCTGATTTAATTTCAAACTTTTTAATTTATTTTAAAAAATTCACATTTCAATTTTTCTTAATGTTCTCCCGATGATGTATTCCGATGAATTAAAGCTGACCTGTTAATTTTATATGCTTACGTAGTCTAATGCATTGCGTGTTGCGTAAACTGGTAGATTTCGTGGATTGTATAAAAAAAATATTGATATAATAAAAATATATCTCAATCAAATATATCAAGTCTTATCACATAAATCAAGCAACCAAAATCGAATGTGTGTATTTCTAAGCTAGTATTCGAACGAAACTCAAAACATTCAAGGATTTGGGTGTGAATAAGGGGCGGACCTAAAAATCGAATATATATAATAGTTAGAATGTTTGTGAAAATTGAAGATTGTGGAAAAATTATGTGCAGCCCCTGTACTAGTACGAGCCGTAGAGATGTAGAAGAGTGTGATCCATTCAAATTATAATATAATGAAGCCCTCACCAACAATTTTTTTTGGGTCCGCCCCTGGTGTGAATGTAATGCTAGTGCACATATAAAGTTAAGACAATTACTTCGTAGAAAAAAAAGGAACTATCATTTCAGTTTCAAACATGAATAAGTATACATGTCGAAAAAAATAAGCTTGGTGGGTGTTTGGTTGAGCTTTAAAAGCTCTTTAAAATAGCTTATAAGCTTCTAAATCATTAATAGTGAAAAACTTATAAGTTGGTTTAAGGAGCTTAAAAGTTTAACCAAACGCCCTCGTAATCTAATCCAATTACGAGCCGTACTGAACCATGATATTATTAGGCCGACCCGACCCAAATTACCCATTCTCCCTATGGGCGCAGACCAACCCCCAAGAATCCATTTTTGGGGGTCGTCGGGTGGGGTCAAAATATCTCAATCCTCGTATGTTTTCGGCATTGCACAATATTGCCTTTGTTCCAAATGGATTCTAGTTGGGTCGGACCAATATTTTTCGATATACAAATTAATCTTTTTTCCTTAAATTAGTTGGACAAAGCTTGAAAACTTTAGCACTTGTGCGTGCGTGTGATGTTGGTGCGTCAAATCATGAGGATAAAGAAAGCTAAAATGTTAAGCAATTTTATTTCCTTACAAAAATTGGTGAGATTTATAACTTTACAAGGTACCATGAATGAGAGCCAAAAACTTTAGATTTCATGGTTTGTTTGACATTGTCGGTTGGGGAAAAAGATTGTAATAATATAATTATGTATATTTAATATTTATGTGGGGGATGATGGCATTAAGTCTTGTCAAATTTTAGAAAAGAGTTACTTTAAAACACTTAAGTAAGTCTTCAAGATTAGGAAATGACTATGACCACTTTCAAGATGAAGCCGCGTCTTCCACAGTAGTTGGAAAGTTTTTTTATCTTTATTTTTTTAGTTAATTATAGATTATATTCCAACCTTTTACGTTTTTATCAGAATATACTGATCTTTGAAGAGCAACGGTTTAGTAGCCAATCATCTCATTCAAATTTATCATTAGATCTATCTTTCAGTAACGAAACTAATTATTTGTTTGGTCTTATCGATGTGCTCAGATACAAAATGGCTCGTACTGTAGTTATAGGGTTCAATGTCCCCTCCTTGTAACGATTCTTGCATTGGGAAATAACTAGTATGATAGAAAATGAAAATATTGGGTATAAATTGCTATTTCAATAAGGTTACAATATTATTTTATCGAACCGTCAAAAATTTAATAGTCAAAGATCGGAATAGAGTCCATATTAGGGTTCTAATTGAATCTCGCAAATCATTGTGCATGTAGTACATTAACTATGCATTGTAGTAAACCAAAATGCATTATTATGACAGTACATTATTATTTTTTACATAAAATTTTTTTATATGTGAACCAACTCCTATCATCATATTTGTGATATATATGACCATTAACGACATTATACATGTTTTCTTTCAAGAAATGTCAAATTTATGACGCTCCTACTCTTTAATCGTGTACCCTAATCATCTCTTTGTGATTATGGCGATAAATCTAACTATTTTCATATCCTAACATAAAATTATAAACCATATTTTCAAATAATGTACTAAGTGAAGGCCTATATGAAATGAAAAGGTAAATTTATACTAAGCTCATGAAAATTAATTTACAATTGAAATGTTTATTCACATGAAAAAAATCTCAAGTTCAAATCTCAGATACGCCAAAGTAGATTGTTACATTATTCTTTCATAGTTTACATCTTCTATATTACTTATTGACTATGGGTTTCTATCACTATAGGAAAACTAATAATACTATTGTCACTACCTTTTTTTTGTGTGGGACCAACACTAAGCTATCTGCTATTTGCGGTGTGAGATGAAAAGAGTGGATCAAATATTACTCCTTTTGGTGCTTATATTATCATGTTATTATAGTCGATATAAAAATTAAAAATAAAAGTAAAAAAGACAAATAATAAATATATTCCATCACTTTTGAAGAATTTTGAAAAATAAAAGATGACCATCTAAATTGAACACTCGAAAAAAAAATGACGACAATATTAGTGAAATGAAGGAAGTATTATATCATTTAATTTTCCAAGTCAAAGATCCCGTTTGAAAAGGAGGAACAGAATCACAAGAATGTTTCTTTAAAAAATGTCGAGTCATTTACATGCCGGTGTCAAAAGATTAAATAAATAATAAGGAAAAAATATAAATAAATGAGTTAACAATGATCGAACATTAAATAAAAGGATTAATGGGAGACAGTTAAACACACAATAAACTTTTGTTAGATACAGCTGTTTGTCATGTCTTCTAAAAAATCTTTCAATAATTAAACAGATAAAATCAGAACGTCCCTATTATCTACGTGTTAATGATTACATTTAATTAATACTATACACTAATACATTAAAGTTAAGTTTTTTTAATTGAAAATTAACATAAATTCAAATTAGTCGAATCACATGTACGTGCGTAAAAAAAAAATTAAAAAAAAAAACATACATTTAAATTAGTCCAACTTCACTTGTAGGAGTATTTGAGTATTTTTATTTTCCCATTTTAATATATTAAAAGAAGGTTATAAAGTACTGTGATTGAAATTATTTTGACTTAAAATGAAGCTCATATATTGATAACAAAATTAATTTTTTGACCATCCTATACAAGTCACATTGTATTCTTGTTCAATAATGAAGAGAGTGGTTGGCTAAGTTTTATTTAAACAAATTTATTAACTTATACTATATGATTATTCATTTTCATGTTACTATTGACAAATCAAAGTGACAATCTAAGCCTAACCAAAAAAGGTATTTAAAAGTAAATGGGACCTTAAAGCATTCAATCTTATTTTGTTCATGAACATATATAAAAATCACCTTTCATAAAATATTAGCACTAAAAGATTATAAAATCAACGATCACACCTACATTAGCTGGCATTCGAAGTACAATACGAGATGTAACATCAAACTATAACGAAAGATTTCGAAGTACAAGTGCTTCGACTTATTCAAGAACAAATGTGAAACAAACGTGTATAACTCGATCCAGAAATGAGAAGAAAAAAAGAAGAAAAAGGCGAAAAATCAAAAAAAAATATTGACCCCTCCGACACAAAAAAATGATGTAGACATGGATGAGTTTTGAAGTTACAAGTTTCAACTCAACTACAGTAAGGTCAGAGAAATAATAATCAATTGAAAAATCAAGAATATGATCTTCTCAGTGTGAAACATTCTTATTTTATCAGATCAAAACAATTCTGCTGCTCCTTAAATTCATAAAAAAACAAGATTTAAGGATGATGACAAGTGTCGGCTTATTACAGCAATTAGCAAAATCTCCAAAAAACACACATAATCCACTTTCATGCAACTACGACGAATCTCACTTAGTCACTTCACCAACCAAAATTTGAGCTCACAGTCTTAATCTCAACTGATAAATGTCACTTCACTTCTATAAAAGCATGATAGGTTCATCATTCAGCAACGAAGCACGAATATCGAGACAGACATGATAAAACAAGACAATAATGAGAGTGCCGGTGTAAGATATATTGGTGTGAGGAAACGAAAATGGGGGAGGTGGGTGACAGAGATTCGTGAGCCAGGTAAAAAAACACGTATTTGGTTGGGCAGTTTCGACACACCTGAGATGGCGGCTGCGGCCTATGATGTATCTGCATGGTACCTGAAAGGGCCGGATGCACGCATCAACTTCCCGGAGTTGGTGGAGAGTTTTCCAAAGCCGGCTAGTGCTGATGCAGAGGACATTCGCCAAGCAGCTCAACAAGCTGCCATGCAGATGAGGGGTGTGGAGCAGTTGGTTGATGTCAGCGCTGGGACGACTGGAGGGGGATCTGTCTCTGCAAGGGTGAAGTTGTCACCTAGCGACATTCAAGCCATAAATGAAGCACCGCTCGACTCACCTAAAATGTGGATGGAGCTTGCAGGTCCGTCGTCAGAGGTAGGAGAACATGTCAGTTATGGTGATTTTGAGATGGAAGAATGGGATGAAACTGAAAATTATTCCATTTGGGACTGATGGCGCGTGGGGTGCACGTGTCTGTCTTTTTCTTTTCTTTTCTTTTTTTAATTTTTCGATTTTTTTCCTAACTTATTAGGACACTTTTCAGAAGTGTCCTAATAAGTGTTTTTAGCATTTTTTTTGTGTCACAATATCTAATTATTTTTTCAGCTCTTTTTTTAATTTTCAGATTTTTTATTCCTCTTTGTTTTTTTATTTGCTTCTTTGGTTAAGATTCGAGCAAGAGGGAGTTGAAGGCCTCGGAGCGAGGCGAAAAAGTCCAAATTGTTGCGCGACGATTATCCTTATATAATAATCGGAGCGAAGCCGGAGCCGAAAGTGGAGTAAAAAAAAAAATGTCCGGATCAACGGTCAAACCCGAGT
Source organism: Schizonepeta tenuifolia (assembly GCA_029490685.1). NCBI lineage: Eukaryota > Viridiplantae > Streptophyta > Magnoliopsida > Lamiales > Lamiaceae > Schizonepeta > Schizonepeta tenuifolia. The sequence continues at coordinate 128,593,097 of CM055956.1, forward strand.
TGACTGAGTCAACCCGACCCGACCCGGTCGCATGGAAGACCTTCTCAAACATACACACACACATGCATGTGTTGGCTCATAGCCCTTTTTTTTGGCTAGAGATGGTATTGTAGCAGAGAGATGGCATTTTCATAAACCATGCATCTCTGCATAAAAGAATTGATATTGACAGATATCTTCATGAAGGTTAAGACCTGACCTTCATCATTATTTGTTTCTAGGGCCAATTTTTAGGCCGCATTTCTAACAAGAATTTATTGTATCTGTTTCATTCCAAATCTAGTGAAGCTAATATGTATCCTTCTGTGTTCAAGTCATTTCGTCTCCTTTTACTCGATTTCTTTTTTTTAATGGCATTATTACCTTTCTGCTATTTCCATGTATGTTGGTTGTCACGACTCACGAGCAAGAGATCCATGTATTTTTAATGGCATTTAAGGCGTACTTGAGGCGTTTTGCCTAGGCGAGGCGAGGCGAGGCGTAAGCCTCAAGGCGGTTTGCAAGGGCGGAGCCATGCTTGGGCTGGGGTTGGCTCAAGCCCAGGCCAATGATTTTTTTTTTTTGAAATATTTATGGTTCTTACTATTTTTAAAAATAATTGCATTTTTTACTTTTAAGCTCAGTAAAAATTTTAAAAAAAATTTAGTGAAGCTCCCTCCACCAATATTTTCTGGCTACGCCCCTGGCGGTTTGAAGCGTAAGCCTCAAACTAAAGACAAATAAATTCCATAAAACTTATAGCATATTATAAACATCAAATAGCAAACCAAAACATAAATTTGAGAGTTTAGAAATCTTAAAAACACCAAATATTAGGGATTGACGAGGGAGGAAGGAGAGGAATGGAGTAGTAGGTTTGCAGGCGGGAATAGCAGTAGTAAGGAATAGAAAAATTAGAGATTAACAGAATTCGCTGAAACGTTTGGAATTTATAGACAATTAACCCTTGTTTAAATATGTATTGGTTGATTACTTTTCATGTGCTTCGGTTTAATTTTAGCCCTTGAAAAAAATAAAATCAACCTAAAACACATTAAAAACTCTAATCATGATGCTTAAGCGGTTAAGCCTCACTGCGCCTTGAGGCGCAATGCCTGGAGGCGTGCGCCTCACAAGAGAAAGGCGTAAGCGTTGAGGCGGAATCCGACCAAATGGCACCGAGGCGTAAGCCTCAATAGATTTTTACAACATATAACAATGTTGAAGAGTGCCATTTTAGTCATCTAATATACAAACATATGCTTCTAATTAGAGGTTTACTTAGAAATTTCATGCATCCTTGCAGAGTTGAATGCTATCTTCATCTTTTCATAATATTACGCACAAGTCATAATCTTTGCTAAAACTCCAAAAAGGAAAAATCAACCCAAAAAAGGGACAGTTGATGAGAACAGAACCGTCTACCTGAATCAACAACACAAAAAAAAGACAATAGATAAAACACAAACATTGAACATTTTGGAACCAAACCTGATAAAAAGCATATAAAGTTTTTGTTAGATTAATATGATATGAATTTGCTAGATATGTGAATATAATAGGAATTGCTAATCTGTTGGAGATAACTCCGAAGATGCAGACATCATGTTTCAACGACAGTACGGAGAGTCGGTGATGATCTCAACATTTGTTTTTGCTCAATCCGATCTGAATCCGAAATTCGAATTTCTAAAAAAAATGGATTCGATCCAATCCGAAATTCGAACAAAGCTAAACTGAAAAAATCTGAAATCCAAATACTAAATCCGATCCAATCCGAAAATCCGAAAATCTCAAGAAAAAATTTAAAAATTCAAAATATATTAAATTAATATAATTAATATAAATTAAAAATATATATTGAATTAATAATAAATATAATTAATAGTAAATTGAACAGATTTATTAAATAATTAATAATTTATAATAAAAATAATAATATAGTATATATCTAATTTGGATTTTAGATTTGTTCGATTTTTTAAAGTATCGATCCGATCTGAATCCGAAATCCGAATTTTTGAAAAAATTGGATCCGATCCGATCCTAAATCCGAAAAAATTCGAAACTAAATTTCATATTTCGATTTGGTTCGATTTGGATTTTTGCATTTCGGATTTTTTCTCACCCCTAAAGAAATGGATGGAGACGAGAGAAGTGTAAAACCCAAGGGCAAAATTGAGCTGGTTAATGCTAATTTACAGTTTTGCTCATGGACCGGAGATGTGGTTTGGGCTTATCTTGACAGTCTTTAATGGGTAGTTATGTAAGGTTTATTGGGCTTCAGCCCATATATAACATAATGTAAAGGCCCAATGTGTATAATAAATTCCTTACCTTTTTAAAAAATTCTGATTTAATTTCAAATATTTTAATTTTCTTTTTTTGTTTAAATTCACATTTCAATTTTTCTTAATGTTCTCCCGATGAACTATTCCGGTGAATTAAAGTTAACTTGTTAATTCTATTTGCTTGCGTGGTCTAATTCATTGCGCGCGACGTAAATTGGTAGATTTCGCGGATTGTATTTATACAAAATTGAACGATGCCGTATACTGCATTACATAAACGTCGTCGTTTGCTAAATGATGTATATAGTCATCGCAACCCTCAACGGACAGAATCTCCCATAGCTAACAATGAAATAATGCTTTTTTCTATCTCATGGGCATGGCATAAACTCGTAGTTATGAGCTATACAATCCATGAAATAATAAATATTTTGTTGGTATGCCAATGAATTTTAGGGATAAAATTTATTAGCATTTGCATGGTGAGAAAATATGCGAAGTTCGGATGGTATAATAAATTCTAAGAAGATAAATATAACATAATATGATAAAATATATATATGTATATATATTAATCAACCATATCAAGTTTTATCACATAAATTAAGCAACCAATATATATAGATATATATGGAGAGGATCATATATATATACTCATCTTTAGGTAGGCACTAGCGTATAACCCGTCGAAAATCGACGGAAAATTATAAAAATTAATAAAATTATTAAACAGTACTAATATGTAATAGATCAAAATAAATATTATTTGTTAATTATTTTAACGTTAAATAATTCGATTATGCAATCTACTAAATTCGCTTATAATTTATATCCCTTGAACACATATTAAATTCAATTAAAAAGTAATTTTATCACATGTTTATGTCTCAAACACATATAGTTATGCTTGTTAAAAATTATAACAAATATATTCTCATTACTTTCGATAATTGTTAAAGCTCTATTCTTCTACAAAACCAATGTGGGCAAAAATATATTTCTCTCCCAAAGGAAAGCGACTCTTAAGCTGAATCTTTTAGCTTTTTATTAAGAAAAAAAGGCAAGAGAAGGAGCAGGTAGTGAGAGAGAGAGAAGAGATATATAGATAGCGAATAATACTATATATGTTAAGATTGTCTATAAGATGAAAGTGACCCTAAATACCCCACATTATGAATTCAACACAAGATTAAGATAAAAAAATAAGTTAAACCACTGCTTCACAATCATCCCGTCTATCCCGACGGTTCCTACTTGGAACCGGCCTATTGACTACAATACTGATTTTAAATTATATAAATAATCATCTTTCAAATATATTCACAAAAAAAATAATGATGACATTCGTTTCTTTTTACCTGAAATTAATATTTAATTATATACATAACTATATTCCAAAAATATTCACACAATATTTAATAAATAAAAATTTAATTATAAATTGTAGTATTATATAAATAATCATCTTCCAAATATATTCATAAAAAAATAAATGATGACATTCATTTTCTTTTTTACCAACTTCGAGAATAACTTTTTTAACTAAGAATAGAACTTCAAGAATTGTTTCACTATGTACTTAGTAGTTTTTCCTTTTTACAAAATTTTATGTGGAATGATTGTGATTCATAAAATTATTTAGTCAATGATATAAGATAAAAGTTGACCATGAATATCCTTAATTTTATGAGTTCAAAATTATATATATATTAAAAAAAAAAAAGTTGTCCCGCGAGTACTGAATTGGCTCATCTACGCACACGATTCTTAATTCTTGGTCGGAATTGACTCGTTGATAAATCGTTAGTAATTTTTCTGCTAATTTTCCTACATATTCTACGTTTTCCAACGGAGACGATTAATAAAACAATTTGAGATGATGTGTTTAGGATTATTCAAACTTGTTTGAAATTTATATACTCGTACTTGTTTAAAATCCGATTAAAAAATTAGTCATTTGTGTTCCTTTCTGAAAAAAATCCGTATATTAGTCTACCGCCACAATTCTGCATCGGAACTGGCCCGTAGACCATGACTGTGATTTATAATTGCGTAATTTATAAAATTTATTTAGAATTTATATAGATCCAAAAATTTAATAAAAATAATGATTGTACTATTCGTTAATCGTCCTTAATCGTATAGTAATATTTGTTAATTAAAATTATAAATTATGCAAAGTTGGAAACTCAACTACAAATAACGTAAAAATTAATAAGAATAAAGAATGAAAATGTGTCACCTGGAATCCCGAGTTGAGGTACCCGTGCGTTAGGAATTGGCCCGTCTACCTAATTAATTGACAAATTAAAAATTACTTATTTTTTTTTATCAAATTAAATAAAAAAATATTAGACTATTTCCTGTAATATCCCGAGTTTTCTCGATAACTTATTTAGTTGTTTTAAGTGTTTTAAAACCTTTTTTATAATATTATTGAAATAATTAAACTCTAAGAAATAATTATTCTATATATAAACTCATAATTGGCTCTTAAAATGATATATATCCTTTCAAAACATGTTAATAGTATAAAAATATATAAGTAAGTAATATTTGTTTGTGTGTATATGGAACAGATATAGGGAATGTAACATACGTATACTTTATATTATATTAGTTAATGTGTAATTAGATGTTATATTATATTATTAATCAAGTTATTAATATTATTATATAATAGTGATTAGTACAACAACTAGCATATGTATATTATGTACGAGATATATGTATAATGAATTGAAAATTTCAACCAAATAAGCATGCACCGCCCAACCCTTGATAAAATAAGATAAGTTTCCGGCAAATATATGTTTATCCATTTCACTTAAAAGATGACTATCTAATGCTATATTGGTGATTTGTCACGCCTATTTCACTGAATCAGCAAAGCTATATAAGTGACTCATGGAAGCTATACCTACTTTTCCTTACTATAAATACGTCGATTGCCTTCGTCTTTCTCACCCCATATCTTCTAAAAAGTTTCATAAGAATAACGTTATCTTTATAAAAAAATAAAAATAAAAAATATCAAGTTCTGTACCTTGTGAAAGAAAGAAATATCAGTAGTCTACTAGTTGAGAGCAGTCACAATATTAAGGTGGGTAAAATTTTAAAAGTAATATTTGGATGCTAGACTCTTTACTTTATTTTAAAATGCAAATATTTATAAAATATTTTATGTGTGTGCCATATTTATTACTCTAGTTAATCGATCGAGGTATCCAGAAAGTGCGCAAGTGCTAATTGGGTATTGTGCGCACCTCGTTATAATGCAGTGGTTTGATTTCCATTGTATTATAGCTAGCGGTCTTGGGCTAAGGTTCCTGACCTAGTTAAAGTAAAACTATGTTATTTAAGGGATAACAGTATCTCGAATACTAGTTAAGATTTGGTGACATGCAGTCCGAGATCTCGAATAATCGGAACTACACATACCCAGAAAATTATGTTTTGTGTATTCAGATGAGGCTTTGATTTCTAAAATTATTTGTTACCCTAGTACATGGATATACTGTTGATTTATAAAATGTCATGACAACACCAACTGGGTATCTTTTGATATTCAGCCCAAATGTTTTTCAAATGTTTTCAGGTTCACAGACAGGTGGTGAGGCGTAGGACTGAGGCGGGAGTTCTACATGTTTACTATTTCTGTTGTGTATATAAATAAGGTTACTCTGAATAATGTTCGAAGTATGTAATATATTAGTAAGGTATGGTTATCACTTTCTATTACTATAGCATTAACCCACTCCGGTGCGCCTTTTTTGAATGGTGTTGTTCTACGTCGACGACGCCGCCTAACTGATGGTGACCCCGGTGGTGTGATCAAGTTGATCACTGGTATCGGACTTCGGAGGATATATTTATCTGCTTCGTACCCGGGTTCGTACTCATGTTCTGGTTCTTTCAAGGGTGGCAGATTTTCTCAAACGGGGCTATACATATCTTCATGATTGGCCACGTGTTTTTCTGGATGGGAGTATGTCTGAGTCCCTTCTTCTTCTTGAGAATATTCATAGTTAATTCTTCACGTTCAGAACTCTCTGGTGGAAAATCACTTATAGCTAGTTCGGCAACAACTTTGGTAGCAAATGCAGGGAAATCTCCATCATGTGAGTGGTTAAAATTATCCCCAGCATGAATTCTTGCCCACATTTCCCAACGCGGGGAAATATTGTGCACTACCTTCAGAATGGCTTCGGTGTTACTAACCCCACCTCTTTGGGCGGAACCCTAAAAAGAGACTAATTTGCCGATGTATGTAGCCGGGTGTTCTCCTGATTCTCTCTTACTTGAGCGAAATTATAGTACTTGTCTAAAGATATGTTCTCTTTCCCAACGTTCGATAAGTCTATACATTCTGTAGAAGAATTTCTATATGAGTACTATTCTCATGTCTTATAAATTCTTCATAATAAACACTTATCGTAAAATACATGTTCTGGGTTGGACTTGGTACCATAATCATCTTAATAGTTATTGTAATTAAGTCAAAGTTGAGCATCCTATAAAACTTATTCATGATACCTTACACTAATTTCATTCTTAATATTAAAAAGTAACACAGCTTCAAACATTAATTACTTAGCAAAGCAATTAATTAATTCATGCTTTTGCAACATAAAATACTTGATCATGTTGTTTAAATTTTGGTAATAATATTTACCAATACCTCTTTATGGAAGACGGTGTGATGGCGAGCTGAGAGGAGTTTGTTGCACAAATATTAGTCCAAAAGTACTAATTTTAGACTTAACACATAACAGGTTGCTGCTCTGATACCATTTTGTTACATCCCGACTCCCAAGAAAGGTTTGGGGGCCAGAACGCGACGAGTGGGATTTAAGAAGCGGGGAAGAAAAGGGGTAGAATAATAATAATAATAATAATAATAATAATTATTATTATTATTATCCAAATTATTTTGGAACCATTTATTCTGTCAACTAATAAATTGGTTCCCTAATAAAAATAATTATCTATTCGATCAATTAATAAATTGACCAAATTAAATTAAATTAAATTATAAAAATATAGCAGTTATTTATTCAGCCGAGTAATAAATAAATTGGCCAAATAAAACTCCTACAAAAAATAATTATCTATTCGGCCAATTAACAAATTGACCAAATTAAATTAAATTAAACTATAAAATATAGTTATTTATTCGGCCGATTAATAAATAAATTGGCCAAATAAAACTGGTGGAACAAAAGATGAGAAAATGTACATTGATTCTAGGTATTTATAGACTTTTCAATAGGTGAAGTTTCATTGAGAAATCGATGTGGAATTGGCCAAATAAAACTTGTACATAAAATAATTATCTATTCGGCCAATTAACAAATTGATCAAATTAAATTAAATTAAACTATAAAATATAGTTATTTATTCGGCCGATTAATAAATAAATTGGCCAAATAAAACTGGTGGAACAAAAGATGAGAAAATGCACATTGATTCTAGGTATTTATAGACTTTTCAATAGGTAAAGTTTCATTGAGAAATCGATGTGGAATTGACCATGATATTATTAGGCCGACCCCCAAAGATATACCTTGTGACGTTTCTGGGGGTTATCTGGTTGAATCGATTCAATATTTTTCGATACACAAATTAATCTTTTTCCTTAAATTAGTTGTACGAATCTTGAAAACTTTAGCACTTGTGCGTGCGTGTGATGTTGGTGCGTCAAATCATGAGGATAAAGAAAGCTAAAATGTTAAGCAATTTTATTTCCTTATAAAGATTGGTGAGGTTTATAACTTTACAAGGTACCATGAATGAGGGCCAAAAACTTTAGATTTCATGTTTTGTTTGACATTGTTGGTCGGGGGAAAGAGAGTAATAATATAAGGTAAATTCTTGGGTGATGACCTAATTAATCTAAGTTGTACGCAATTAAATGTGGTTGTAATTGAATAAATAAGCTAACTTGAATATCGTCTCTCAAGGAAAACTTAGCAGATAAATTACTGTATTGCGAAAAAGAAAAGAAAAATAAAGCAGTAAATCAATGGGGTCGTTTGTTTATAACTGGACGGAAAGAAAAATTAAGCTTAAATTAAATCTAGACAAGAATTGAAATATAATCTAGCTCAAATTAAACCTAGACAAAAATTGAAAGGAAAAATTAAACATGAATTAACCCTAGACAAGAATTGAAATTCAATCTAGTGTCTGGAATAATAATATTTCATTCTAGCATAAACTCTAAGAAATTAATCTAAAAGAAATTAAAGCAGAATAAATTAAATACAAGAATTAAAAAACTCACAAACTTCAATGAAAATTGCGTAATAAACATTGAAGTAGAATTTGAAAATAAATTCGTGATGGTGTTGTTCTTGATTCCGGAATAAAAATTAAAAGATGAAAGTAGAAGAAAAACTAAAGAGAAAGAGTCTAGGCATCGTCTCCAACCATAAAGAAAACTTAGAAAAGTAAAGTGAAAAGGAAAGGTCCTGTTTTCATGTGCAGAGGATGGCTTTATATCCGCTAAATCACGTAGAATTATGGAGCTCTAGTCGGCGAGAGAGCTCTACCTCTTGTTGGCAGGGAGCTTTAGTCGGTGAGTGAGCTATGCCCCTTGTTCTTGTGCCACACTGCCACAGGAGCTCTGCCCTTGATAAACTAAGAAAACCCAGGGGTTTCTAGACATGCAAGGAGCTCTACCTCAATTCCCTGAATGTGCAATGACTCATTTTGGTAGGGATCCCTAACCATGGTTCAGGGTTCAGGGTTCAGAGTTCAGGGAGTTCTGCCTCTTCAACTCTACTCTCCTCCATCCCTCTTCGTTCCAAGATCTGATTGAGCCTATTTTGTTCTTTAAATTTGCAATTCCGGCTCAAAACATACATTTTCACTCAAAACACTTGGACGGAACATGAGTGCAATTTTTGACATAATACCATACAAACCAAACAAACTATCGTAAAAAACACATCTAAAAACCTATACAAAATAAGACCAAAAATGGGTGAAAAAGGTGAGACGTGTTTCACAGCGTGAGACACGCGTGGCATGTGCACTGCACATGCGCACCCCTATTTTTTTTTTTTCGATTCTCAACTCATATGCACTACAAGGTATTCATATGTACTACACCATATGATAATATGCACAACTAAGTATATTGAGATGCACCAATTTTTAATTTTTATTAATATTTTTTCCCCTGTTTTTTTAGATGCACCACATAGTGTACCCATATGCACAACCATATTTATCGATATGCACTACGCTGTGTTTCCATATGAACAATCATTTTTTTTTCCTTTTTTTTTTTAAATTTCCAGATTTATTTTTTCCCTCTTTTTTTTTTTGCCTCTTTGTTTTTTTGTTTGCCGCTTCTTCTTTGGTCAAGATTCCAGCGAGGGGAGTCGAAGGCCTCGTAGCTAGCTAAATAATCCAAATTTTTGCCCAGCGATTATCCTTATATTTGTAATCGGAGCTAAGAAACAGCCGTAAAAAATCAGAGCCAAAGGCTCCGCCGGAAAAAAATGGAAAATTAAAAAAAAAAATTGGTTCATCTCAATACTCTTAGTTATGCATATCAATATATAATGTAGTGCATATACATACATGCTACAGTGCATATGAGCTAACCGATTGCATAGGAGTGTTACTCATAATCGTATAATTATTATTTAATATTTTTGTGGGGGATGGCATTAAGTCTTATCAAATATTAGAAAAGAGTTATTATTTTTATTTTTATTTTTTTGAGGGAGAAAAGAGTTATTTTGAAACTAAGTCTTCAAGATTGGGAAATGACTATGGCCACTTTCAAGATGAAGCCGCGTCTTCCACAGTAGTTGGAATTTATACTCTTAATATTTTTTAACTTTATTTTTTTGAGTTAATTATAAATTATATCCTAAGTTCCTAACCTTTTGCGTTTTTATCAAGAATATATTGATCTTTGATAAACCATATTTTCAAATATCCTCTCAGTTTAGTACGCCGGTTAGTTTAGAATGATGTTGATATATAATGTACTAGGTAAAGGCACATACGAAATGAAAAGGTAAATCTATACTAAGCTCATCAAAATTAATTTGCCGATGAAGTATTTAATCATGATAAAAAAATTCTCAAGTTCGAATCTCATATGTACCAAAGTAGATTGTTTTTCTTTTTTTAATCAAAAGAACTCATTCATTAACTTATATCAGAATCAACAATGTTTCCAAGCCAACTTGGAAAATTACAAGTCCAAGTAATAGGATCAACAATATGAGAAGAAAATTGTGCTAGCGTATGTGCAGCTCGCATCGCTGAGCGATAAGCATGGTGGACATCTAGTAAGAGCCCTCTTCTAGCTGTAGTAATGATCTCACAAATTTCATCCGGCAACAATTCGTTATACTTTTCTGGATTGACCAATAATCTAACCACAATAATGGAATCTGTATATATCTCAATAGGCCCAGTATCAAATTCAAAACACAAGAGAATACCATGTATAGCCGCTTTTAGCTCCGCCATCACACTTGAACTTGAAGGAGCAATCTTTCTCGCCCTGGCCAATCTGATTTTATTCCAATGATCCCTTACAATTACTCCGACTCCGAACCTTCCTTTTGGTCCTCTTCTATATTACTTATTGACTATGGGTTTTTATCATTATAGGAAAATAATAATCTTATTGTCACTACTTTTTTTAGAGGAACCAACATTTGACTATGGGTTTTATCGTTATAGGAAAATAATAATACTATTGTCACTATTTTTTTTTAGAGGAACCAACATTTGACTATGGGTTTTATCGTTATAGGAAAATAATAATACTATTGTCACTATTTTTTTCAGAGGAACCAACATTTGACTATGGGTTTTTATCGTTATAGGAAAATAATAATACAATTGTCACTATTTTTTTCAGAGGAATCAACATTAAGCTATGTGCGGTGCGTGATGAAAAGAGTGGATCAAATATTACTTCTTCTCATCCAACTCATATTATCAATACTGTTCAATATGAAGATTAAGGATAAGATTAAAAAAAATATTCCTTCTGTCCCATTCAACATGTATCACTTCTTTATGGCACGAAGATTAAGAAAAGAAAGATTAGATGTAAATTGTGTGTTTAGTGTAGTGAATAAAGTGATATAAAATATTTTTTAATTGATAAAATGATATAAAGTATTTTTGAAGTGATATAAAATGAATGAAGTGATTTTTTAATTATTTCCTTAAAAGGAAATGAGACATGTTGAACGAGACGCCCAAAAAGGAAAGTGAGATATGTTGAACATGTCGGAGAGAGTAGAAAGTATATACGTCTCATCACAAGGGTTAATTATTTTCATAAATGAGACATGATAATATGAATGAAATACCCAAAAAACGTGATGACAATATAAATGAGACGAAGGGAGTATTATATAATTTAATTTCCGAAGTTAAAAATCCCATTTGAAAAGGAGGAACAGAATCACAAGAACGTTCTTTGAAAAATTTCGAGTCCTTTACATGCCGGTGTTAAAAGATTTAATAAATAATATGGAAAAATATAAATTAAATAAATTAAAAATGATCGAACATAAAAAAAAAAAAGGATTAATGGGAGACAGTTAAACACACAATAAAGATTTGTTTAGATACAGCTGTTTGTCAAGTCTTCTAAAAAATCTTATTACAATAATTAAATAGATAAAATCAGAACTCCCTATTATCTACCCGTTAATGATTACATTTAATATACACACGTTTTCAACAAATCTTCTATTGAAGATCAACATACATTCAAATTAGTCCATTCACTATTTGAGTATTATTTAATCTATTCCGTCATACTATGGCCAGTAAACAAAAGTTAATTCTAAAATACTATTAGAGTATTTTTATTTAACCTATTCGGTCATACTATGACCGGTAAAGAAAAGTTAATTGCAAAATTGGAAATGATCACATTTCCGTTTAGGGTTTATGATTCCTCAATCAGAGTATATTTCTTTTCCCAAAACTCATTTTACCATTTTTAGCTTGTGTGGTTGATTACCGTATGTCCAAATAGTAATACCCATTTTTATTTTCCCCATTTTTTGTGCCGAGCAAAATTTGCAACCTAATTGAAATTTTAATAAAAGTAGTTTATAAAGTTCTATGATTGAAATTATTATGCCTTAAAATGAAGCTCTAAATATTGATAACAAAATTAATTATTTGAAACCATCCTAACTCGCCCCCACACAAGTTACCTTGTATTGTATTCTTGTTCAATATGGCTAAGTTTTATTATAAACTTACATGTTATTCATTTTCATTACTAATGACAAATCAAAGTAACAATCTAAGCCTAACCAAAAAAGTATTTGAAAGTAAATGGGACCTTAAAGCATACAATTTATTTATTTATTTTCATGAGAATATATAAAACTCTTCTTTTATAAAATATTAGTACTACAAGCTTATAAAATCAACGATCACACACTACATTAGCTGGCATTCGAAGTACAATACGAGATGTAACATCAAACTAAAATGAAAGATTTCGAATCACAAGTGCTTCGACTTGTTCCAGAACTCAACAAATGTTAAACAAACGTGTATGACTCGATCTAGGGATGTGCATCAAATTTTTATAAACTGAGGACTGAACCGGTAAAAGAATATAAGACCAGGCTGGCTGAATCGAAAGTAACTTTTGGACCGAACCGAAAACCAATCGAAAAATTCGGTCGGTTCGGTTGGGCACCAAATAAAAATGAGAATGAAATATATATATATATATATATATATATATATATATTACTCTAATAATATAAATAAATATTAGCATATAAAAACCGGGCCGAACCGACCAAGAAAAAAAAAAAAAATATATATATATATATATATATATATATATATATACTCCCCCGTCCATGATAATATGCCCTATTGTGTGGGTGTCACGAGTTTTAAGAAAAACTGATAACGTTATTGTAAGTGGGATAAAAGTAGAGTTAAAGGGTAGTGGAATAAAGTTGTTATGAGTGAAATAAAGGTAAATATTGGTAAATAATGCAAAGAACGAAGGGTATGATGGAAGATAAAGTGAAGTAGGACATATTTTCATGGACAAAAAAATAGTATTAAGTAGGGCACATTTTCGTAGACGGAGGGAGTATTATTTCAATATTATTATACATTCGGTCCCTAAAAATTTTTTCGGAACCGGGACCGAACCGAGAAGTGAATTTTTGTAATTTTACAAACCGGACCGAAAAGCGGTACACAAAAAAACCGGGCCAAACCAACCAAAACCCATCGGTTCGGTCAGTTTTTTCGGTCCGGTTCGGCCCGTGCACACCCCTAACTCGATCCAAAAACGAGAAAAAAATAAAAAAGGCGAAAAATCAAGAAAAATATTGACCCACAAAAAAATGATGTGACGTGGATGAATTTTGAAGTTACAAGTTTCAACTCAAGAACAGTAAGGTCAGAGATATAATCAATTGAAAAATCAAGAATTTGATCTTCTCAGTGTGAAACATTATTTTTTCTCAGATCAAAACAATTTTGCTGCTCCTTAGATTCATAAAAAAAGAAGATTTAAGGATGATGACAGGTGTCGGCTTATTACAGCAATTAGCAAAATCTCCAAAAAACACACATAATCCACTTTCATGCAACTACGAGGAATCTCACTTCACCAACCAAGATTTGAGCTCACTCTCTCAACTGATAAATGTCACTTCTATAAAAGCATGATAGGTTCATCATTCAGCAACGAAGCGCGAATATCGAGAACACAGACATGATAAAACAAGACAATAATGAGAGTGCCGGTGCAAGATATATTGGTGTGAGGAAACGAAAATGGGGGAGGTGGGTGACAGAGATTCGTGAGCCAGGTAAAAAGACACGTATTTGGTTGGGCAGTTTCGACACACCTGAGATGGCGGCCGCAGCCTATGATGTATCTGCATGGTACCTGAAAGGGCCGGATGCAAGCATCAACTTCCCGGAGTTGGTGGAGAGTTTTCCGAAGCCGGCTAGTGCTGATGCAGACGACATTCGCCAAGCAGCTCATCAGGCAGCCATGAGGATGAGGGGTGTGGAGCAGGTGGGCGATGTTAACGTTGGGGCTGGAGGAGGAGCTGTCTCTGCACGGGTGAAGTTGTCACCTAGCGACATTCAAGCCATAAATGAAGCACCGCTCGACTCACCTAAAATGTGGATGGAGCTAGCAGGTCCGTCACAGGTAGAACATGTCAGTTATGGTGATTTTGAGATGGAAGAATGGGATGAAAATGAAAATTATTCCATTTGGAACTGATAACTGTTACACAATACACACACACACACACATACACACACCATAAGTTTAAACATGCATGTGTTGGCTCATTGCCCTTGTTTTAGGTAGAGATGGTATTGTAGCAGAGAGATGGCATTTTCATAAACCATGCATCTCTGCATAAAAGAATTGATATTGACAGATATCTTCATGAAGGTAAGACCCGACCTTCGTCATTTCTAACAAGAATTTATTGTATCTGTTTCATTCCAAATCTAGTGAAGCTAATATGTATCCTTCTGTGTTCAAGTCATTTCGTCTCCTTTTAGCTCGATTTCTCTTTTTAATGGAATTATTACTTTTCTGCTATTTCCATGTATGTTGGTTGTCACGACTCACGAGCAAGAGATTCAGCTTCGTATTCTTCTTTTTTCTTTTCCTTGTTTCCAGGAGAAGAATATTCAGTTTACTTTATTTATTAACTAATCACACACTACTAAAATTGGTATACCTTCTCAAGATGTCTATATGTACTAAATTCCCTTTACATCTTCTACGAGAACGTATTTGTAGCCAATGGTAGCAGCGTGAACCACTACTCTATGGTCTCAGGTAAAGTACAACTAAGCAAATATTCAAATTTCATATTACACGAAAGAACAGTCGCAGACAGAAAAATGCTCTAAGGTTTGTAACATATAACAATGTTGAAGAGTGTCATTTTAGTCACCTAATATACAAATATATGCTTCTGAGTTGGAGGTTTACATAGAGATTTCACGCATCCTTGCAGTGTTGAATGCTATCATCATCTTTTTATAAAATTACACACAAGTCATAACCTTGCTAAAACTCAAAAAAGGAAAAACGAACCCAAAAAAAGAAACAAATGAATGATACTTGCAGTTGATGAGAAGGGAATCATCTACCTGTCTGGCAGCACTGTTCGGTCACTGTCGATTTTGTTGCCTGGCTGCTAGTTTGAAGATGGTTGCAACTGACTCAGCTGAATCAACAACAGAATCTCAAACCTCCGAGATGCAAGGAAATTTTCCGTTTCTTCGATGACAGTATAAAACACTAACATTGAAAATTTTGGAACCAAACCTGATGAAAAAGCATATGAAGTTCTTAAATTTACTTCTTTTATTTCTGAAGATGACGGACCAGATAAATATGATATATGAATATAATAAGAATTGCTAATCTGTTGGAGAGAACTACAAAGATGCAGACATCATGTTTCAACAACAATAAGGAGAGCCGGTGATGGTCTCAACATTTGTTTTTCACAGCAAAATGATAGAAGAACAAGTGGCAGAATCACCAAATTATAGAACAATGTTCCTATGCACATTATCCTTATAGATAAACTTGCACCGAGGAACAAAAGGAAGAAAAAGAACATCCAAAGATCAGATTTTTTATTATGAAAACCTGAATTCTCAATCCAAAACTAAACTGATCCCTACCTATATCAATTCACAATATAAACATAAAAATGAGCTCTGTCCACACAAAAATTTAAATGTGTCATGAGAAAATAAATCATATGATAATCACAATAATGTGGAGCTAGCATTTGTCAGGATCTGCATATGCCAAAATTTTGGTATTCTGTAATATTTTTTCATAATATAATTAGCACTTATTTTGATTCCGGCGAGGCATTGCAAGAAACAGGAGATAAAGAGACAAAAATGTAGTCATTTCTGTGGATCGTTCATCATGTATCATTCTCATTTCAACAAAAATGTGATGGTGCATAAGACTAACAGTCAGACAATAATCGAAAGATGTTTACTTTATGATCTTTGACATAACAAACATTAGGATTATGTGGTCCCGTAATCAACTCATCATGCTACATGAGGATTGAATACGAACTTGGAGTGCCTGCTTTCCAAGTCTCGTGCTAGATTCCCCCTCCCGGTTCTTCTAAGTTTCTTCA
The DNA here is from genome assembly GCA_029490685.1 of Schizonepeta tenuifolia. NCBI lineage: Eukaryota > Viridiplantae > Streptophyta > Magnoliopsida > Lamiales > Lamiaceae > Schizonepeta > Schizonepeta tenuifolia. Next base: position 128,609,559 of record CM055956.1, read on the forward strand.
CAATTTTTACGTAAATGCTGAATTCTGGCTTTAGACCTTTCTCCATCATGTCTACAAGTGTGTCTCGAGCACTCATAAGAAGACCTTTTTCCCAATAAAGTTTGGCCGTTAAGCTGTATATCATATTGCTACACGTCTTATCAATGGCACTTGAGTCAACAACATGCTTGTATGCTGCCTCGTATTTTTCTGCAGCAAACAAAGTCTTGATAATGCAAGCATGAGTCGACAGTCGAGGTTGAAGCCCTCGAGCCACCATTTGATCAAGAAGCCGGTGAACAGTATCCATATTGTCTAAACTACAAGCAGAATTGATAAGAATCTCAAAGGTCACTGCATCAAGAGGGATATCGTTTTCCTTCATTTCATCGAGCAGTGCAGAGGCTTCATTGATCCTTGAATGCTTCCATAAACTGCCAAGAATGTAGTTATACACAGTGGTAGTAGGGCCACAACCGGCCTCTCTCATCTCTCCGATTATATCACGTGCATCTTCTATAAGACCACTCCTGCACTTCTCGCGAATCAAAAGGCAGTAATACGACTCCTTTCCACCTGCGATTTTAATGACATGCCTAGCCATTTCGAACAAGTGAAACTTACAGAACATCTCAATCAACGCACAAACACCAGAACTCCAATACGAACCCCCAACTTGATTCAACAAATCCAACACGGTTTCAGTGGATTCTTTCAACGAATCATCTGTGCAAGCCAAAACAGGTAAAAACCCAAAAGCCTCATAAGTCAGACAAATCTTTTCATTCACGAAAATCCTCAACCAAGCATGCATGGTTCCATAATCTTCCAATCTTCCGAGGTTATCAATAATCAAACTACAAACACAAGCATTCTTGCCTAGCTTAGGATTACTACTCCGAACCCACTCAAAGAATCTCAATCCAGCTACTTTCTGAGAATTCAAAACCTCAAAAATCTCAGTAACTGAATATGTGTTCAATTTAGGTTGCAGCTTATTTAACCTAGACTCCAGATCATCTACATTATTCCTAACCATATCAACAACTTCCAAAACAAACTTCCCCCGATAATTTTTCCTCCGAACTTCGCTCTCCACAACGGAACCAGAATCAAGCTTGCTATTTGATGATGATGATACAGTGTAGAATCTAACCATTTTTCTACATACATTGTGGCTGTGCGAGATATGTGTTGATGAAGTAAATAAAACAAACTTAAATTTTGATGAGGAATCACCCAAAAATTGATTCTTTAGGGGTAAAACCGAATTGTATAAGAAGCCTGACGTGAGCCCAGATGAAGAACTGCCGCTATAAAGCTTAATTTGAAGCGAAGGTAATCCAAAATGAAGAATTGAGGAAGACCCAGAAGAGGGATTGCATAAAGCTGGCCTTTTTTGAAGTGGGTGTGATTCAAAAGAGATGAAATGGCGCGAGGCAACTGAATTTGAAGACGGAACAAAGTTTAGAGATTTGGGGGTTAGGGTTTTTGGAGAGAATGATTTGGAGTTTAGGCAGTACCTGAAGAGATTCGGATTTGGGTAAAATTTGTTAGAGATTCTCATAATGGCTCAGCCGTCATCTCTGCAGCTGCAATCCTTCTTCGTTCCACTTTTCTTAACTGTGATTTCATTAAGAGGAGAAGAAGTAGAGCAAAATATTTTCTATGGCAGGGGTTTAAGAGGGACAAAAATGGTAATATAAATTTTTGGTAGGGTTTTGCGTAATTTGGGAAATATTACTTATTTCAATTTCACCATGCCAATTATAGTAGTATATAACATGATTTCTCAATATTGATGTGTTGTTATGTTATGAGATTCCAATTAAAATGTTAGTAGTATTTTGTAAAACAAAAAGGCCAAATTGAACTATTTACAAAAAATATACTCCTCCGGGTCGGTATATCTATCTTTTCTTTCTCCTTCCTGTTTATAATGTCTTGCTTCGAAATAAAAATAATTAACTCCTTAAAAATAATGAGATCCACAACTTTTCAGTTTTTTACACTACCTCCTTAATAATTGTATCTCAAAGGTAGGAATTATCAATGGGACGGAAAAGTACAAAGTTTCGATTGGTGAGACCGTAAAAATAGAAGTTCAATAAAACCAAGCACAATATTTGGATGAGTATTTTATTTTGTTTAGTTACTAAAGTTATCAACAAATTACTATTGTCCTCTTATGAAGAAAAAACCTGGGTCAAATATAGATATTATTTGACAAAACACATGTTGAAGAGTTTAAAATTTTAGCAATTTTTCCATTTAATGCTGTGAGAGTCTGGAACCACTATTTTCGTTGTACATTGAGTAAATTCAAAACCTTGCTATGCAAGAACCTCCAAACTAAGTAGGGTACGTAAACAAATTTCTAACTACGAATATGACATATTCGACTTATAAAGATATTAGTGAAATTGAAATTCAACACGTTTAATTTGAGTTGGATGACTCTAATATTAGAATATCCCAAAATGGACAAATTTAGCAAATTGATTAGATGAATTTGTAATCATTAATCAATAAACACGGAACAAAATCAAACACTTAACAAAGATTTGAAGTTTACCAAAGAAGAAAATAAGAGAAGGAAAGGAGAAAAAGACAAGAAAAAGAAAATGAGAAGAAAAAAGAAACCACTAATAATAATTCAACGCCGCCAGCAAAGAACCGCTTTGAGCACACCACGTTCCCTTTTTATTTCCCACGCAATTTTTATTTATACCTCCGCCTTCTCGAATCTTCTCCGTCAATACAAACCCTAGAAATTTCTATTTCACAAATTCTCGCTCTATTCCCCTAAATTCTCGAAGCAAAGATTTGGTTGTCGAACCTTTTCCGGCGAATCTGAATTTGAGATGGCGTCGTTTGACGAAGCGCCGCCCGGGAACAAGGCCGCCGGAGAGAAGATTTTCAAGACTAAGTGCGCTCAGTGCCACACCGTCGCTCAAGGAGCTGGCCATAAACAAGGTATAAAGCAGCTCAATCTGTTTCCGATATCTAGATCTGATCTGCTGCATCGAAATTTCTGGATTCATCTTTTTTTTTTCCAGATTAGATTTTGTTTTTGCGTCTATCTTTGTAGTGTTACACTAGTTGGATTTGTTCAGATCTTTTGTAGAATTATTAAGATCTTGCTTTTTCTGATTTTGAGCTAGGTATTGGATTCTGCAATAGATGAAGTTCATTTGAATCTGTATGTTTTTGTATGGATATGGCTTGGGTTGGAGGTAGAAACTATGGATGTATTAGCTGCAACTTATAGAGTTGGATTGTTACTCTTTCTTGAGATACATATACGAGTATTACTGCCGTAGATTGTTTCGACCGACGACTGGATCTGTATTTTGGATTATCTGATCTTGTGTTACTTGGGAATAGTTAAATAAGCAATTAGAACAAGAAGATGATTTAGCTGCAGCATATGGAGCTGCAATTCTTGCTTCAAATCTGAGAATTTTGAGATATTATTGGATGATAGTTGCAATAGAGTCTGTTTCGAATGCTGACAAATTACTATTTTCGTAGATTGGCTCTGTAGTTTTAGTTGATATATTAGGAATACTGGAAGCACTAAGATATCTGTGCATGTTGCATTTCAAATCCTTGGCATGTGTAGCAATTGTGTGGTTCATTAGATGTAGCACCTTTAAGAACTGTAGGTCGTTTTGTGTAGTCTGGAGATTGATTACTGAATGATGCTGCTTTGAGCTTGATAGAAGTTGAATATGAATCTGAATGACATGCATATGTTTCTACCTTGAGTATTTTTTTGATGATGTTTTTGTTTGACTTTGGTCTTTGTGCGCTTACTAAATACAACTATATGAGGCTGGTTTATGTTGTTTGACACTTGTCGTAAGTTTAACCATGGAAGCTTTTGAACAAAGAGTCGAATTAGTGCATTTCGTTTTTTGGATCATTTGTTTTCTATTGGATGTTGGAATAAAATGCTTTTATTTGCAGGGCCTAACCTGAATGGGCTCTTTGGAAGGCAGTCTGGAACTACTGCTGGTTACTCGTACTCAGCTGCTAACAAGAGCATGGCTGTCATTTGGGAAGAGAAGACTCTGTACGACTATTTGTTGAATCCCAAGAAGGTAAATTTGTCTGGATAATCAATAAATTCAATATTTTTGCAAGTTCATTGGAAATTCCCACTCGCAGTAGGTCTAAAGCTTATCTTTCTTGGTTTAATTTATTTGATACTAGGATGTTATGTATAGTAGACGGTTCATAATGATCTTTAGTGGCCAAACTTGCTATTCTTGATTGATTTATTTCTCCCAACTGTTGGCATCATTAACTCATTTGAGCAAATTAAGGCTTAAAGATAAGCTTATTTTAAACCTTAGAAGTCTCTACTGCTTCATCTAATCATCTGAGTCGAATAATGTTACCTTTTTCATAGTGTGCTGAATTCATCTTATTTATCTAATATTGATTCTTTATCCTGTTCCTGCAGTACATACCCGGAACAAAGATGGTTTTCCCAGGATTGAAGAAGCCTCAGGACCGTGCAGATCTAATTGCATACCTGAAGGAGTCTACAGCAAATTAAGTGTGGCATTTGTTACCAAACTTGTCATTTTGCAGTTGAGGCACATTTTACATTGAGGAACAACATCCCCTCCAATAAATTCTTTAGACTACTTTTTGCTATTCAACGAGTCCGTAGTTTGAAGTCCTCTTTTACGAGGTTATAGTTTTTGTCGATGGAAATAAATTTAAGTACATTATGTTTCATACCTATCTAGCTATCAAGGTTCAAAGCTTGTTTGCTTGAACATTTTTTTAAATAGTAGCCCATTCAGATATTCTGGTCTGTAAAAGATCTAGAGTACAATCTTTTGCTAATATGAATTCAAGTATTATTATATCTAGTCAAGACATATTTGAGTCTTTGTAGAGCTTTGATTTCTATCGACTGCAATCGATATTCATAGTGGAAGACGTAAATTGAAGGCAATACGAAGAATACGAAGATCATTCACTGTTTAGTCTTACTGCGTTTGCTTCCTTACACTGTAAAGTTCAAGCATTTCCTTAACCTAGAAAGTTTAGAAGATAACTAATATGATTCCGTTACAACAAACCCTAGTTTCTGTGAATTAAACTCAGCGGTATATGTCTTTCATTACTTCAATGCCCAAGGTTTTGTTGCGATGGACGACGAAGTCCCGGAATCTGAAACAACAATATACAGAATAATGACTTAGGGTCCCTCACTTAAAAGATCGATTATAACATACACGTATAACAATGGAAATGAAGTTTGGCTGATTTCTTGACAGCATTTTCTACTGATTTCCACGGTCAAGAAAGTCGTGTTAGGACGCATAGCAGAAGGATTTAAACCCAGCTAAGTTAAGTTCGTTGATGTTACTAGTTGACGAGGGCTATTAATAAGTTCATGCATTATCTGTGATTTCTTCGGTAGATTTGAAGTATTTGGTATTCGAATAACTAAATGGAATGAGGGTAAAACTGAACGACGACAATGATCACTAGTATATGCTCCCTCATTTCATCTTATATGATTTTGAATTTGACAGTGAGACTTGGGTGTAAGAAAGAGAGCATCAACTTTTCAGACAAATCTGGTTAGAACAAGTATGTAGTAGTTACTGACCTCAACTCCATGGGGCCCTATCTTATTGCGCGATATAAATGTGAGGATCAGATTGGCGAATTCATCAGGTACGTCCTCCTGCAATCCTCGAATAAGTCAGCATCTACGAAGAGTGAGTGCCTTGTGTTAAGAGCAAGAGATAAGTTTTCCATGAACAAGACCTGTATGGCATGGCCCGTGTGCCTGACGACCACCATTTGGAATTTTCCTTGCATTTGGCCAATCGTGAGAGTTCTGGGACAAGGTAAACAAACATCAACTTCATGGATTCATGGAGCCTTTTCTTTGCCATGTAGTAGCTATTCAAAATATACGACTAAAAATTACTCGGTCATGATATTAAGTACGAGCATGTCAAAATCTCTAACTCATACAGAACGATGAAATATTGCCAAATAATGTATGCCAAGTGACCTCATAGCTACTTTCTTAAAAAGAGACGAGGATCACAAATTAGTAAGAATAATACTCACACTGAGATAATATTCGTAGGACTCACCTGTCTAGCCTATCAGTCCCTGCCAGAAGCAAGAGTTTTGGTACAGGACTCGATAAAAACTTTTCTGACAGACCTTCATACCTGAAAAATATAATTCCATATTTAATGTCCACTTCTGGTGAAATACAAAGTATCTCTGAAATATGAATTCAATTGAAAACATAAGTCGAATAAAGTAAAAGATGTCTTCAATAAAGAATGCCAAGGGTTACAATTAAAATTATAGTATAGAGAGGAGAATGATCTATACCATCCTCTCCAATATTGCTCAGTTGCTTCCAGCTTGGCCCGGTGGGTATAGCTGCAGATCCAGCATTAGGAACTCGTGTTAGTTGGGACAAAATTAATTCGGGTTGGTCATCATGGAGGCTTCTAATAAGATTGTGAGGCGTGCTAACTGAAGAAGAATAAAGAAAAAGATTACTTGAAGAGGAAAAACACGCAAGAGTACTCACCACTTTCTTGAATCATCATAAATTAATGTGCTGGGAATGGAGACACGAGCAGAATCGACGTTTCTCAAAGAGCCCCCTTTGATACTCCATTCAATCTAACAACATATAAGCAAAATCACTGTTACCAAAGATGAATTTAAAGAAAAAATACATAACTTTCACAGTGGAACTATGTCTGAAGAAGAAAGAAATATATGATAAGAAACAAGACTTTTTCCCTTTCACTTATTTATTTATCTATCTACTAATAACTTCATTTTCCATCCCACTTATCCTTGAAAAGCTTACCTCACTCCTCATAAGCAGCTCAACCTACTACTTTTTCACAGCTTCAGCAGAAGATGTGACAATTATTTAGGGGTGGTACCGTGGTGGTTGGTGGGGGTTAAACTTTTTTATCTCCAAACTTCAAAATTATGATAGTGCAACTTCTCAACTAATAAGATAACAAGAATTCATATTTCTATTTATGAAGTTTATCAGGAGTGAAGGATTAAGTCCTCTGAACTAATAAAGTTGCATGGATTTGGAAGATAACAATTATTTAGTGTTAAAAAGGAAAATTGTCAGTATAGTGTAAGGTAACAAGCTGGCAACTTATGGGAGCATATGGGGAATAAAACATAGTGCAGATTAGAAAAAATAAAGGCAGCATAAGTTGGTACTCAAGGTGAACTACAGAATGTGTTACCGCTTTCTCAATGCTGGAGAAATGCTGCATTCGACTTGACAAGATCTTCTGCATATGCATTAGTGAAGCGATTGCTGTTCCCTGAGATTATACAGCTAATGGTTCCATCACACAACCAAATATTGGTAGATCACAATTATTTGAGAATCATTAAAAAGATTGTAAGCAATCAAACCTACCTCAACAACATCCACAACAACCATTGCAGCCAGGCTAGGAAGCACTTTCTTTGCAGCAATATGAACAGCAAGTGCGCCTCCCATACTGCATTATACACATTACTTCTAGATGATATTCGACTAGTAATTGACAGCAAGGGCAAAAATTGATACCATAAGTGAGAAAGAAAGACAGAGTTCCAACCCTTACTACATTCAGGACCAATAATCTAGCATTTAACATTTTAGGGATGATTATTATTTTCTGTCTATATTCAGCAGAAAGAAGAGAAAAATAAACATCCTAAAAACAGTACATCTTCAGGATTTAATTAGGATATTAACTTGACAATGAACTCATTCAGAGAAGATAAATTGATTGAATGGAACTACAGCAGTACTCACACGTCTGATTTTAAACTGCAAAACTTTTTTATGAACAGAAACTTGCACGTTCTAACATAAAAGAAAGATTGATAATCAGGATTCAGTCACTATTATCAAGGCCAAGTGACATTCAAACAAATCGCAAATTACATGAAGCATAACATTCTTGTTCTAGCATAGAGATAATACCTGTGGCCAATCATCACAATTGCTGGAGGAGAATCCCCATACATTGCCTTCACAACAGCCACTACGTCATTGCAAAGAGTCTACAATCATTGATGAAAATGTCAACTCAAACAAAGTTTAGACAAGAATGTCCACTGAGAAGGTCTCACTGATCTTGAAACAAAATAAACTCTAGATCAATAGATTGTAATCTACTTAGATTGCAATCTGAAAAGTAGATACCTCAATAGATAGATCCAGATCATTCTCAGTGGATGACTTCCCATGTCCCCTCAAATCCAAGGCTACAACTCTAGCTTTCTCTTTAATTTGAGTTGCTGATAAAGCAAATGACAGCCTGCGGAATTTTTTGAATAAAACATACAATTTAGGTCCAGCTAAGGTCTCTGCAAGAAATGTATGCATTTCTAAAGTCTTTTACAGTCACCCTTTTATTAAAAAGCAAACATATATTCAGCTACTTCATGCCATAACTTGGGACATCTTGCCATGAAAACAGATGCAAAAGGTATGCAAGAAGAGAAACGAAGGAAGTTCATTAGCCAGAAGGCCAGCTGCTGGTCTACCCTGAATAACCCCCACCGTGGAGACATAAAACAACTGGACCCTCGCTTCCTGCTTTATAGACATGAAATACCTGTATCACAGAGCAGAGAAAAACGAAGCATTTAAAACTAAATATCATTGCAAAAAATCGGCAGGTCAATTGAAGACACGAAGCCACTCACATTATCCGAGTCTGGGATGTGAACATCATCTTCTTGGTCAAAGTAGTCCGACCAATCTAACGGTGCATATTTTTGTGATGAAATCCTACAAGTTAACATCACAAAGAAAACGACAGTTACAAGAAGAAAACAAACAAGTGATCATTTTAAGAGGTCAAGATCATAAAACTGTATACAAAACGAGAGAATAAAATGCAGAAAACACTTCGTCTAGTTTCGAAGTTCATCCCGATAGTACTCAACGTTGCTTCAGATCATGAAATGGAGTAGGTCCATTAGAGAATGAATGTCAAACATTAACATTGCAAAGTTGCAACAACTCAAGCTACCTACCAGCTAATTTACTAGTTTCTCCACGACCATTTTCGCCGAAGCAATAAATTCAACTGGAGAAGCCCCGCCCAAATCGTCAAACTGTTCATCAAGATGAAATTCTTCCAATTTTATTGATTAAATTATTTATGGGGAAACTTCTTCTCTTCACTAGTAACTTAAAATCACTCCATCACAACTTCTCACCAAGGATCATAAGCCAAACACTCATTCCATTTCAATGCCATAAACTAAAAAAACATTCAACAATGATAATTTTTAGCTCAAACAGAACTGAACAACATATTGTCATTGTTCCAACATAACAAATCACAAAATCCAAAAACCTGAAAAAACTCCTCAACAAGTTCAAAAAGTAGAACAGAAAAAAAAAAAATAACTGAATCAACAGTAAAATTTACAGATTAAACGAAGAAAATTAGAAAAAAAAAATAATCGCGTGAAATGACCGCGCACATACTGAATTGGAGGGCGATCAGGCTTGGAGGAAAAGGCGGAAGGCGATTTGCTACCACTTTGAGAGGAAGTTCCACCAGTTTGCGATTCATCTTCTGCAAGCGAGCTTAGATTTGACGATAAATTCTCCATTTTCTGATCACTCGCAGAATCTGCAATTTCTTTCAATTTTCTTCTATTTTTGTTGATAGTTTGATGATTTTGGGCTGAAAATAATGGGCCCTGACCCAATTTAGCTAAAACCGAAGCTTTGGAAGAAATTAATTAAATAATTAAATCCATAATGTAAAGAAAGAGTTACAAATTGATCGAGTTTACTAGAGTTAAAAGCAAAACAAATGAGTCCCCTTGGAGATGGCCTAGTGGTAAAAAATAAACGCTTGAGACTGAGAGGTCTCAGGTTCGAATCTTACGAAGCGCTTCTATAGGTCGAGTCTGTCACACATGTACTTGGAAAGTATGGTTTATCTGCCCTATGAGATTTGCAGGCTACGTCACTAGGGACGAGGGTTTACCCAGTGCGCACCGAAGGTAGCGGCTGAGTCTGTCACACATGTACTTGGAAAGTATGGTTTACCTGTCCTATGTGGTTTGCAGTCTACGTCACTAGGGACGGGAGTTTAATTTACCCAGTGCGCACCGAAGGTAGCTGCTGCTGGTTCCCACGATATCAAAAAACAAAAAAAAAAAAAAGCCAAAACAAATGAATCTTTTTTTACACATGAAAAAATTAGTCAATTATTATACTTAAAAAATACACAAACTCAACTCCAAATAAAAAAACATAAAGGATATAATTAATATCAAGATATTTGTACTTAAAAAAGTTATGTAAACTAATAAAATACAAATAGAAGTTGGAAAACATCCATGCTTATCATATGACTAAGGAAACAACATTTAATATAAATTCCACTTGTTTCACACTTTTGTAAATGTCAAAGTCCTCCCTAGAATAATTCAGCTAGTGCTAATTAATACTAAATAAATTAATATAGGACAAACATATGCTGTTTAACTTTGGACTAATTAATATTTTTTTAAAAGAATTTTGGACTAATTAATTGCGTCAAAAAACTTGGCTAAAAGATTAAATTACTCCCTCCGACCCATTGATAATGTCCATCTTTTCTTTTTCGTCTGTCCCATTGATAACGTCCCCTTACCATAATTAAGTAAAAATATTTAACTCTTCAAAATGGATGGGGCCTACTATTTTCTCTCATTTTACTCTTGCTCCTTAATAACCGTGCTACAAAAGTAGGGGACATTATCAATGAGTCAGATGAAGTGGTTTCTATTAGTATATATATACATATCACATATTCGATTTGAAAGGTATATCGGGAAAACTCTCAACGTCATGCATGGCAATCTCAACTAAGTCGAGAAGTACTTCGTTTGTGATTGCAACCCAAAAACGAGATACAAATTTCAACAATGACAAAAAGAGTCGAACTACAACAATTTAAGACAATAAGATGGATTACAAATCTGATCTCCCAAACATAAACAAGCATTGTTATATAGATTTGATACCCAACACAAGAACTTCACTTTAATGATTTCGATAAAGTTCTCGTAACAACTCGATGAGTTCTTAAATACTATCCTATTTCGATAAATCCATAACTTTCGGATAACATAAATTCATAGAGCTTTCCAAGGGAACAAGTATAGATTAGAAAAATTGAATGTAATTACCTTTTTCCCATAAATACATATGTTTCTTAACTATCTATAAATACGTACGTTCGATTTCTTTTTAAAAATATTCTATATATCAATAGAAAAAGGGCAAAAGTGGTCGGTTACTTATGTTATTGCGACTTTTGTCCATTCATGATTGATTTCATAGGGGAAAAATATTCTAAATTAAGTTGATCTCACTTAGGGATCGTTTGGTATCCAAATACGTATATCATGTATGGATATCAATATAATACATATTTATACTTTGTGTTTGGTATATCAGTATATGAGTATCAAATTGATATACCTGATATGCTATTTTTCAATATTTTCATATACCAATTTTTGCTAGTATATGACTCATACCTTTACTTTCGTTCCCACTTGATATCAATCGATATCTTCAACATATCAACACGAATATTAAATATAAATTTAATACTCATACCTGATATCTGATACCCATACACATACGTGAAATCTGATATACTGATATATAAATATCAAATGGATCGTTAAAAGATGACAAGTGAGAGAGAGAGAGAGAGAGAGTTGCATGGAGCCCCGGAAGCACTTTTTGTAGTGGGAGATTAATGTGTATGTCGTCTACTTTTAGGTGACCTAGAAAAGTTGTCAATGTTTGAAAATTATTATTACAGCTCAATAAAAACGTGTGATTAATACAACGTTACTAATATAACAAAATGTGACACTATATAATAACTGTATAATTAGTGCCCGGAATTAAGGAAGCATGTCTTCTTCTTCTTCTTCTTAAATTCTTCCTAATTAGATTTATGTGGCTGCAGCTCCAAGAACAGCTTGCAGGTGGTCAATAATATCCTTCACTGTACCAACGAAATCACTCTTCATCTGCATTATATATATGTGGTTAGATTGTATTAAAAGATGAGATATATAAATCACTATAATCGATATCAAAAAATCTATTCGGCCAGACTGTGGCCAGACACATGCATAAAGAAAATGAAATTTGATTGTAAATATTAAAATAATCACATATTCCCATAAGGTCTATACATCTCCAATTAGGGTATATTTCCATTTTTTAAATTTATATTACCATTATAAGCTTGTATGGCTGGCCACAATGTGTCCAAATAGCACTACCCGATCGATATATTCCATATATATTTAGAACACAATGCATGATGTTATATTATTACTATGCATGCTTCAGGTATTCAAAGTATACATGGTTGGGATATCTTACATATCGAATAAGATCATATAGAGTTGCGGGTTCTCACAGAATAAAAAAAAATGTATAATTAATAAAGGTTAATGAAGTTCAATTGCGATTGAGAAAGAAATACGTACAGGTGAAAAGCCAACATGAAATATAGATTTAATTTGAATTCTCACAATAAAATCACTAGGAACACTCCAATAATCAAATTGATGCTTTGCTAAAATTTTAAGAAAGGTTACACCATCATTAATTTGCAACAAAGGGCTTTAATTAAACAGTCCTTCCTTTTTATTTCTTAATCAAAATTCTTGTGATCTATGTCAATCTTCTCGTACATATACGATTTTCCATTGCTAACACGATATAAACATGACACGAATATCTCATCCTAAGACAGATCTTTTAAACATGTGCATTTCTTGAACATTATTCTTGAAACTTCTAGAAGATAACCTAAAAATTGTAATGTCTCTTTTTTTTCACCTTGTTGATTAACCTAAAAAATGTAATGAGAACATAAAATTTCATAAATCTTCAATCAAAATGACTTGGTTTTCATGATGATGATCATCATATCAAGAAAAATGTACTACTAATTATGAAGATAATCAAAAAGTTAAATAAATTAGAAATTACCTCAGCTAGAATGGTGACATCAAGAGCTGCTTCTCCAAAAGGCATGATTCTAATGTCCATGACATTTAGATTTATCTTTTCCATTTCACTTGGAATTCTTGCCATCAAACCCATCTGTTTCTTGCAACATATTTTTATTAGGACATGCATCTCCGAAGTTCTTACACTAATTTCTGCTGAGCCCAATTCGTTATTCGGGGGCGAAAATGTCACATTATCTTCTTTTGATCCGCTCGTGGAACTCATGATCTCTCGTTTCTCTAGGGCAATAACTCGTTCTTCAAGCGCTTTCAAGTGGTTTATAGCATCCTCAAGTAGAGTAGCCTTGTCCAACTGAAAAAAATAAAAATGGGTAATGATATTCGGACACACTGTGGCCAACCACATAAGATAAAAATAATAATATAGGTTTTGAAATGAAAATAAACCCTAATCGAGAAGCATAAACCCTAAGGGGAAAATGTGATTATTTTTATTTTTACACTCAATTTTCATTTTTTTTACGCGTGTGGCTGGCCACAATGTGTCCGAATATCATTACCCAATAAAAATATAATTACACATCAAAATTGAGTGATCTAATTTTTCAAGTGTATATAGATAAGAAAATCATTTTTTTAACTTCTTTTTTCCTTTTATTTTTGGAAATAATTTTTTGAACTCTTACCGATTTTGTACCTTCATTATTCAAGATTTAAAATTGTTTGAAATATAGAAAGATTTCCATATATTTAGAAACAACAAAGCAAATTAAACCCTAGATTGGGAGAGGGCAAATTTTAAAATAGCCTTGTCCAACTGATAAAAATTAAAAGTAATTATAAAAAACGAGTGATCTAATTTCTCATTTGTAAATATAGATAAGAAAATCATGTTTTTTTACTTAATTTTTCTTTTATATTTGACATAATTTTCGAACTCTTAACGATTTTGTACCTTCATTCTTCAAGATTTCAAATTGATTGAAATATAGAAGATTTCCAAATATAATTAAATATAACAAAATCAAAACCCTAAATTGGGCGATGGTTGATAAGATAATCAAATACTATTAATTAGGCCAAAATAATTTTTTTTTTCCAAACACAAGCAAGAAACTATATTAACTAGATTTTAACAAACCTTTTTATCTTTCTATTTTTCCGAAATTATTAGAAAAAAAAATACTAGTGGTATTTGATTAATACCTTTCTCAGTCCAGGCACAATTTTGGAAAGATCGATGAAAAGTTGACGTAGATTCTCACGGCGTTTCCTCTCCGACATGAGATGATCTTGAGCCTGCGACGGCGTTCGAGTCGCCGTCAAAACCCTCTCTCTCTTACCAGTATCATCTTCGGCAGAAGAAGAAGATGAGAAGCTTATGATTTTTGGGGTTAGGTTACAATCTGTGTTTTGATCTTCATTTGTGGGAGAAAATGATGAAAATCTTTCATTCTCAAAAGAAATTAATTGTGGAGCTTCAACAGCTGCAGCATCAATTGTTTCTTGGCCATTCCAAGAATTGATCAAGCTCGTCTTCAGCTGATCGGCGGCGGCGCCGCCGTGAGCAGAAGCTTCGGAGCTGGTGGTGCTGTTGGTGTAGATCTCAGCAAGAAAAGGGTTGAGATAAAAGAATTCATCCAAGTTTTGTTCCAATATTTCCATAGCCCTAATGAGATTCAAAAAAAAAAAAAAAGAAATCTTAAATTATTGGAAACCTAATTATTTACAACTACTAATTCACTTTAAACTCTCCAAAAAGAAAATTATTGAAGCAGCATATGGGATGAATTAATTCATCAGTTGATTTTATGTATAAATATATATATGTAATAATAATGATTTTATTTACCTTGAAATACAAGCTCTCTCTATGGAAATCACCTGAAAAAAGCTCTCTCTCTCTCTCTCTCTCTCTCTCTCTCTCTCTCTCCCTCTCTCTCTATAGATGAATTGACTTGAGGGAAAATCTTCTTGGCACTGACCTGAAATTCGTACAGATTAAATTCTTGTACTCATCAAATGGTCGGAAGATATAAATATTATTTGCTGTACGCGTGCGAAAATATATACGCGCACACGTGTGAATTGGCTTCTTACTATAGAAATGGAGGCGTATATATAATGAGAAATACTCCGCCGCACGGTGAGGTTGCCCTTTTCTTTAATACTCTTAGTTGTGATTAATAAAGTTTTATTGAAACTAATAGTACGTACATTCTAGTATTTGAGAAGTAAAAAACTCGAATTAAGAAGTAGTAAAGTTTCATTAAAGAGAATTATAGAACAAAGAAAAATAAAAAAGTGAAAATATAAAACTAAAACGGTGGGTGCATGTGACACACGCTCGAAATAATAAAAATAAGACCATAACGTGCGCTAAAAAGGACTCGTAATCTATTGTTTGGATGCATGAAATGCACGCTTTCAAAGTGTACGTGTGTAATGTGCGATCACACATATCGTGTAGCTGACTGTACGGGAGTGTTTGTCATACTACTACTAAGGCTATACATAAATTTATACAATATGTGTGTGTCTTAAATTTATGTAACATTTATTATGAGAATTAATAAGTAGTAATAAACTCAAATTAAGAAGTAGTAATAAACTATAATTAAAGAACAAAGGAAAATGAAGAAATAAAAAAAATTAAAAAGCTAAAAATGGGGCGCGTGTGATAGGCTTAAAAACAAGCGACCACGTGCACTAAAAACACCTGATAACCTATTGTTTGAACGCATGAAATGCACGGTCTCAAAGTGTACACGTAAAATGTGCGGATAACCGTATCGTGCAGTTGACCGCACGGGAGTGTATGTCATATATTTATACTACATGTGAAAGGCTATACATATATTTATACAATATGTATACACGTATATAGTTGTGTTGGTCAAAGGCAATGGAAGTTTCTTGTGGGCAATCATAATCTCTTCTTACTTTCCAGATAAATTGCAAATTTATTCAACGCGTTGATAATTTGAATAATGACAAGATAATTATATAATTAAGTAATAGCAAAAAGTTAATGAGTAGTACATGTTAGCGTGTCATGCTATATGTTAATGTCTACACTACATTGATTCAAATAATATAATAATAATCTGAATTTGATTTTTACCGTACTCCCTTTTTCCATTTCTTTTTAGAACTTAGAAGTATCGTTCTCTTATATTTTTCAACAATAATGATAAACGGATAACTGTTGTCCTGGTAATTACCGGTTTTAAGCTTGAAAATCGATTCAACTAGCATTATTTTAAATTGTTGGGTTTTTTTTCTTGAAAATCGGTCCAACCAATTCCTTGCACCAATCATTTCTTTTTTTTTGAAATAATTTTATTAATTGATTATAAATTATCTTTTAATCGATTTTAGCATAACCTTTCGTTCGAGCTTAATTAAGGGATACAATAGTGAAAAGATAAAAATAAAAAAATTCGACGATTTTAAATAATATTGGTTGGACCGATTTTCAAGCTTAAAACCGATTAGTTGTCCGGACAACAGTTGTCCGTTTATCATTACCCATTTTTCAAATGTAGTAAGGAGGAATAAATAATAAGCTTATGAATTAATAAGACTAAAAATTAATTGAAGAAGTGCTTTTTCATTGGTGGAACAACCATATATGTAGTTCTACTAAAATAGAAAACTTAAAAGAATAATATTGGATCCGTCCACGAAATAATACCCTACTTACTCATTTTTTGTCCACAAAGAAATGTCTTACTTCACTTTTTCACTCACATCAAATGGAGCCCACAACAAATTTCACTCTCATTTTACTTTTTTCACTCATAATATGCGGAATCTTATTCCACTTAAAATAAGTGAGAATCTTATTTCACTCACGATAATTTTAACAGTTTTTTTTAAAACACGTGTCGAACACCAAATGAGACATTATTTCATGGACGGAGGGTATACACAATAACCTGCAAACTATGAAACCAGTGTGTATGCATCATAATAATGTAAAAACACATTTGAAATGTTTGCATGATTTAAAATTGTCATCATGAAGTAAATATATACTATATTTCATGGCAATACATAAAAGTACGATTGTGTAAAAACATTTGTTTATGGTTTCTATATTTTTTTTGGGATAATTAAGACCCCAAAATCGTATCTAAAGTATGTATATAAAACTGTAACTATATAAATTGTTTAAGTTCATGATCTTGTTTTAAATTGTTGGTGATGAATTGATGATGGAATGTGGATCTTAAGGATCTTTATATTGTGATTCCATATAAATTTTCCTAAACTAATGATTAAACATATTTTTTAAAATTGCTTCGTGAAAAAACTTGATGAACTAATATTGTATTCCAGAATTTGGTGAGCTGCTACAGTCCATCAATGGTTAAGATGAATGTTAAAATAGTAATGTTGAAATTATTTAAATATATGAGCAAGATATGATTAGGATTAGATAGAAATTGTTTTAATTATATTCAAATATAATTTAAATGGGATTGGAGCGTTTTTTATTATCTTGTATGTCATGGCAAACAAGGAGATCCTATACTTTACTAGCTAGATCTTGCAACAAACCAAGCAAATTAATCAAATCCAGAAAATCTTTCAAAGATCCAATATATTGTAGTAGCCAATAAAATTCTAGATAAATTATGATAAGTGGTAATTAAAAAATTAATTTAATTTTATAATAGTTAACTAAGAAAATTAAATTAATTTTTTGTCTCCCTATTTTTCTTTATGTATGTAACACATTCATCTGCGATCACTACTTTTTTTAGTGCTTTACATTTTATTTGAATTCTCAAGTGATATTATTAAGTTTGGGGCAGAAGATTATTAAATACTCATAATCTTGAAAACTCAGCTTCTTACTCGAAAAGGAGATCCATTATCTTCAGACTTTTCGACAGCTAGATCAAAAGCTAGGGGAATTTCATATTTTCATTTTCAAATAATAATTACTTAGTATAAGACAAATATTTATGTGTAACTGTTGTATACTACTGTATAATTACTTTTTTGTTTTTAGTATATTTTGTGCTTTTATATTTTGTCTTCAGTGTTTTTTTCTTCTTGTGCTTTTAGTGTTTTTTCTTTAGATTTTTTTTTTTTTTTTTAATTTCAATTTTTTTTTCATTTTTATTTACCTCTTCATTTTTGTTTGTCTCTTCATTTTTTTATTTGCCGCTTCTTTGATCAAAATTCGAGCGAGGAGAGTCGAAAGTCTCAGAGCGAGCCGAATAAATTCAAATTGTTACCCGATAATTATCCTTATATTAGTAATCAAAGCGAAGTTATGCCGATCAATGACGGAGATGTGTACGGAAAATAATCCGTCTCTAGACGGATTAACGGAACGTAAAACTCACAAGCCACACACATATATGCAAATTAAATACTACTAAAAAGTTGGGGAAAATATGGTCTTTAATAGTATTAAAAAAAATAAAGCTAAACAGGTGCGGATTAATTAAAATTGAAGATACAAATAGTTTTATCGATTTATTGGAATGATTTAGGGCAGAGGAATGTACAAAATTTAGGACAGATTTTTGTCACATTTCACGATAATTTAGGTGGTCGGAAGATGAAGAAATGGTGTGTACAAATAAACTCGAAAGATTCTCTCTCTGCACACGTGTGAATTCGAATTAGGGTTTTATTGACTAATTAATCATTTCTCTTTTTAATTATTTTGTTAGGTAGTATTTGTATTCCACCCAATTTCTATCTACAATACTGGCTCCCAACTTTAATTACGTACATTTTTTTTTTATATTACAAGGCTCAAGATTTTTACAATTATAAGTACCAATTTGAGTGCGGAACGATGATTTAAAATGGAACTCATACAAGCGGTTTTGGGCCTAAATTTCTTCGCTTTCGGGTCATTTACTATTTTCATTTATTTTTTTAGCTATATTGTGTCCGATTATCATTATTATTTATTTCTTTCGAGATTTACTTCATTTTCAAATTAGGGTTTGTTTTTAAGTCTTCAAATACGTTCTTTGATGTATTGAGAAGTAGATTTTGATATTTTCTTGATTAATAATATTATCATTCTTTACATATCAAGAGTGTTAGTCTTCTACGTTAATTATATTATTCCTTGATGTTGTGTTTTGTTATTATATGTGTGTATTAATAACTTTGATGTAAAATGTTGGAATACAAATATTTCTACATTTTCCCATCATTTTCATATGTTTATTAGAGTTGCATGTTGATTTTCCACGGGTAACATGGATATTTTTTTTTTCCGGTGGCACCTTTCCTTCATTTTCACTCCAATTGTGAAAAATAATTACATGAGAGATCGCCGTGATAATATTTTCCTATGGAACAAAAGACATAAAATAGGAAGAGGATGTGGGATCATGTAATATGACTTTTTTTTACTATCTTAGTAACGTGCAGTAAAAAAGAGTGAAAACGATAATATTTTCTTATTCTTCATTTTTTCAATTCTAAATTAATTAAAGTAAATACACCCTATAAATATGGTTATATACAATTTTTGTAATGACGGTGCCCAACAAAATTTACTCTAGAATGCAAATATTAGTTTATGTCACAGTCAATCGTTTCTTTTAAATAATATCGCAATTATAAAAAACTAGTAAGTAGTACTACTAAATATCCAACATTTCGATCAACATAATTCTCACGTCTTCCTTCGATCTTTTCTTTTCTTGAAATTGTTTTTCTTTTCTAGAGAAATCCCAGATATTTTTAAAGCGTTGAAAGTCGGAACTGTGAAATCGTTTCAAGCGTTGTTGTTAATTATATATAAAAAGAAATTATTTAAATAATTGTTGATTCACGATGCTGTCATTTTTCTTCTCATTATCATTGAATTCAAATTAACTTTTTTCATTAAATCAAATGTTCCGGTGAAAAGAAAAGATACTATCATGCAATGTAGAGAAAATAAATATAAATAAAATAAAGAGTAATGATATTCGGACACACTGTGGCCAGCCACACGTATTAAAAATGGTAATATAAGTTTTGAAAATTAAAATATACCATAATTGGGAAGCATAAACCCTAGAAGTAAATGCGATTATTTTCATTTTTTTTGCAGTCAACTTTACCTTTTTTTTTCACGCGTGTGGCTGTCCATAGTGTATCCGTATCATTAATCTAAAGTAAAATAAAGGTATTGAATCATGCTGGCCTAATCATTACATAATATCCTTATTATTTCAATTAAAAAATTGCTACATGATGAAATGCGCGGATGTAGACAGTTTCTTGTAGTTGACAATGTAATTAATACTAATTACTAGACATAGTTGTCTAATTAATGAACTTCAAATTTTAATGAGAATGCTGGCGCATATTATATTGCCAACTTGGTGAAAGTAGAACTGAGTTGTTCACATAATAATTGAGGAAATAAAAAAGGGAATAAATAATTAATATTATGCGAGTTGTTGAAGATAATATATTTTAACCATTTTAATAGGAGTATACAACTATATATTTTATCAAACAAATCTACGTATAAATATCAAGGTATTGTCTTTAGCTGTTAATAGCATACCACGACCACCTTATTTCAAAATACTTTACTAGATAAGGCAACAATCAAAATATAATCAAATTAATATTTTCCTATGATGTAATCCTTAATTTTAGTTCCTTAATTTTCAAATAATAAAATTCTAAGTAAAGTTATACGGTATCTTATAATTAAAATGCAGAAATCTTGAATGCGTAAGAGGGAGATCGGGGGTGGATTCAATTAGTTCACTAGTCATGTTCTCAACTTATAATTAATTTGATGTGAAGCCATGTTAAATATTGTGATGATCTTGAGCTAATATTTAACACCTTCATAAGCATATGCACCCAATTTAATATTTCAAGCTTCATCAAGGTTTATATATATAATATGATTGGATTAAACTCACATCTTTGCTATACATGGAATCCTAGGTTTACCACTCAATGCATATACCTTGCGATCGAGTTCACGCAGTGACGGAGCCACATGTATGGGAGGTCGGGCTATTGCCCCTCCTCAAACAAATTGTAATACCCCGTTTATGTAGAAATTCACAAAAATTATATGTAAGTTCGTAAAATTATTAAGATTCTGCTCTTCGTCAAACTAAAGAAAATAGGGGTAAAGAATTTTGCCCTTCCCATTGTCGGGGTCTGGCTCCACCCCTGAATTCACGCACACGAGGCATGTGCATGCATTTTATGGGCGACAATGGGCGGTCTCAATTAATATGTCAGTATACTGCATACGCCATGAATATAAAGCGCATGCATCTCACGCGCTTATATTTTTATTTTTTATTTTTGTTTTCCCTCATTATTTTTCATTAGGGTTTATTAATTCTCAATTGAAATTTATAAATTGAAAAATTACTCTAGGTGTTGACCGATCGCACCATAGATCGTCTCTCTTTTTATTTGTCCATAATCATATTAGGTAAAGTTTGCCATAATGAAAATGTCTTAAAACCCCTACCATTTTCATAAAATGCCCACAACATATCTTTCAATTCACATCCAATTTTTCTTTTTATTTGTTTCATTGTAAGACCGTCTTACACAAGATTACTCTTTGTATGACAATTAGTACTTCATGCATGCTTAATTGTACTTCCTTCGTTATTTAATAAAGTGTCTTATTTTGAAATATGTCTTGCATTATACTCATATGATGAGTAAATAGTGGAAACTTTCCATTTTAACCCGAAGTAATCTACTTTTTCAGATTAATTTTTCTATGCAATTAAATAGGAATAATTAGAGAGAAATTACGAATTTCATAATTAATTTTTACTGTGGAAAACACTTATTGAAAAATGGATGAAGTATATTATAATTGGTCAAACCTCGTTACACTCCAAAAGGCGGTAATAATTTTTTGTTTATTCTAAATTAATAAACGTGGATAAAACTGTTTTGATAATAAAATATTACCACTAGTTCATAGAAAGAGGACAATAACTAGTGATAGTAAAAGGAGCCCTTTTACAAATAAATTAATGAAAGTAAAATCGCGAGTTAATGTGGAAGATTAAAAATATATATCTACGCGTGATTCTTAAAAAATTACTCCCTTTGTCCCACTAGGCTAGGCTTTGTCTATTTCTTTTGTGCACGAGATTTTAAAAAAATAATAATTAATAGTGAAAGTTATGTTTAGTTGAGTTTTTTAATTGAAATAAAGTGAGAATAGAGAGAGTAAATAATGAAATGAAGTGGGTAAAAAGAGGAGAAATTGAATGACATAGGAAATAAGGTTAAAAAATAAGATCAAAAGTATAAAGTGAATTGTTTAACAAAATAATTGAATTGTAATTATTTCTTAATTATTTCTAAAAAAGAAAACATGAAAAGAATAATGAGACAATTCAAAAAAAATACTCTAAACCAATATTAACGGGACGGAAAGAGTGCTAAAATATTGACCGTCAATGATATATTTACTAGACGGTAATTAAATTGTGTGACGAGTCAAGATCCTACTCCAAATTTACACCCCATTGAAACATTTTTGTTACTACACCATTCTTATCCAAATCAAATACGTGTCAACAATTTAGATCACCGAATTAGATAATTAAAAGTTATTGTTTTCTCTTCTTTGGTTATGTAGTGAAAAAAATTCAATTTAAAAATAGGGTATGCAAGTGGTCAACAATGTCCTTCACTGCGCCCTCGAATTCTCTTTGGATCTGCATGATTATAAAACAAATTAATTAAATGTATATCATGTGAATACTGTTGGTAAACACAAAAATGATCATAAATTAAACATAGATATTATATCCATCTAAAGATATGCAAAACAAGACAAATTAATACTGCAATTTTGTCTTTAATGCAAATGCAGTTTTATAGTATACATTAACAAATCGGATTTCCTATTCACATTTCATGTTTCATTTGTTTTCCGCCAACAAATATATACTTTTTCAATGAAGGCAAATAAATAGTTGATATAATCATGCTTTATATGTAATGTATTTATGCTTCGACCAATAACATAAATCATACAAAAATCAATACAATTTAGAGTAATCCCTACTTTAATTTTTAATATGAACCAAATTCATTATACTATATAGGAGTATGTGTGTGTGATAATAATACGGAAAAACATGAGATGTAACATGAAAATGTAATAGAAAATCCGAGCAACGGAATCAGTTAAGTAGGGGGAATTAATTACCTCAGCAAGGATAGTAATATCTAGAGATGTCCCTGCAAAAGGCATGATTCTCATGTCTACAACATTGAGATGCATCTTCATTATTTCACATGGAATTCTTGACATTAATCCAATCTTATTCTTGCAGAAAATCTTGATTAGGACATGCTTGTCCGAAATTCTTGCCCGAATTTGTGGACCGTTGGATTCACTGTTGTACGATGATGAATCGTCTCTAGTTGCTGCTTCTGTGGAGCTTCTTCTCTCCTCTTCTTCCTCAAGAACTCGAACTCGTTCTTGAAGATCTTTCATGTAGTTGATCCCATCTTCAAGAAGAGAAGCCTTATCCAACTGATCACCCAAAAAAAAAAAAAAAACTTTACTCATAAATGTTCATATGGGTCCGAGAATTAAGCAAGACCCGTTTAACAGGCTCGACCTAAAAGGTGCTCGCTCACACGAAAATCCGAGATTTTCAAGAATAGAAAGCCTTCACAAAAGCTAAACCAACTTTACTTTTACGCATAAATATTTATACATCGAGCAAGACCTGTGTAACAGGCTCGACCTGAAAGGTATTAATTCGCCTAAAAATCCTAGATTTTAAAGAATAGAAGCCTTATCCAATTGATGACCAAAAAGAAAAAAAACTAAACCAACTTTAATTTATGCATAAATATTTATGTGGGCATGAGAATCGAGCAAGACCTGTGTAACAAACTCGACCTAAAAGGTATTAATTCAACGAAAAATCCTAGATTTTCAAGAACAGAAGAAGCCTCATCCAATTGATGACCCAAAAAGAACAACTTTAGTTTATGCATAAATATTCATATGGTGTGAGAATTCAGCAATACACGTGTAACGGGCTCGACCTAAAAGTTATTGGTTAGCGTCAAAATCGTACCTTTTTGAGACCCGGCACAACTTTAGAGAGAGAGATGAAGAGTTGGCTTAGATTCTCTCTCCTCTTCCTCTCAGCAACGACATGTTCTTGAGCTTGAGAGGGAGTTCTTGTTGCTGCAGAATTAATCCTTTTCATCCCTTTTGATGAATGAGGATTGTACTCGTCGTTGCTGCTGGAATAATCGTCTTTAGCAGAAGAAGAGAAATTTATGGTTTCGAGAGTTGAGTTATGATCTGGTGAATTTGAGCTTTCGAAAGAGATTAATTTTGGGGGTGCAGTTGAATTATTTGATGAAGAATTCCAGCTGGTTGGAGAATTATTGTTATTATTATTATTGAGCTGCTTGATTTTGGGTGGTGACGATGATGTTCTTCCATTATCAGAAATTTGGGGTTTGATGCTGCTTCCATTTGAGTAGATTTCTGGGAAAATTGGCTTCAGATCAAAGATCTCATCTTCAAAAATTCCTTCATTTTCCATAACCCTATTATTCAGAAAATGTGGTCAAACTATGTATTAATTGATAAACACACACACACACACACACAATTTTATATGCTATATGGAATGCACCAGAAGGTGGTCCGCCATGAGAGAGAGAGAGAGAGAGAGAGAGAGAGAGAGAGAGAGAGAGAGATGAGAAATGTTAAAGATTCATATAAAAGATCCATTCATATTATTGAAATCTTGAAATTATCTTCTTTTTTCACACACACACACACACACACAGGAAGAGCTCAAAAAGCTATATCAGATCAAGAATCTCTCTTCAAATTTTGTGAACTGAATGTATAGAAACAGAAGAAATAACCAGATGATTAATTCAACTATAAGCAAAAACACATATATTTCTGGAAAAAAAATATCAGAAAAATTAAATCACACACACAAACACACACTCCACGGTGAAGTTACGTTTACCTCGGACGGGAAGATAGCTAGAGTGAAAGAGGAATTCAGATGTTGGAGGATGGATGTGTACAATCTCTGAAATATTTAGCTAAATTTAGTTCTAAATTTTGTGTTGTCTTCTTCTTCAAATTGTTGGAAAATTAATAAATATATATTATTTGGCTGTACAGTGTTGGAAGGAATAAACCTGAAAACTGTTCCCACGTGTGAAATACCTTCTTACCTTTTCCAATGAAGGCGACGACTATATACGTATACGTATACGGTATATGTATAAGAATAATTAAGAAATACTATACGTTTTTGGTCTATGTATTTTTCTTCTGTGGGTCATAAAATTATTCAGCATTTTTTTTTAGGAAATGTGGCAAAATAAAGAAAACAAGTATGATCCTTCTCAAATAAATTAAGGTGGAGAGTCATATTATTTGATTTATTTATTTAAGAAATTTAATCATATATATGATCATGGTGAAATTAAATATGGGCAGAGGAATCCCCTTCAATCTCATAAAAAAATTATTTCAACTTATTTCTTTAACATAGGTGTCTTTAACTTCCATCAGAATGTTGATTAGGTCATATAATATTATTTTCAATTTGGTGCAAAAGAGATGACTTGTTTAATCATTGAGGAAATGTTATAATTGTTTGCTCCAACATACTTGAAATATAATATAAGCCTCCCGTCGCAAGATAATATAGTATATTATATAGTAGTATATATTATATATGGGTTGATCAAATAAATAAAAATACTCATGTGGGGACTTGGAAACAATATATGAACTATAATACCATACATTAATCTTAGTCATGTGATCGACCAATGTCATAAAGAGATGCATTAATTATCGACTACATAAATAAATGTATTAATATAAGGGGCGGAACCACATCCAAGCCAGGGGGTGCTCCGGCCCCTTCCAAAAAAAATATTAATAATTCGTGATTCGTCATAAATTTTTACTATCGCTTCATTGCGTTTGAAATATGAAAAAGTGGTTTAAGGGAAACGACATGGTCTCTTAAGAAATATATATATAAAAAATCAAGTTCAAACTAATATGTCTAAAAAAAGAATTTCACATTGCATTCAATAATAAGTCCCGTAAAGAAAAAATTATGGTTCCCCCTAATTATCACACTATTATAATGTATATATAAATAAAATATATTCATAAAGTTGCATTTATTGTATTATGATAATATTGCATTTTTTATAACAATCGTAATTCATGTAAAGATCAATAGAACATGTATATGGCATAATATCAGTGTTTTTACAAACACCTAAAATAACTTGTATTTGGACCGTAAAATCAAGGTCTTCATTTTTTTATTAAGTTTTTATTATAAATATATAAAAATTTGACTGCCCAACTAAATTTATTGAGAAGGTCTCTGGTGCAGCAGGTCTCATGCTATGCGACCGGATCCGGGTCGGGTTGATCCGGTCATTTATTTTTTATTTTTTTTCAGCTGCGCTTTCGCTCCGATTACTAATATAAGGATAATCGTCGGGCAATAATTTAAATTTTTTCGGCTCGCTCCAAGGCCTTCGGCTTCCTTCGCTAACATTTTGACCAAAGAAGAAGCGACAAACAAAATAACGAAGAGGAAAAAAAAAGAGAAACAAAAAATTTGGGGATTAAAAAAAAACTGAAAAATTAATTAAAAAATAATTAAATATTGTGACACATACAAAAAAGCTGAAAAACACTTATTAGAACACTACTGAAAAGTGTCCTAATAAGTCAGAAAAAAATTGAAAAAAAAAGACTGACGCATACACCCTACGCGCGGTCGCATGGGGTGCCGGCAGATCGTATTCAAGCTTTTGCCAAATTTATTAACCTTTAAAACAACGAAGCACTAACCAAGTTGGTAGTATTTAATTTGAAACCCGATTTCCAAGTTGACTGTTTAAATAATTGGAATTGCACATTTTATTTAAAATAATGTGTCCACACTTAAATAAAAATGGTAAGCTATGTGCTACTGACATGTGGCATATAATATATGAGAATCATATTTCCTACAAAAGCAATAACATGACGTTTTTTTTTTGTTGTTGATGCTATAACATGACATGTTCAATAATATTAATATTTCATAAAATAAAAGAGTCTTGACCTAAATACTAACAATATTACAAATATGCCACTTAATGATCTCAATATGATAGTAAAGAAACTAGCACAAACAGTTATATCGAAAAGAAATTGTCTTTATATGATAGAATTAAAATGAAGAAAGCAACAGATGATTCAAAGAGTTACAAAACAGCTAAAGTCTTATTCAGCAACATTGAGTTTTTTACATAACAAAAAGTAGGGTTCTGTAGCTGGGGATCCACAAACACAGAATCCTCGTTGCTGCGTTTCTAAAAGAGTCGAAAGGCCGGTTACCTGAAAACGGGGCCAACGTCACTTTCTTGCACGCGATCAGTGCAGACTACGCATAACTCCATGCAGATAGCCTCCACTCATGACTAGCGAAACAAAGGAGACTACACCAGCTGGAAAGATCTTCCCCGACCTCTTGAAACGCAATCCCATCACTCCAAGAAGAGAAGCAGAGAGAACCAGACCAACTGCGGATGCAAAAACAGGATTCGATGGAAGTGTGTTGTAGACGTAAAGCAATACAGATGCTGATAGTCCGCCTGCGAGTAGTGATTTCTGGCTTCCACCCTTCATATAGCCCATTACTCCACCAATTCCAATTAAGGCAGCATAGCCTAGAGTGAGTTTTTGGGACATCGACATGCCCGCCTTTTTCTCATGGCCCCCGCTCTCGTCTTCGTTCCCACCAGATCCACTTTCATCGTTTCCATCATTGCCACCTCCACCACCGTTGCCACCGGCTCCACCAATGTTGTCAGAGCCACCCGAGTCTGGTAGAATATCGATGCCTCCCCCAGCCGAATCAACTGTAAAGGTGGTAGGGACCGTAGAGTCTGAGACGACACCAGCTACAGTCCTCCAAGAACATTGGTTTCGCCCACCATGTGAAGCTGGAATCGTGGTGAGTCTTGTTGAGAGGTAACTGATGGGTGTAGTTACTGATAGTGACGAGCGGATGCCACCAGTAAGAAGATGATGTTGCCTTGAAGAGCAGAGTGGAGTTCGGGGTAATAACAGCAAACTTGACTGAGAAAATGCTAAGAGTTCTCCCATGCCGATTTAGGAATCTCTGGATATCTATCTGTCTCCAACACTGTGTCTAGGAAATAACCGTACGTTCAGGAAGATGTTTCCCCAGGTTTTGTAGTTTTCGCTAACTCTACAAAAATCAACCTGCTATTCACTATCTGCAGTTCCACACAATTGGATGAATCAGACGACGGAATTCCATTCATTAAAGATTAGAGGAATGGAGAGGTAAGTACGATTACTGTACAAGATCTAAGAAACACGTTCAAAAAGATTTAATTGCTTTCATCAAACTGAACACTAGGAACTCCTTCGAAAAAACAAAGTGCCTCAAAACGAAAAAAACTGAAAGCAGAGATCAAGAAAGTCAAGCATACATGTACTTCATCAGTTATCTCAAAAGCACGTCATTTTTTATCTGCATCTTTTACGCACTCAGTTGATGGACCACATTACCCCATCATGCAGAAAAACTACAACAACCATGATTAAATTCGTGTGAAACAATGAAGCACAAGACTAACAATCTAAATCACACTATCACCTAAAAACCAGAGAAGCTCAAATCACTAGTAACAAACGGTACACATAGATTTCTGGGGCCCCACAGGTCAAAAAGCATGAAAGCAATCGAAAAGGCAACACAGTGCAATACGAATCACATAAGAATGCTTAACGAAAGACACCATTACCCTGCCATTCATAGCCTTCAGAGCATTTTTAGCATCAATTTCAGACGCAAATCTGACAAAACCGAAACCTTTAGGCCGTTGTGTCCTAGGGTCAATCACAAGCCTTACTGCAACAATAACACACACAAAACGAAGATCATAAAAAAAGGTCTTAACTCTTAGAAAAACAAAGCAAACTATTATTTCTTGGAAACAAGATCATTACTGCAACAATAACATACACAAAGCAAAGATCTTTTCTTGGACTGCAACAGTAACATACATATAAATTATAATGTCATTTTCTGAAACACACAAACAAAAGATAATTTCTTCGACATAATTCAAGTTCACAAAACTTTACCTTCTTCAATTAAGCCAAAGGGCGAGAATAACCTCTCCAATTCTCTAGTTGTTGTGTAAAAAGACAATCCTGATTGAAAAATCAACATTAAGAACAACAATCGCACACGAAGATGTCGAAAACGCAAGAGAAATCAAAACCGATGAACAAGCTAAAATTACAGTAACAGAGACATACTGCTTATAAATAGCTCAGAAGCAACTCTTCTAGCCATCTGATTTCGTTATCGCCATATCCTGAGCTGAATAATCAAAAGAACAAGGTGGGGCGGGGGCGTAGGAATGAACTGGGGGTAGGGTTTTGTCAGTCAGTGGAGAGAGAAGAAACCTCGAGAGAGAGAGAGAGAGAGAAGGCTGTAGAGTTAATTTTTTGGATTATTGGATTAGCTGAGCTATTTGTGGGCTATCCAAATTATTTAAATTTTATTTGGTTTTTCATACTATTAATAATAATTATTTGTCCTATAGTTGGAATATAAGGCAAATATGAGTTGTACTCGGTGCATAAGTATGTATGGTGCATAATCCGACCCGATCCGCCCATGCGCCTGCCCTAACTCACACGTGAGATCCACACATCGTGCGTGGGTTCTACGCGCCCCATTTTTTTTTTTTTTTAGCCTTCGGCTTCAATTTTACGGCACCGTTTTCGCTCCGATTACTAAAATAAGGATAATCGGCGGGTAACAATTTTTATTTTTTCGGCTCGCTACGAGGCCTTCAGCTCCACTCGCTCGAATCTTGACCAAAAGAAGAAGCGACAAAAAAAAAAGAACTGGAAAATTTTAAAAAAAAAAACTGGTCAAAAGTGGGTTGGCCAGGTCAAATAGGTCGGGTCGGGTGGGCGGGTGTTGTACGGTGTAAATGTTGCACCCAAGTTTTTGTCAAATATACTATATACGAGCTAAATTTATAATGTTAATTATTAATTTGAAATTATTTTTTAGTTTGATAATTTTATTCAATTACATTAATTTTCTGTATTGAAATTTTGACATCAAGAAATGACACGCATCGATCACATTAAATAAAATGTGGGACAATTCTTGATATCAACGCGAAACAATTTTAAGCTTTGATACATTAAAGGTTAGGTTTCGGAAGATTGATGTGTTCAATATATCGGTGAAAATATCATATTATCAGATGTGATCAAAGCGTGTCAATTCAAACAGATTTTTTTGGCAAAAGTTAGAGCACTTACAGAGGGTGTCTAGTAAGACCTAGGTCTAAACACTGGGAAGCGTGATTTTAATGATTGGTGGTGTTGAGTTAGACATAGGTTGATTTCTCCACATCAATGGGGTTGAGTAAGACCTAGGTCTAAGCACTGGGAAACGTGATTTTAATGATTGAATAAATTTTATTTTGTTGTTTTTTTTTATTTGTAATAAATATTATAAAAACTAACTTAATTAAATTCAGAAATTAATAACTGACAATTTTATTGAATTAAAAAAAAGACAATAACTAAAAAAAATACAATAATTTGAGAATAAATAAAAACACAATAACTATTCGCGGAGTGGACCAAAACGTGCCCAAATCTCTTCAATCATATCCTCCATAAGGCGGTCGTGGGCACGTGCATCCTGAATTTGAGCTTGTCTCTCAATAACTTGGCGGAGTGGCACTGGCGTCCCTTGATGGACCGGTGCCCTGTTCACGTTTGCATCGCCCCTTGCGCTCGATTCAACATGGAATTCAGTTGCCCTCGGTCCTTCATCTTCAATTATCATGTTATGCAGAATGATGCAGGCATACATGACATCACATAAATGCTCCCGAAAGAACATGCGAGCAGGGCCCTTTATGATTGCCCAACGAGCTTGCAAGACGCCGAAAGCCCTTTCAACGTCTTTACGCGCAGCTTCTTGCATCCGAGCGAATCGCTGTCTCTTCGGATCTGTTGGCGCATTGAGCGTCTTCACGAAAGAGGCTCACTTCGGATAGATGCCGCCGGCGAGATAATATCCCATACGGTGCGGGCGGCCGTTTGCAGTGAAAGCGGTTGACGGCGCTCTACCATTGATGACGTCGGCGAAGACAGAGGACTGGTTGAGCACGTTGATGTCGTTCAGAGAACCGGCGACACCAAAAAAAGCATGCCAAATCCACAAATCTTGGGAGGCGACAGCTTCAAGGACGAGGGTTGGAGATTTATTTCGTCCAGTGTACATTCCTCTCCAAGCAGTTGGACAATTCTTCCATTGCCAGTGCATACAGTCGATGCTTCCAAGCATTCCGGGAAAGCCGTGCGTCCTCTCGTGCAATACAGTGATCCGGGCGATGTCAGCCTCATTTGGCCGCCTCAAATATACGTCGCCGAAAACAGATCTGATGGCCCGACAGAAATTCTTGAGGAGGACATTGCCCGTGGAATTGCCACAATGCAGATATTCGTCGTACTGATCGGCTGCTCCACCATTGGCTAGTTGCCTCAGAGCAACGGTGCACTTGACTCAGGGGTGGAACCCAATCTTCCAGTGGCATCCGGGTGTTGCTGAAAATAATGCTCCCGATCCTCAAGAGTTTGAGCAATTCTCAAGAATAAGCGCTTGCTCATTCGAAACCGCCGGCGGAAGACAACATCACCCCATATAGGGTGGTCGACAAAATAATCCCGTCGGAGGCGTTGTTCGGCCTCCTCACGATTCCGGTGGAGGTACGCCCTCTTATCCTGGTCGTCGTCGTCTGGCGAATCAGACTCGGCCACTATTTGGTAAAGCTCCCTGGCTCGCTGCAAACGTTGGCGGCGTCGCGCCTCCGCCTCTTCAGGATTGTAGCTCGCACCCGGCCAACTCATATTTTTTTTTTTTGAACCAACAAGTGAATTGTATGATGTGAAAGAGTAATTTTTTTTGTAGGGAAGATTGGATGAAGAAAGAAATTTTTTGGTGTGTAGAATGAATGAGTTGAAGGGATATATATAGTGAAAAAATGGGATGTAACCGTTGGATAGTATTTAATTTTGTTAATATTAATTTTTTTTTCTTCAGAAAATTAAAAAAAAAAAATGGACCAATGGGGACACGCCACGTGTCCCCATATTAAACTGTCATGAGGTCGAGTGGAGAGTCGAAGGTTCGACACCACCATCGACACACCCCTCGACATAGGGGTGTGTCGATCCACTCGACCTCGCACTCGACACCCCCCCATCAACTCACGATGTAAGTGCTCTTAGTAATGAGATAAAATTATCATAAAATTGAAATTTATCAAACAAAAATTTATATTGATATTATACTAAACATCGAATTAAATTGTCTCTCGTTACAAATTTATTCGACTAGACAAAAATTTGGGTGCATATTCTCTACCGTGCAACACCCGACCCGCCCCGTTTGATCCGGGTTTGACCCGGTCAAACCCCCTTTGACATGGTCAAACCCCCTTTGACCAGTTTTTTTTTTTCTTGTTTGCCGCTTCTTCTATGGTCAAGATGCGAGCGAGGGGAGCTGAAGGCCTCGGAGCGAGCCGTAAAAGTTCAAAATGTTGCCCGCCGATTATCCTTATTTTAGTAATCAGAGCGAAGGCGGAGCCGTAAAATCGGAGTCGAAAGCTCCGTCACAAAAAAAAAAAAAAAAACTGAAAAAAAAAAAATTAGAAAATTACTGTAGCGCGTGAAACCCACGCGCGCGGATCTCACACGCCGGGTCGGGCAGGGCGGGGCGGGCGGGTCGGGCGGGTTGTTGCATGGTACAAGTCTCCATAGGAGACTTACTCCATAGGAGACTTACTCATTGGACTAAATATTTACTACTACTAGTTTCTTTCAAATTTTCTCTTCCTTTTCTACTTTTATGAATAAATATGAAGGATCCAAATAACAAATTTAAAAACTGGAGGGGTCTAAACAGAAATAAATAAAGTTGATTTTAAACGAAGAATATTTTTTGGTAAAAAAAGTTTACTCAAAACTTCAGTCATCACTTCCACACTCCAACTGCAGATGCAGGCCACCGCCAACTCCGGCGATCCGACCCGGCAACCCGCATCCGGAAATGTTTTCCGGGTCGGGCAGCGGGTCCACTTCGCCGGGCAGCCGAGAAGAATAGGAACGGTCAAGTACGTGGGGCCCGTGGATGGTTACGCCGGCGATTGGGTCGGAATTGATTGGGACGCCGACGGCGAAGGAAAGCACGACGGATCCCACAATGGCATCAGATACTTCACGGCGAGGGGACCGAATACGGCGTCGTTCGTGCGGTCGCACAATCTCGGCGCCGGCGTGTCGCTGTTGGAAGCACTCGAAACTCGCTATCGAGCTCATTCGACTAAGGAGGAAGAAGGTAATTAGCTGATAGAAGTTGTACGTTGTGAATTAGATTTGGTACATTGTTCAAAATGAGATGTTTTGCATTGATCGGTCAAATTTGGTTGCTTCGCCATGAATTGCAGAGGTGGTAGTTGTGTACTCTTGTCTTCTATCAAAATGTGAAATTATTTGAAGAGAGAGAGAGAGAGAGAGAGAGAGAGAGAGAGAGAGAAAGAGAGAGAGAGAGAGAGAGAGAGAGAGAGAGGTGAAGGCTGTGTTTTTATCTATAGGTGAATGTAGCAGCTTAGTTTAGAAACAAGTATCAATGACTCGAATGAATGATAAAATCTAGTGTATGTTTTTGCTTCTTGATGTCGCTGCAATGAAATGCTCGTCTCCGTGGACGTGGTTAGGATTAGAATTCGGCTTACTGCAGTTTATAGTTTGATGGTTATAATGATATTGGACAATTTGAGAGTTGTAGCATGATCCAAGTGAAACTGTTTCTGTTATCAAAACAGATAATGTGGTTCATTTTAATTATTATCTTGTCACTGCAATGCTTCGTTTGAAGATCTCTAGAATGTTAATCCAAAGTTTATAAACTTCGTACTTTGATTATTAACTTATATAACTTTCCTGTGAGATATCTTCTGAAATATGGTTATTTCCACTATGATGCTATTAGATGAGATGTATGTCCTATCTGCAAGAAACAAAAAGGTGTCCATTGAGCTTCTTGGGAAACATGAAATCGAAGACAAAATGAGTCGGCTTGAGGAGTTAACTAGTGCATCATTGTCTTACTTGGGGGTCAGTTTTCCTGGATCCCCCGACAAGATCAGTTCAACATTACCTAGTAAGTTGTTATTCCTCGTATATGGCCTCTTTTTGCCTATGCTTTCTCCTTTTGTCAATCTGCCATTGCCTTAACTCATCACTTATTTGATTCAGAGACTCCTATATTGCTGTGGTTGTCCACAGATTAACTTTTTTTGGCGATATATCATCAATATTTATCAATATGTTTACAACTTTCTAATGATATATTGTTGAATTCTATATTTCCTTTGCAGATCTGAAAGAGCTCGATTTGACTGGAAACCTACTTACTGATTGGAATGTATGTGCTCCATGCTTGTATACTATACACCGATCAATAAGTTAAACTCGGTTAATGAGATAGGAGATTCTGTTTTGTTATTGCTTCAAAATAAAAATTAGAATCAGGATCATAGATATTACTTTGTTAGATAATTGTGTTCACAATCAAATTAGAGATATTGTTTTATTAGAATAGGTAGTTTTTCTAAAAAGTGTCAATATTTTGAGAATTTTTCTTGCAATAATCTATGCAGTACAGTACATAACCAATGATACTCCTTAATTTTATTTCAATTTCCCATTGTTAAATAAAGGTAAAGTTTTGGTTGTCCTTGCAGGATATTAGCATCATTGGTGAAGGATTGCCTGGTCTAACAGCTCTTAATCTATCGAACAATTCCTTGTCACCTGTTATACTCAGCAAACCCCGACTAAGCAACATTTGCATCTTAGTCTTGAACCAAACTGGAGTAATCTGGAATCAGGTAAAAGTTGTGTGTTCAGGTGTTTTCAGTATTTTTCTAACTCAGAAGAATCATTTAAAGCATGATTCGTGTCGGTGTCCAGATTGAAGTTCTTAAGGATGCACTCCCACATGTGGAAGAGCTACATCTCATGGGAAATGAATTAAGAGATATTAAAGTAAGCAATATACCCAGCTTGGAAGTTTTTACTTTGGAGTATGCCACATATCTGTCATTAGGATAAGGTGATCAACCAATATATGTTTTCTTTGGTTCATTTCATCTCTCTGGCAACTAGTAAAAGGTAGAGTTTTTTTGATAGGGTACATTAAATATTGGCTTCTGCTACTCTTCAACTTCCATGTTGATAGAGTTTTGGTGCAAGAATGCTACACTTTAATCAATTTCACTTTGTTGGTATGATTATCTCGAGAAATTATTATGATCAGGATTTTAGTTATGAATCCACTCTTCTGTTGCGACGGAGACCCCAGGGGAGGAGGGGTATGCTGGAGTGACAACTGCGTATGCATTAGAGTCACTGCCACATTTACAATGTATATGCTAAAATTATAGTAATTGTTTCATAATTTATGCATTGTAATGTTTTGCACTAATAAAGAATATGTAAGTTAAGGAGATTAAGCCACTTTTCATGAGTAACATTGACCTCTATTGTCTAAGCTTATTTGGGACTGATGAGTGTTACAAAGAGAAATTGCTGACAAGCATTTCTATTATGAAATGGTATCTCACAAGCATACACATGGCTATAGATTTTACTTATGAAATATTGTAACTTCTGAGAAGTTTAACGGTTAACGAAAACAATTTATTCTGCAATTACGAGTACCCCTTTGAGAGTTCTAGTTTTATTCATGCCACTATTCACGACTTCTTTTGTGATTCTCATGTTGCAGCACTGTCAATCACTTGATTCTATTCTTCTTTACGTTTTCCTCTTTCTCAATGATATTTTGTTTGCTGTCCAGCCAGTGTCTTCAGCTTTTGTCCAAGGATTTGATACCCTGCGACTACTCAACCTTGATAATAACTGTATATCAGCTTGGGATGAAATTGTAAAACTCTCTCATCTACACAGGTGATCAGGACGAAGGAGTGCTCAGACATTTTTTTTTAAATATTACAGCATCTGCAATTTTACTATGTTTACATTTTGTGGTTTTTATGTTTAGCCTGGAGCAGCTTTTCCTGAACAACAATTATTTAAATCGTATCTGGTACCCGGATTGTGGTAAATTGGATAATCCACAGAATGAATGTGTGTCTCAGGAGAGCAGCATCAGACCTTTCAAGAGTTTGCATAGTCTTGCTCTTGGTACAGTCATTGGATTCTTTTATGCAATCTTTCTTTAGTCGGTCGGCACTTTTTCATGCAGAGGGAGTGAGGGATCTTATTGCTCATCGTTTTCAGGGGGCAACAACATTGAAGATCTGGAATCTATTGATTCACTTAACTTCTTTCCCAACTTGATGGTGAGCATCACTTTTCTGAATGATGTATCCTTAAAAGTTCTGAGCTACCTCAGAAATCAAATGATCTGGAAACTCGTGAATACGCATTTGGTTTTGCACTTTGCTCATCAGCCGAATATCGTGAACGAAAAGAAGAATTGTCTTCTAATCTACTAAATGACTGAGTTTTAAGATCAGATATTGACCTTTTCTGCACAGGCATTAATTAATGCAGTACATCTTGTCTAGATAAAATTTGTTCTTTAAGAAATACTTTTTCCTTTGCTGTTTATTTATTGTATAGGATATTCGGCTATCTGGGAATCCAGTTGCAGATATAGGGAAAGGTGGAGTGCCTAGATTTGTTTTTATCGCTCGTATAGCAAAAGTTGAATTGCTTAATGGAAGTGAGGTTAGTTTCAGATACTTTGTTCTCTTCCTCACTTTTCTCTTTATTTGTTGGTTTTTTGGGTGACAAATGGGTAGGGATCTCTTGCAATGATCATGGTTCTATGTGTATTGCAGGTTGGTGCTCGAGAACGGAAGGACTCTGAAATTCGGTATTCTTTCCTTCAAAATTCTGGTCATGCGTCATAAATTGAATGTTACCTGAAGAAATGATAACTTTTCATGTCAGAAAGCTTCATATTTTAAATACATAAGAGATGCTTGTGAAAGGGGAGAACTGATATAAAGCTTTTACACTGAGACACTGTTACATTGTATTTGTCAAAGTACATGTCGCAATTTTGTGAGCTTACGTGCAGGTATGTTCGCTTGGTTATGTCAAAGTGTAGTGACCCAAAAGAAATTAAAAGACTCCACCCCAGGTAATTATCAGTTTTAGCGGCACTCTTCAACTGCTGTCTGTTTAAGAAAAAGTCAGTTGTAGAAGTAGTTTTTTGTTTGTGCCGTGTTACACATTTAGATATTTTGAAATAATAGTATTGTTATCTGAGGTGCCTCTTTTCTACATTTTCTTTTTGCCATAATTTATGCATGGACATCAATCGTATAGGAATTATGCAAAGTAAAATCAAGTAAGTCCAAAATGGAAAACTTTTCTGTAGAACCTATTTGGTTGCTGACATCTGAAATTGTGTCAAATAATGGCAACGAAGTTAAGATTGCAAATGATTAGTAGAATGGCATCTTGAGTTACTTTTTTCCTTTTTATGTAAGTACCCTACTCATTTTGTGAACTTCATAAGCAGATTTGACGAGCTTAAAAAGATCCACGGACTTGATGATGAAAGACCATTAACAGGGTCATCAGGCCCCCAAAAGATGGCTTCTGGATTGATTTGTACGATCTTTTTTGTTATGAATAATCTTATGATGAAACATTATATTATACTCTAAAGTTTACTCCTGTCGATGCAGCTATCAGCTTGAAATGTGTTGGAGCATCGATGGGCGAGAAACCCCCTCTGGTGAAAAAGTTACCTGCTACCACAACAGTGAGATAGTTCTACCACCAGTTTCTTAAAAATGTCATCTCCCTCAATGAGCTTTCCGAAGTTAAAATGTTTACACACTTTGTACAGGTTGGAAAGCTGAAGAACTTATGCGGGAGCTTCTTCAAGTTGAAATCCGTCAAACCTGTACTGTTTCTTAGAGACGAGGTTCGTGCAAGTGAACAATTGTTTCTTCCCCACTTCTTCTTTCCAATTTATGCTACATTAATTTATTATTTCCCAGTTGAAGCATCTCAAAGAACTCCGATTTGATAATTGTAGATTATTGGTAGCAAAGTCTTCACCGGAAAGATTTCCTCTTCTTTTGATTCATGCTCCATTAACTGTTATTATTAGATTGAATTGTGTATTATTTTCTAAAAGCCAGTTTTTTAGCAATCTATCTTTGTGGGTTTACAGGGTTCACCCTTACCTATACTTCTTGAAGATGATATGGCAACTCTTGTCGAGCTTGGGGTTGGCAACGAATCCACCATTCTTGTAGACGAGCTGTCTTGACCTACATCCGTGTGAAGAGAAGATATCCCATACTCCCTAAAAATGTTTTGAAGCAGAACTTCTTTCTGTGAAGATGAAAATTTTGAAGCTACTTTCACTAGTGAAATTGCTGTTCAACGCGATTCAGTTTTGTCGAACCAGCGATCTCTTTGTTTGCTCCAAGAATCTTAGATTATATTTTTTGATTAATGTAATTCTTGTTGTTTGGGTCAATTGAGATTGTATTGCAAAGTAAACTTGATAAGAATTATGTGAACAGAATTGTGTTGTATAATTTTAAGTATTGTTATACAGAATAGTAACGCATCAAACTCATTTTATCTTAATAGAAGCAACAGAATAGTAACGCAACAAACTCATTTCTCATGCCACTTTGCCTAATAAATTTATTAAACCTCAAAACAGAATGCAACAGAGCATGGACTTGAAATAGAATAAGCTGAGTGACAAAATTGCACAAAACCAAAATAAAAGCACAAGAAAGTGAATCAAAAGAGGAAATAAAAATATAGCTGTCATTTGTATCAATGTCAAATATCCAGATTTCACTTATAATGTCTCACATGGAAGAACCTACAATAGCAGGAGCAAGATGGGAGCAGTCGAAACAACGGAGATCGATTACAAGATTTTAACTAATCAGGGAGATCAAATATAAGCATTACTGGTACTGTTTTCCACAGTTCAGCAAGAAACTACAGCTATCAACTCCACTCTACCACCTCCTGTCTCGTCATTTCACTAAACAAAATTCAACGATGTGCGCCATACATCTGACTAGAATCATATTGTGTATATCCAGGCTGGGGTGAAGCGCTCTTCCCATAACCCGCTGCAGCAGGAACATTCCCATAACCACTAGACTGGTCATAGGTAGGCTGAGTTTGAGCCGGTTGAGCATAAGCCGACTGTCCAGCAGCAGGCGCAGAATAAGCTGCTGGTTGGGCAGCACCATAAGCCGGATCTGTGGGGCCTTGGTATCCGTAAGCTGTATTACTGGCAGCTGGTTGCTCGGCATAACCAGTTTGAGCAGTAGGATATGAACCATAACCCCCTGCAGGTGCTGCCTGAGGATATGCAGGTGGCTGTTGAGCTACTGGCTGACCATACCCGGTTACGGGCTGACCACCTTGAGGAGGATATGCAGAAGCAGGAGGTGCTGCAGCGGGAGTATGGCCATATCCGTCAGTTGTGCCACCATAGGGAGGATAGCTTTGTTGCATAGGTGCACTAGAGCCGTAGGGATAAGACTGTTGAGGTGGTACATTTTGACCATATGGTTGTGTGGCTGAACCGGGACCTTGGTAAGGCACTTCTGTAGGCTGATTCGGCCTAGGCTGACCGTAAGGCTGAGAATGAGGTACTTGTGCCTGCATGCCGTACATAGGTGGCTTACCATATTGGTCCTGATGACCGTAACCCGAATGTCCACCCTGAGCATATGGTGCTGGCTGAGAGTGCCCATAATGCTGTGCGGAAGCAGGGTGATCATATTTAGGCTCGTTGTACCCATGTCCGTACGGTTGTGAAGGAGCTTGAGGGTAAGAACCTCCATGCCCGTAATCTGGGCCCGGCTGCTGCCCGTAATTGTAATTTCCCTGATAAACGATTGTCACAAAATAGGAGGCCAGAGTTCGTGAGTATCAATATCGAGTAGATAAAAGACAAGAGCAAGAATAAATAAAACAACACCAACCTGAGGTGAAGGTCCATGCATTGATGCTGGAGGTCGTTGCTCCCAGCTTGGACCATAGTTACCTCTTGGAGCCGGTGGTGGGGGATAATTACCATACGATGGAGGATATTGTGAACTCTGAGAAGGATATTGTCCTCTGTGTGGATAATCGTAACCAGAGAATTGTGCATGATGAGAACTTCTAGGTCCCCATTGTGGAGTAACAGGTCCACGTGGACGATAACCCTGCTGGTTGTATCCTCCAGAGAGATTTGATGGTCTTATGGTCTATGCAAAGAAATTGAGTAAGAACAAATAAGTAGCATAATACAATATTTCAGAATCTCACATAAGAAAAAAGAAAGATGCAAGCTGCAATAGCACATAATACATAATACGTGTTCTACAGCATCTCTGATTTGAACAGGCATAATAAGGAGGATAATTTAAGCACTTAACAAGAATAAATGACGAACAATCAATCAAAGAACACAAGTAATCTAGAATTGCAGAAGCTCAAATATAGTAACAAGTTAACAATCATATCAAAGTTTAAACTACTAAAGAGAAAAAGAGACAACGATATGAAATTAATGCAATAACAAATTCAGGAGAAAAGCAATAAAATCATAAATAATTATGCATCTAGAAAATAAAATGTGCAGGAATGAGAGAAAAGGGACAACGATATGAAATTGATGCAATAACAAATTCAGGGGAAAGCAATAAAATCATAAATAATTATGCATCTAGAAAATGTGCAGGAATGAGAGATGTGGTCATATCAGAACATTAATCAATGACTTTAGAAGTGAAACTAAGCAACAATTTAGAAGTTTCACTTATCAGCAAAATCCATTCTAAACCTTTGCAGTACGTAACTCGGCACTCCTTCGATCATTTATCATCCGCGTGTGCTTGGTGTATAGAAGTCCCCAAATATCTTATACCTTTTTGTCTAAATGCGTTATGGCAATAGCAGAACCTCGAAGAAGACAGCTATGTGATTCACCATTAACAACAAGAAGAAAGCTTTTTCTTTAAGAGAGAACACTAATTCTAGCACCAGTTAGAATGTGTAGACAGAGAGACTATTCATTACAAAATATGTCAACCGTAAACCAACCTTAGCATAAAATTCAGACAAATCAGCATTAAACAATGTAAAATGTACAAGATGCAATCACCTATGGCTAGAGAATTCATATATAACACTGTCAGGCATTCTCAAATAATTCAAGGACGAAATTCAGAAGAAATAGGAGTCTTCCTGAGCTTACATAAACTTAAAAATAAACCAGCTGAATGAAGTCTAAATATTCAACCTAGTAGATTTCAAGACCAACCACCAATCACCAAAAAAGCATATATAAGAATGACAACTACCATATTCTCCAATATGCCAAGTGGAATTGAGTTAATTATGTAGATCCAAACTACTTCACGAAGATAATTTCACTATGTGAGGCACTGGTTTCCAATTTGTCTCAAAAATATTATTATCAGCTTCTAAGTCTCAAAGCAATCTTACCAACTATTAACATCCTGCAATGTCGAGGTTTAACGCTTGGTACCTCTCTTCTGGTGACGCAAGAGAATAGTGGTTGTTATTGATACACCAAGAAGGCAATGCGAACTGGAAGTGAAAGGAAAACCAAATCTGCATTTTTAAGTCAACCAATTCGAAAAATTGGCACCTTTAAGACAGATAAATCACGGCAACCGAAATCTTATTTTGAATTTAAGATTTTCCTAACAGCATTCAAGAGATCTTGCTAGGCATGCTTATTCGTGGTACTTCGCAACAAATTCCTAAGTCCATAGTATCATCAAGAGATTTTCTTAACTTATAGAATGCATGAGTTGAAGTCACATGAAAACCCTGACAAGTAAACTGTGAGAGGATCGAACGGAATCCTCTTCCTGTTACTTTGATCCTTATTAGTTATAAACTAATCATCATCAAGAGAAACTAGTCACATAACACCATACATTATATCTAGGCGAGTACCAATGTGGCATAATATAAAAGTTAATTAGTTCCAAACATATAAAATTCTGCTAAGCAGATGTTAAGACTGAACCATGACGGCACAATTTGTGACCTATAACTAAGTATTTATTGATTATCATCCATATAAGTTAAAGTCCATCAGCATAGAAAGCAACTCATATTCGCAGAAGAAGTATTTTTAGAAGGAAAGGGAAGCAAGCAGGAGTGTCCAAGGAAATCAGCTATCTTACTGCAGTCTACAATCAAGGCCTTTAACCTGGATTATATAGGAACAATAGAGAGAACCCACACCCAAAAGGATTATAGATAAAACATTCTAATAATAAAATAGGCTGAATCCATTCTGAAAGAGATTTACTAAGCAGGCATACTGGTATTCAATACTGTACCAAGATAACTATTTGCATGGGGACAGAGAGATAGACAAAAGGATGCTGTAATTCAGTTCAGAACAAGCACAAAAAGCAAAAAGTCATCAATGAGTAACTGTGCATGCTTATTCAGTGGCAATATGATAGATCAGAAAAGAAGGGGGAACATCTAAACAAACCTGATTCATAACTTCTTTGATCATTTCTCTTGCAGTCTCAATCTGCTTCTTGTTACCACTCACACGAACCATCTTCTCAATAGATTGATCTCCATCAGCACCATTTGGTTGTATCAGCTAGAGGAAAAAAGGGGGCTTAAATTATTAGTTATTATCTATTATTTAAAGGGAACCATCAATACCCATATAAATATAGTAGCATCTACTACCTGAATGCGTGCCCCAGATCTTGTCTGCAAGTTTCTGATTGTTTCTCCACCCTTCCCAATGATTAAACCAACCTAAAGTAGCAGTATATACAATTAGCAGTACATCCAGATTTTTATATACTACTGGGAATGTAGTTAGTAGATAAGGAGATAGCAGTTGAGAGGTGAGGAACAAACCTTTTCAACTGGGACTTGAATTTCAAGTTGCTCACCACCACTGGCAGCCTGAGCAGTGCTGAATCCTCGAGCAACAAGTGAAGGTGAACCGCCAGCATCAGCCTAACAATACACAATAAGACTGAAATTAGATCTTAGAGCACAAGGAAAAAACTGCAAGAACATAAGTACAACAAAACCCTGCCTCAGCAATCACATCCTTGATCAGCCTCTCTGCCCTGTTTATACTTTGCAAGGTCCCAACCAGCTCCAAAGGCCTGCTTGTAGACCGTGGATCAGCATCAGCATCCCTCACAATCTGAATTTTGGCACCTGAATTGTCCTGCAGGGATCGAATAGTATCCCCTGCCTTGCCTATTAGAACTCCAACCTAAAAAAAAAAACCAAAACAAGCAGCACTATTAGAGGCCTCTATGGTATATTCTTGGAATGCTTAACTGAACATAACATCAGTTCGGTCAATGTAATGAACATAGAGATAAGCCTAGAACTTAACAGCAAATCAATGAATGTAAGACACAAAGTACATACAGATGGATTTACCTTGTCATTGGGAACCTCCATTTTGCGAGACAGTATTTGGGCATCAGAACCAGTTAGCCTTTCTCCAGACTCAACTGGAACATCCCCCTCTCTCGGAACATTAGACTCTTCTTCATATTCTGCATTTGGTCGTTCTGGTTCTTCAGCACTTC
Organism: Schizonepeta tenuifolia; assembly: GCA_029490685.1. Lineage (NCBI taxonomy): Eukaryota > Viridiplantae > Streptophyta > Magnoliopsida > Lamiales > Lamiaceae > Schizonepeta > Schizonepeta tenuifolia. The sequence continues at coordinate 128,653,383 of CM055956.1, forward strand.
CGGCATCAGTTTTCTCATTCTCATTAGAAGCAGGTTCTTCAATGGTTGTCTCAGGAGGCGCTTCGACAGATTCTTGGCCCTCCAAAGATTGGACATTATTATCCTCAGACTTAGGCAGTTCAGACTCCTCCTTAGGTTCATCTTCTTTCTTTTCCTCTTCTGGGTGTCCATTTTGTGGAACTGCTAAGAAGTTAAACATCAATCAAAGTTAGAAACGTCTCCATTTTCACATCTTGGTCAAATTCAGCAGAAATGATCACAATCACAACGCTTCCAAATGTAACTCTTTTATGCAATACTTTGAGGAACCGCTAATTAACTTCGAATATCAAAATTTAGACACATTTACAAATATTATTATATGAAACGAATTAAGTTCCAGCTTTAACCCGTCAAAACACACACACACACACACCTTGAAATGCCCAACGGCTAAAATCAAAGAACGACAACAGATTTTCACAACAAGAAGGCGACAAGAAAATCAAGGAAATGAGGCATAACAGCAAAATCACCTGAGTCAGCGGCCTCGCCGACATTATCGCCGTTGCTCTCCAAACGGGGACGCTTGGTCTCAGATTCGTCGAGACCGACATTCCCCTCCTCCTGCGACCCGTTCTTCAACGAGTCACGATCCGAGTTGTGCTCGGGCTCCGTAACCGATTCGGGAGCGTTGCTCTGCTCAAAATCTTCGAGCTTTCGCTTCAGGCCATCTCCGGCGACGGCGTCGGCGGATGCAACAGGGTTAGGTTCGGACGGCGTGATCACGTTCTCATCCGCCATAGATGAATTTTGTGCAGATCGGATTATCGCAGCTACGATTAGGGTTTCGTTTCCACTTTTGCAGTACCAAATGCGACGTGGGTGAATCGCGAGCCCTCTTTTTTCTGTTTAATACTTTTTTCTTTTTTTCTATATCTCGACGCATTTTACTTGGTGCATATATATACTTAATTTTGTATAAGGATAGGGTATAAATGAAATTTGGGCTTGGGCTTGGGCTGATTGAGGATAAGTATGTGGGCCGATTTTGGACCAGCCGGCCCAATTATAAAATAGTGTACATAGCCACATCTGTATATTATGAGAGCCGATATGCTACTCGCCTCCCGTAACCACCGTTCGTGAACACCATTCTCGATGTGTATTTTATTTAATTTTTATATTGCATTTTAATATAATACCTTAAAAAATATTATTGAGATCATTAAATTAAAAAGCGGTAGTGCTATTTGGACATACTATGTTCAACCATACGATGGTAAAAATAGAGATTTGACGGAAGTTTTTAAATAATAATTTAATTTCATAGTTTCAACATTTTGTTTATTAATAAACATACACTTTTTAAATTTTAATTATAAAGTTTCATCCTTTAGGAGTTGGGTGTGGATGAGAGTAAAATTTGGGAGCGGGTGTGCATGAGATCGATATTTCGGAAGGCGGGTCTGAGTAGGAAGAAAATTTTGAAGGCAGTTGGACATTTTTTTCGTATTTGAATAAAAATATTTCAAAAACAAGTTGAATAAACCGTATGTATAAGATGATGTTGATGAGCAAAATATTACTAGACTCAATATCAATGATTAAAAGATTAAAATTGAATTCATGGCATAGAAAAAATCGTTGTTTTTACCATTGTCATAACTTTTTGAGGTGCTTTCAGGGATAATATATGAACATGAATCCGCTTCTAAGTCATCCTAAGGCTGATATGATGTGAGAATTTGTATTCAATCACTCAATATTTATAACACTACAGAATACAATTGTAAAAACTTGTATAAGACCTACCGCACCGCATACGACTGTGCGTGGGGTGCATGTTAGGAAATTAACACACATAATCACAAAAACAAAGAACACGAGAATTGTTTACCCAGTTCGATACGATATGTATCTACGTCTGGGGGCGATGCCAAGCCAGGGTTTTCACTATATGATTTTCTGATACAATTTACAATGAGAGAACAACTATTTATATAGCAACGAATTGAGCCCTAATCCTAGCCCAACTAGGAAACCGCATCTGGGCCCAAAATATACTTGTACGGCAGCCCAAATCGTGGCATGATTCACTTCCTTTCAGGCTCCATACTCCAACAATCTCCCACTTGGAGACTGACACTCTCAAGTAAACATATCTTCTTCTTTTCCTCCATGTATCCGCTTAGCATCGCCTAGCCTACTCTTCAAGTTCCAAGGCCAATTGAAGCTATGCATAGCTTCAATTTCTCTAAGGTCACCACCTTAGTGAACATGTCGGCTGGATTCTCACTTCCAAGTATCTTCTCAAGTTGCAAGATCTTCTTCTCTACTAGGTGTCGAATGTAGTGATACTTCAACTCCACATGCTTTGTCCTTGAATGAAACGCCGGATTCTTTGCCAAGAATATAGCACTTTGACTATCACTATAGAGAGTGATATTCTTGTTCTCCTTCCCAAGTTCACCCAAGAAATTCTGCAACCACACCATCTCCTTGCTTGCCTCCGTCACGGCTACATACTCAGCCTCCGTAGTAGACAAAGCAACAACCTTCTGCAACTTAGAAGTCCAAGAAATAGCAGTACCACCATAAGTAAACACATACCCGGTTGTACTTCTTCTCCCATCAAGATCATTGGACGCCAAATCTGCATCAACATAACCTGCCAGCTCAACACTCTTGCCATCAAAACACAAGGCCTTCTCCGTGGTACCTCTCAAGTATCGAAGAATCCACTTGACTGCTTCCCAATGTTGCTGGCCCGGATCACCCATAAACCGGCTCACTACTCCCACTGCATGCGCAATATCCGGCCTCGTACACACCATAGCATACATTATGCTGCCAATTGCTGAAGCATAGGGAACTCTCTTCATTTCGGCACGATCCTCCTTTGTACTCGGCGACTCCTTCTTCGACAGCTTAAAGTGACTACCCAAAGGTACACTCACCGGCTTCGAATCTTCCATGTTGAATCTTTCCAAGACCTTCTGAATGTAAGTGGCCTGTGAAAGATACAATTTCCCTGCCGCCTTATCTCGCTCGATTCACATGCCCAAAATCTGTTTTGCTTCTCCAAGATCCTTCATGGAGAATTGTTCGGACAATTGCCTCTTCAACTTATCCATCTCTTTTGCATCTGCTCCTGCGATCAACATATCGTCAACATATAACAAAAGGATAAGATAGCTTTTGTCGAACCTCTTAAAGTAGCAACAATGGTCTGCGTGGCATCTCGTATAACCAATCTCCACCATGAAACTGTCAAACTTCTTGTACCACTGCTTTGGAGCTTGCTTCAAGCCATACAAGCTCTTTTTCAGCTTGCACACAAGATTTTCCTTTCCCTTCACTACGAATCCCTCTGGCTGTGTCATGTACAAGTCCTCCTCCAAATCACCATGAAGGAACGCCGTCTTTACATCCATCTGATGCAACAACAAGTTTTCTGCAACGACCATACTCAACACCAAACGTATAGTGGTCAGTTTCACAACAGGAGTAAACACATCAGTATAATCAATACCGTATCATTGCTCAAACCCTTTGACAACCAGCCTAGCTTTGTAGTGCTTGCTACCATCTGCTTCAACCTTGATTCGATAGATCCACTTGCAGTGCAATGCCTTCTTGCCTTTTGGGAGCTCCACAAGTTCCCAAGTGCCATTTAGGAGAAGAGATGCTAGCTCATCATCCGTAGCAACTCTCTACCTTCGTCTATCACTAACCGCTCCTGCCTCTGCGTAGCATTTAGGTTCACCACCGTCAGTAAGTAACAAGTAAAAGTTAGAGGGCGAGTACCTATCTGGTGGACGTCGCTCTCTAGCCGGTCTTGGCAGCGGATCGTTCGGTGGTGGGGTGCTTGGCTCTCCATCTTCAAGCACCTCTTCAACGTTCTGACTCTGCTTGCTCCCACTCGAGTTTGAGATGTCTAACTCGACCACTTGGGACTCAGACTCGTCAGATTTCGAAGCCTTCACTCTGTCCTTGTACAACACCTGTTCATTGAAAACCACATCTCTACTACGGATAACCTTTCGGTTCTGCTCATCCCAAAGCCTATAACCGAACTCGTCTCCACCATAACCAATGAACGTACACTTAACAGACTTAGCATCCAACTTACTCCTTTCAACATTAGCAACATGAGCATAAGCAACACAACCAAAGATGCGTAGGAAAGATAGGTTTACCTCTTTTCCCGTCCATTCTTCCTCAGGTATCCGAAACTCCAACGGAACTGATGGACCCCTGTTGATTAAGAATGCAGCTGTGTTGACCGTATCCGCCCAAAACGTTTTAGGCAACCCACTTTTCAACCTCATGCATCTTGCTCGCTCATTCAACGTCCGATTCATGCGTTCTGCTACACCGTTCTGCTGAGGGGTTCCTTTCACAGTCTTCTCCATGCGAATCCCGTTCTCAGCACAGTAGTTCTTGAACTTATCAAGTTCATACTCTTCTCCATTGTCGGACCTCAAACACTTCACCTTCAGCCCTGTTTCAGTTTCTACAAGGGCTTTCCACTTCCTGAAAGCATCAAACGCATCAGATTTATTCTTAAGAAAATAAACCCATACCTTTCTAGTGCAATCGTCGATGAAGGTGATGTAATACTCCGAGCCACCAAGGGACTTTACAGGTGCTGGTCCCCACAGATCGCTATGGACCAATTCCAACTTCTGTGTCTTCAAAGTTCTGCCGCCTCTCAAGAAGCTCACCCTTTTCTGCTTCCCGAACACGCAATCCTCGCACAGGCCAACTTCAACAGTTTCCAGGCCAGGCAGCCTACCCTTTGAACACATTATCTTCATCCCTTTTTCGCTCATATGGCCAAGCCGACAGTGCCACAAATCTGCATTGTTTGCTGCACTCGCAAGATCAATGCACTTCTTGGAGTCACTTGTCATATACAAAGTACCCTCCTTCTTTCCACGAGCTACTACCATAGCTCCTTTGGTGATCTTCCAACAGCCGTCGCCGAAAGACGTTATATATCCTTCAGCGTCAAGTTGCCCAACTGAAAGCAAATTCCTTTTCAGTCCGGGAATATGTCTGACCTCATTAAGCTTCAGGATGCCTCCATTGGATGTCGCTACTCGCACGTCTCACTTTCCCGCGATTTTCAAAGGCTCGTCATCTGCGAGAAACACCTGTCCAAAATCGCCAGAGACATAATTATGCATCACGCTTATATTACTGCATGAATGAAACGATGCTCCCTAATCCAGCACCCACGACTCCATCGGACTGGTCACACTCAAGACCAACGCCTCGCCATCATCTTCGGTTGTGGCTGCGTTCGCTGTCTTCTTCTCTTTCTGATCCTTATTCTTACCCTTATTCTTTGGCGGTGCATCACATGATTTCTGAAGTGACCGTACTCGTCACAGTTCCAGCACTGGATTGAACCCTTATCCTTCCTGGTTTGGCTCCTTCCTCTGGACTTAGATCTTCCCCGATTCTGCTTTCCCTTCGATCTGCCCCTAGTTTCCGTATTCAGTGCTGACCCCGAAGTAGAAGATTCTGATTCTTTCCGTCGAATTTCTTCACCTATCATCAGATCCCTTACTTTGTCAAACGTCAGTTTTGCCTCTGCGGCGCTAGCTGCAATCACTGTGCCGGCCCAACTTTCTGGCAGTGAAGATAGCAAAATTAGGGCACGAAGTTCATCATCGAATTTGATCTCAACCGAGTTCAACTGCGCGGTGATCATGTTGAACTCGTTCAGATGTTGCTGCACCGGTGTACCCTCTGACATCTTCAGATTGAATAAACGCCTTATCAGATGTACCTTGTTTGCGGTTGATGGCTTCTGATACATCTCCTCCAGGATCTTCAGCATCTCCATCGTCGACTTTGCTGCAGTCGTGTGATACGCCACGTCCTTGGACAACGATAAACGAATCGCGCTCATCGCCTTCCTGTCCAGCAGCTCCCAGTCCCCCGCAGACATATTCTCCGGTTTGGGTTTGAGGGGCTGATACAGATCTTTACCATAGAGATAATCCTCGATCTGCATCTTCCAGAAACCGAAATCGGATCCATCAAACTTCTCGATTGAAATCTTCCCGTCGTTCATCGTGATTGCTCCCACCGAACTCGGAGCTCTGATACCAATTGTTAGGAAATTAACACACACAATCACGAAAACAAAGAACACGAGAATTGTTTACCCAGTTCGATACGATATGTATCTACGTCTGGGGGCGATGCCAAGCCAGGGTTTTCACTATATGATTTTCTGATACAATTTACAATGAGAGAACAACTATTTATATAGCAACGAATTGAGCCCTAATCCTAGCCCAACTAGGAAACCGCATCTGGGCCCAAAATATACTTGTACGGCAGCCCAAAAATTCGGGTCGTGGCATGATTCACTTCCTTTCAGGCTCCATACTCCAACAGTGCACACCCCTTTTTTTTTTACAGATTTCTCCCTCTTTTTTTTTGTTTGCCCCTTCGTTTTTTTATTTGCCGCTTCTTCTTTGGTTAAGAGATCGAGTGAGGGGAGACGAAGGCCTCGGAGTGAGCCAAATTGTCCAAATTGTTGCCTGGAAATATTAACAAGTGAAAAAAAAACAAAGGAAAAAAAAAATGAAAAATGCTACAATATGGAATCAATCCCCATGCTTGAGATGTAGACATTTATTAACAAGTGAATTAAAAAAAACGAAGAGCTGTTGTTGGAGAAGCTGTCGGAGTTTGAGGGATGGAACCTCAGTGACCCACTCGTTGGGATGAGCCACTCGCTTGCAATGTCTGTCACTGACTAATGGGTAGCGTCGACCAAATTTGGTGGCCATGATAACGGTGTCTTTGATTATAGAGATGACTCTTTCTCCTCCATTTGCGACTCTTATCCCAATGATTATGTTAAGATAAGGAGGACTGTGCCGCCACCCATATGGTTCACCCCAACCCCATGTTTTTAATGCTCTTTAGGTTGCCTGCTTTGGGGGGCTCGAGACGAGTTCGAGACCCCCCCAAAACGAGATAGAGCGATGCGGGAGGGCAAGGCTCAATTTCTTGAGTCCGGCTCGAGCCGGCATGGTAACGGCTTGATTTTTTTTTTCCTTCTTCCCTCATTTCATCTCACATCCAAGAGGCCGAGGTCATTCGTCTACCGCGACCGTGAAAGGGCATGTCAGCTCATACAGGCCGATTACTTCTCCGACAACCCTACCTACGGTGAACACTTTCTGACGGGAAATAATTAGGAATTCGGCTCAGTGCTGGTATACGAGACACCTACGAGATATCATGTTCATGTGCATTATGTTACACAATATGATAATCGATGACGAGAGAGAGGATGCGGAGAATTGGAGAGACGACGCGGATTTTCCGTCCACTAGTGGTGTTTCAACGAGGCCCACTCGCTCGCCTTTCAGGACTCTCAAATGGAAAGCCGATTTGAGAGATCAACAAAAGCATCATTGACTTATCAACGATCTGATCGAGCACGTTTTGCATCGATTTGGACCTCTAGAGGAGTAGTCGTTTGTTTTAATTAATGTAATTTTTTTATTTCAATTAATGTAATGTTTTATTTTATTTCAATGAATGTAATTTTCGGAATTTAATTAATGCAAAATTCTAATTTTATAAAATTAAAGTTAGAGACATTTTAGAGACACTTAGAATGTAAGTATAGTGTTTCTAAGTGATGAAATTGGAGTTAGAGACACCTTAGACATACTTGCCTTAGACTAAGACTATCTGCAATGGGTGTCTCGAGACACCCTTCAAGACACCCGTTTAATGGAGACGGTGGGATGCAGCTTAGGGCATCTCCAGCGTTGCTTCAAATCTCCAAATGTGGAGCAAAATTCTGCAAAATCCTTCTCCACCCCAGCACTATAATTGCTCTATATTTGTGTATTTGAATAGTATTTTAAATATATAACACCAACATTAAAATTATTAAATAAATCTAATTATGATATATATATAAGGCAAATTTAAAAACAAACAATTACACAGAAACACATAAAAATTAAAGTCGTTGCAATAATTTTTGTACTCGTTTGAGGGGTTTTATTTATTTATGATATATATATATATATATATATATATATATATATATATCTTATTTTGTATACTAATGTAATGAATTGGCTATTACTTTTCATTAATATAAATATTTCATGTATATAAATCTTTATTAATTGATAAAAAATAAATAAATAATATTTCAAGATTAAACAAAAAAAGAATACTCTTGTAATATTCTATTTTTATGTGAAATATATAGAGTAGACTACTGAAGATGACTTAGTGATTTTGCTGTATATTTATGTTATTTTTGCTGCAGAATGGTGCAAACAATTGGAGATGCCCTTAAGAAGTCTTGAGCCGGTCTCCAACTTTCGAGCAGGTCTTGAGCTTCACTTTTACTTTTTTTTTTTTCATTTATTTTTCTTTTTTTATACTACTATATATATTTTTAATCTTATTTATCATTAAATACCACTATTTTCACCTCATTCTTCACACTATTATCGATTCTTCAAATTATTCATCCTTTACTTCAAATCTTTCATTCTCATTTCTTCATCTCTTCCTTTATTGTGAAAATGAATTCTTTCACTCTCATTTCTTCATCTCTTCATTTCTTGTGAAAATGGATCCCAACAATTCCTTTTTATAGGCGTGGTTTCCTAACATGTCCGACGATGTTTATGTCTACACGCCGATGGGGCTTTAATTAGAGTATTGTTTTTTACTTAAGTTTAATGAATGTAATTTTTTAATTTTTATTAATTAATTTAGCGCCGATTTGGACCTCTACAAGAATAGTTGTTTATATTAATTAATGTAATTTTTTATTGCAATTAATATAATATTTTATTTCAATTTTTATTAATTAATTTTTATTTGTATGAATGTAATGTTTTATTTTATTTTATTTAATGAAAAATTCTAATTTTATAATATTAAAGTTAAAGACAACTTAGAGACAATTAGGATGAAGGGGAAGTGCCTCTAAGTTGTCTCTAGTGCTGAAAGTGGAGTTGGAGACACCCTGAACACACTTAGGTGTCTCCAAAATTCTTAAAATCCCTTCAAAATTTCTTAAACTTCCACTTAGTTTGTAACCGCCAAAGTTTGTCGACAATGTAAGATTTTTAGATAAATTTGAAAGAAAAATTCCTAAAATTCCACCTTAGCATGTGGATGAATGTGGTGGCTTGAATGAACATGACAATTATAAATTGATTGATGTCATCTATTACTACTTCCGTCCAAAAATCAAATGTCTACTTACCCATATTTTTTTGTCCACAAATCAAATGTCTATTTACCTTTTTATATAATCTTATCTTCGCATTTTTCTGAGCAGAAGAAAGCTTATATGCGTTCGTCTCCCCTAAGAAAAGCTACATTACGGGTGGGTACAGACATTCAATGTCTATCCCTTCAATTTATTTTCTACGTGTCTAATATATCTAGAAAATATGCACATTGATTTATGCTGTCGTGATGATTGCTGGATGAGGAGATCATCTCTCCACTCCAAAGATCATAGATACCATACCCTTCGGTTTTGACGATTAAGAAAATAGCATATAGTTAATGGAGACTTTACTTTTATTGTGAGAATCATGGTACTTTTGGCACAAATGACACTATTAACACCAAAAGTACCAACATAATTCATAAAAAAACCAAGTTATTTGATACTTTGACACAAATGATGATATTAGTGGAGTCAATTCTTAGTGGAAGTCATTTGTAGTTGTAAGTAGTCAATTCTTAGTGGAAGTCGTTTTTGAAGTCGATATAGTGTCTTGTACTTTTGACACGAATGATTGTACAATTTAGTCATCGATTGAAAGTTTTTAGGTACTTTTGGCACTAATATTGTTATTTGTGCCAAAAGTACCAAAATACTTGATAAATAACATGAATGAGATGTTCAAGTATTTTTGGTACTTTTGGCACTGATGTTGCATGAGTGCCAAAAGTACCAATTTACTTGGTTATTTTTTTATTTATGTTATTTTTTAATTTCTGTTGGTTATTTTTTATTTATGTTTTTTTTTTAAATTTATGTTGGTACTTTTGGCACTAATGCAAACATCAGTGCCAAAAGTACCAAAAATACTTGAACATCTCATTAGTGCCAAGTAATTTGGTATTTTTGGCACTAATTATAACATTAGTGCCAAAAGTACCAACCAAAAGCACAAAAAAATACTAAGTAATTTGGTACTTTTGGCACTAATAACCAACATAAAGCACAAGAAAAAATACTAAGTAATTTGTTACTTTGACACTAATAACAATATTAGTGCCAAAAGTGCCCGACCCCTTGTACCCGAATCCCGACCCAATCCGAGCCCCGACCCGACCCGCGCGCCCTTCATTAAGGGTATCCCAAATTTAAAAAAAATAAAGCTAAAATTTACATTTCTGAAGAGGGTCGGCCAAAATTTGAATTCCATTGCTTAATATGGCTATATCAAAAGTTGACTCATACATTTATGTGGCTATCAAGATTGACAACAAACAGGACAAGTCATGTGGGGTTTGTGGAGAAGAAAACAAAATTATTAACTGCCATAGAATTTCATTTATAATTTATGGCAATATTGTGATCACTCAATCCTGCCCTCCCTTTATGTAGCTATCAAAATTAACAAAAATCATTAACTGACATAGAATTTTATTTATTTATGGCAATATTGTGGCCATCCCTCCCTCTACATTTTGATAAGGCGTCTTGTTTTATTGTAGAAATAAAGCCTAATTACCCCACTCTGAGATGAACAGAAGGAGTATGATTAAAAAAAAAAAAAAATTCCATACTAGTTAGATTAATTAGTTGAACAATTGGTGGTGGACGACCTTACTAATGCATAGTCATCAACTCCCTCGATCTCACGTAATTAACCTGCTTATCTAGCTACATCTTCTTCATTGTTTCACTGGATCCATTTCTTTCTTCCGATCCATTATCGCAGTTAGATGGATTCAATATTCACAGCTCAATATTCCTGCCTCCTTACTACGTCTTCGTCTCTCTTCATTCTCTTACTACTACTCCATTTCTCTCAAACGACGACGTCCCAGCACTGCCCCCCTTCTTCCTGCGGCATTATCAGCGATATTCGCTACCCTTTCCGCCTCAAGGGCGACCCCGGGCCCTGCGGAGATGGCAGATTTGAATTAGCATGCGAAGATAATGTCACCTCCATCTATCTTGATTCTCATAAATACTATGTCAAAGCAATCAACTACGCCTACTACACCATCAGGGTGGTGGATGCTTCCTTAAACAATGATGACATCTGCTCTTTTCCCGCCTTTTCTGCATATCATTATAACTTCACCTTTTTTTATCCTTTCGAACTCCCACATTATTTTAGCTACCCGTATGATGATATACCCTGTCCTATTAATTTTATGAGCTGTCCAAATCCATTGAAGAATTCACCCACCCTCTTTACAAATGTTACTGATTGTGCCACTTCTTCGAATTCATCAGCATCCCATAGATATGATTATATTAAGGTTGGGCACATGAATGCCTCAGAGGTACCAGAAATGTGCACATTAGAGAAGACGGTGGTGACGTCGTGGGAATTTAAGGATTTGAACAGCACACTATCACTTTCAGAAATCCACCATTCTCTCTTGTATGGATTTGAACTCTTTGTACTCTCAAGAGGCGTAGTTTACTCAAAATGGGGTAAGTATGGAAGATGCGTTAAGTTATTAATTTGTCTTAAATCATCTGCTACACTTATTATATTATATATACATGCACGCACCTGATCTTAACTAGATTACTTAATGCAACAACTCTTAAATTTGTTTATATGTGCTAACGCTTTTGTGTTCTGGAAAATTAATGCAGAGAAATTCTTATCTATTGGAGGTAAGGTTTCCCAATCTCAGTTTTTATGATTTTGAATTTCAACATATATTATCTTCATAATCCGCTACTTAAATGTCATGCAGGGATTCTCCTACTTCCTCTCACCATTTTAGGTGCCTACTTAACAATTTTATCTTCTTTATCAATTTTCTGACATCAAGATTGATAGAATTCTAATTTTATCGAGAAAAAAAAAAATATTGCAGTTTTTTTAGTGGCAGGAGTAAGCCTCCCTGTGACGATAATCATTGCATTGACCGGTGTAACAATGCTACTCTCATTTTACTTTGATCCCGACTTCAAAATATTAGTCTGTAAGAATTTTAATTTTCCTTTCTCTTTTTAGTATCAATATAATGTTAATTTTTGTTTAACATGTATGTCTTGGTGTATTTGTAGGGGCCAGCAAATTATATGATTACTACTATAGTGGATCTTACTTCTTATTACTTGGTAATCTCTTAATTTATGTTGTACTATTTCAAATTATAATTTGTCACAATCAGATTATAAATCACTCAATGGTTTTTTCTCGAGATTTTTAGTTGAAGCCTTGAAGGTGGTTGCCACACTCCACCATCCGCCGATGGTTTTTTCTCAAATTATAATTTGTCACAATCAGATTATAAAAGACACGTGTTATATCAACTAAGCGTAATGTAGCACTTACTCCCTCGGTCCCCCATACTAAATTACTCCCTCCGTTAGTATGATGCAGGTTTTAAGAAAAAGTAAATAAATGTTTGGTAGATATATTTTAAGTGGAGGAAGGGATTCATTTATGATGTGTTGTTAATTTTTTTAGTTGGTGAAAAACTTTATATGAGTGAATATGTTGAACTTTCAAAGATAAAAAGGTAAAAGACATATCCAAAAAAGGAAATATCATACTAAATTGGGACAACTAAAAAAGAAAAGTAACTATACTTATGTGGAACGGAGGGAATATTATTTTTAAGGTTTAGTCACATAATAATCATTACACCAAAAATATAACCCATATATACATGAATATTTTTTTGGAGTCCTTATTTGTTCGTGTAACTGAACACTCCTAATTATTTTGTATATATGTGTGCAGGGCTTCTCCTGATTTGTCTGGCCATTGTAGGTGCGCTGCTCACTTAATTAATTTATTTCTCACTAAATATCTGCCAAATCTATCTTCTTTATTAATTTTCTGACGAATAATGATATTCGGACACACTGTGGTCACCCACACGCGTAAAAAAAAGGAAAGTTGACTGTAAATGGAAATAATCACATTTCCCCCCTAGGGTTTATGCTTCCCAACTAAGGGATATTTCCATTTTCATAATCTATATTACCATTTTTAGCGCATATGGCTGGCCACAGTGTGTCCGAATATCATTACCCTTTTCTGACATCAACAATGATAGAAAACTCTAATTATGATCAAAATGGTAAAATTGCGACAGTTCTAATTTGGTAAAAAACACTCCAGTTTTTTTAACTGTAGCAACAAAATTCCTCACGGTGATCATCATGGGATTGACCGGTGTGGTAGCACTCTCAGTTCAATTCTTACAAAAGGGTAAGAATCTTTATATATATTAGTCCTTTAATATATCTCTCTTTTCACTCTTCCATTTTTTGTCAAATTTTCCTCATTAAGTATATATCTGGTGTACTTGTAGGGTCCACCAACGTCTTCATAGTCACAAAGAGAACCTTATTATCTGGTGCGCTAGCTTTAAATTTGTGTAGAAGTTACCATTTCAGGTTATTGTTTGCATTAGGGTTTCGTTCATGCATGTCTATATCATCACTCTACCGGTAATAAACAAAAAATAGCTGATACATTATACGAAAATTAGATACTAACAAACAGTATACATTTCAATTATTCTTATTTTATACTCATCAGTACAAAAATTTTACAATTCTGTTGAACAATCCACTAATTGATTCATATATATATATGTGTGTTGATTCATTTTTATCTTCCATCTCATCTTAGGAGGCATCATATTGGCACCAAGGATCGTCATATTTCCATTTGTAATGTGGTTTTTGATCTACAAATTCCGAAGAAGGCATAGGTCTGTGTACAACAGAATAGAAAGCTTCTTACGAAGTGACAACAAACTCACAGCAATCAGGTATTCATATTCAGACATTAAGAAGATGACCAGAGGTTTTCGAGATAAATTAGGTGAAGGTGGCTACGGTGCTGTTTACAAAGGGAAGCTTCAAAGTGGCTATCATGTTGCAGTCAAACTACTTGGAAAGTCTGGAGCAAGTGATCAAGACTTTAGGAATGAAATTGCAACTATTGGAAGGATCCACCATGTCAATGTTGTCAAACTAGTTGGATACTGTGCTCAAGGCTCCAAGCGTGCCCTTGTATATGATTTCATGCCCAATGGTTCCCTTGAAAAATACCTCTTCAATCGAGATACTATGGTTTCATTGAATTTGGATACCAAGTTTGAGATTGCAGTTGGAGTTGCTCGTGGTATTGAGTATTTGCATCGAGGGTGTGATGTTCAGATTCTGCATTTTGACATCAAACCTCATAATATACTTCTTGATGATAAGTTTAACCCCACAATATCTGATTTCGGTCTAGCAAAGTTTTTCTCAACAGAGAAGAATACGGTGACTATGACTGCTGTAAGAGGAACCATAGGGTATGTTGCTCCTGAATTGATCAATAGAAGTATTGGCGCAGTCTCTCACAAGGCTGATGTTTATAGTTTTGGGATGTTGTTGATGGAAATGGTGGGCTTAAACAGAGACTTGATCCGAAATCATGGTGATTCTAGCCAGTACTTTCCAAATTGGATATATGACCACATTAACCAAGGGAAAGATATTGAAATTGGAAAAGTTGATGAAAACGATGATGATATGAAGAAAACTGGGCGGAAGATGACAATAGTTGCATTGTGGTGCATACGAATGAGTCCAGATGATCGTCCATCAATGAATGAAGTGTTGCAAATGTTGGAAAGTGATGTGGAGCGTTTGCAGATTCCAGATTATCCATGTCAATCAGCTCAAATTGAAATGAATGTGGATCAAAGTGGGATTACGAGTTACACTAGTTCTTTACCCCTGCTACATCATGATGATGCTTCATCCTGTTTCGAGATTACAGTTCAAGATTGATAAAGCGTATAACAACATTGTGTATAGAGTGTGTATGACAGCAAGAGTTTTTAATTCTGCATAGATTATTTATATTGATAATGAGAACAAGGAAATGATTCCATATAGATCATAACTAATATAGATACATTTGACCGCCCTTACGTCCATAATTAGGAATATGAAATCGGGGGTACGACTAATAATTATATAAACATCACTACTAAAAATCCGTTCATACATAACCGAGGATAGGTACACTATTAGTGGTAATTCTCTTCAAGGAGAGATACCAGACAGTCTCAAGGCTTTGAGGGGTTTACAATATTTGGTTCTTTCTCAGAATAACTTTTCTGGGAATATTCCAACATTTCTGCCTCAGTTTCATCAGCTGTTATATCTCAACATATCTTTCAACAAATGTTCGTGTCTATTATGTAGTATTAATTTCTCTTAATTTTCTCAGATATAGAATAAATGGATGATAGTTTTCCTTGCAACTATATTCATATGGTTAGATGTTTTTGTTCTTTACACACATTGATTAAACCACCCAGCCATTAAGCATTAGCAAGTAAGTTTGTTTCTTGATAAATTCAATATACAATTAATAACGTAGTAAAGATGAAACAGAGTAATCATATGAAAAGGAACAGAGTAATCATAAATTCACTTTGTTTGTATTGCAAAAAAATTAATTTATATATAAAGGGGTTAAGCTCCAAATTCCAAAAATCGACCAGAATTCAAACATTTCATAAAACATGGTAGAGATAGAAGAGTCTTGCTTGGTTTATTAATAGCAAGAGTCCCCTACTACAAGGAACATCAGGGATATTACAATTAATTTCTTTGACAATATTCTATTTGAAGTTGAACTCATACTCCTTCAATCTTTTGCTCCCAACTTTATTTGTTCAACTTACATTTCTATAATTATGTCCATTTCTTTAACAAAAAAAATATATAAATAAAATTTTTTTATAACGTGCAATGTCAAAAATACCCCATGTATTTTTTTCCGATGTGGCCCACCCTAGCCGCTTTGTTCCAAGAATCATCATATTCCTATTTCCTACTACGATACAAAGGACTATCAAAATTTTCCAAATAAAATCCAAGAGTAAACAAAGTTGTGGATGAGTATGTTTTGGTGCATGACTAAATAATAATACTTGCATGTGCAAGTCTGTCATCCTTTGTTAGCTGCTACCAAACAAACAATTTCTACAAAAATTCCAACACAACGCTAGAATTTGCTATATGAAACAAAAACAAAAATATAAAAGAAATTAGTCAATGTGACATTATCTTAGCGGATTCCAACCCGGAAAAATGGCACGGTAGATAGGCCAATTCCCAACCGACAAGTATCTCATTTTATGCATTTTTTTAATTTATTTTCTAACATCTAGAATCGTCGGGTTTCCAACTTTGCATAATCCATAATTTTAATTAGCAAATATTACTATACGGTTAAGGACGAGAACGGATAATACAATTAATTTTAAATATTAAATTTTGGGTCTATATAAATTCTAAATGAGCTTTATAAATTACGTTAAATCAGAGTTGTGATCAACGGGATGTTCTGATCCAGAACCATAGCCGTAGACGGGCCAATTCCCAAGCGACAGGTATTGATATACGAAAGGAACACATATTGACTGATTTTTTAATCGAATTTGAAACAAGTACGAGTATACAAATTTCAAACACGTGAATAATCCAATTATTTGATTGATCGTCTCCGTAGTAAAACGTTGAATGTGTAGGAAAATTAGTAGATTCTTTACTAACAATTTGTCCATGGGCTAATTCCGACCCAAAATTGTGCGCGGACCGATTGAGTACGAGCGGGGAAACTTTTATTTTTTTTTATAATTTTATGTTGAACTCATAAAATTAAGGATATTTAGAGAGACAAATATATATTTGCTATAAAAAAAGAACCACATCAATTCTCATACAAAATCAACACAATCTCTTTGAGAAATAAATACGATTTTTGTCTCACATCACTTTTGAGAAGAAAGAGGGTCTTGAAAATTATCTATAAAAATGGGTTGTGAATTAAATATGAAATTTTAATAGGTATTACTTAAAAATATAAAATATACTTAACAATCAATATCGGAGCCAGGAATTTTTTTGTGGGGGGTCCAACTAAATATAAAAATTTAGAAGTAATATTTTGAATAAATAATAGTTCAATAAAAATAGTATATATAACACAATACTGTTCAAAATTTAAAAATAACTATCTTATTGTACTTTTAACAATATAATTAACAATCATGCATCAACTACAAATTATGTTATAATTAACTATCATGATATTTTAATCATTTTATAATTAAAAATAGAGATAATGTATAAATAAATGTGTCTTCCATATACATCTTAGTAACCAAATTCTAAATAACTAATCTCTAATACTAATATTCTAGTTATGAGGATCACAAAAAAAGCAAGCAATGGATTTAGAATTGAGATTTTTACTGGTGTGATAAAGAATAGAAAACAAGGATGATTAAATTCAATACATATCAATATACAAAAAAAATCAAAACATCAAATACATATACATATATATATACTAATAAAAATTTTAAAAAAATGGGGGGTCCATGGACCCCATGCTGGCTCCGCCACTGTTTCTAATACTACTATCACATATTAAATTTTATTAAATAATAATTTTCTAGCAATTTTCGATGGGTTATACACTAGTTAACATATACAAGAGTGATATTTATGGAATCGTGTTTTTGGGTCTAAAAATATTCGTATACTACGATACAAATGATATCAAAATTTTCCAATTAAAAGTAAATAAAATTGTGGATGAGTGTTTTTGGGTGCATGAATGGATAATGCACATGCATGTGCATGTTTGTGGGGTAAAGGGTCTTCGTTGCTACCAAACAAACAGCTTCTACAAAATTTCCATCACAAGATTAGAACTTGCTTTAAATTCAAAATGATCCAATTCACACGTTAGTTGACCTCTATAAAACAAAAATAAAATAACAAATTAAGAATTTAGCCAAGCTGACATTATCAACCTCCTTCACAAAATATAAGTCTTCTTCTTCTTCGTCTTTTTTATTTTTATTTTTATTTTGAGAAGCACAAAATATAAGTCAATATTACTATCCAGTGCTGAATATTTGATTTAAAATTAGGAAATTTGAGAGAGGGCAACTGACGTGTAACTTGTGAGCTAGGTCATCGTGTTTAATTTGCAAATTCTTGGACCCAAACAAACTCATCGATCCACAAGTTTACTCTTGGATTGATTTAAGTAAGAATTTGTTTTTTTATATTATTTGTAATGTAGTAGTAATACAACTATTCTTTAGACCCAAAAAGTGCGCACTCATAAATAATCACTCCTTTATGCGCTTATCAGCTCTTTTTTTTTAAAAAGAAAAATTCTATTCGGACACACTAGCTACCACACACGTTTGGAAATAATCACATTTCCTCTTAGGGTTAATGATTCCCAATTAGGGTATAATCACATTCTTTTTCAAAATCAATTCTTTTTCAAAATCTATATTATTTTTTTAGCTTGTGTGGCTCACCATAGTGTGTCCAAATAAGAATATTAATTAGGAATTATTAATTTACAATATTGATGGGACATGTATACTTATAAAAGGAATCTCTAAAAAATTATTACTCCCTCCGTCCTAATAGCAAGGTCTCACTTACTTTGGACACGTTATTAAGAAACAAGATTAAAAAGATAGAAAATGATGGGACTCTATAACTTTTGAAGGGTTAATTATTTCCATTTTTGGTATGGAACTATGCTAATGAAATAGACGAAAATGAAAAGTTAGACCTTGCTATTGAGACGGAGGAAGTATATTATTATCAAACTAAATTTGATGATCTTTTGCAAGGTCCCGCAGTGGGACTGGAAAAGTTTATTATAGTAGACAATTTATTAATTTAGTTGCATACCTTCTTTATGAACCCCATAAATACGAAAGACTTTCGTTTGAGTTTTACCTCCTTCTATTCAACTATCGTGAGTTTTCTTCTTAGAGACCCACTACTCTCTTCTTCTTCCTGTCGTAAGTTTTCAACTAGAGAATAAAGAATTTTGCACTAAAGAATTATAGTAGTTGTTGTGGTATGTTAATGAGAGCAAACAATCTCTCTTACAAAACATAATTTAGAAAATACATTACATTGATCTCCTTCACAAAATATACGTCAATATCAGATTAATACAAAGAGTGATATTTTTGAATGCGTGTTTTGGGGTCTAAGAATAGTCGTGTTTCCTACTACGTTACAAATGATATCAAAATTTTCCAAATAAAATCCAAGAGTCAATAAAGTTGTGGATGAGTGTGTTTGGGTGCATATATGAGTGAATACTATTTCTTGCATGTGCATGTTTGTGGGGTAAAGGATCTATCATCCTTGGTTGCTAAAAAAAAAAAATTCTAGTATTAAAAAGTAAGGGTAGAAAGATAAAGAAAAATGATAGGTCCCATTTATTAGCAATGAGACATTATCAATGGACGGAACGAAAAGGAAATAGAAACATTATCAGCAGGTTGCGGGGAGTATAAGCTTGATTATCCAAACACCAACAACCTATAAGCTTTGAAACATCTTATAAAATATTTAAAATAAGTTTAGTCAAACACACCCCAAGTCAAAAGTAAACAAATATTGCTTGGAAGAAAGCATAATTACTGCAACTTATTAAGAAAGCATAATTACTGCACAAACTAGGTGATAAACTAGGAGATTAATTAGTTGAACAATTGGTGGTGGACGACCTTACTAGTCTTGGTCGTCTCCGCCAACTGTACTAATGCATAGTCATCAACTTCCTCGATCTCACATAATTAACCTGCTTATCTAGCTACATCTTCTTCATTGTTTCACTACATCCATTTCTTTTTTCCGATCCATTATTGTAGTTAGATGGATTCAATATTCACAGCTCAATATTCCTGCCTCCTTACTACGTCTTCGTCTCTCTTCATTCTCTTACTACTACTCCATTTCTCTCAGACGACGACGTCCCAGCTCTGCCAAGAAGCTATTAATCCTCACCAGCTCTGCCCCCCTTCTTCCTGCGGCATTATCAGCAATATTAGCTACCCTTTCCGCCTCAAGGGCGACCCCAAGCACTGCGGAGATCGCAGGTATGAATTAGCCTGCGAAGATAATGTCACCTCCATCTATTTTGATTCTCATAAATTCTATGTCAAAGCAATCAACTACGACAACTCCACCATCAGGGTGGTGGATGCTTCCTTAAACAATGACGACATCTGCTCTTTTCCCGCCTTTTCTACAATGACTTCAGTCAATTATGATTTCTATGGCCGATTTATTAATTTTATGAGCTGTCCAAATCCATTGAAGAATTCATCCAACCTCTTTACAAATGTTACTGATTGTGCCACTTCTTCGAATTCATCAGCATCCCATAGATATGCTTATATTAAGGTTGGGCACATGAGTGCCTCAGAGTTACCAGAAATGTGCACATTAGAGAAGATAGTGGAGACGTCGTGGGAATTTAAGGATTTGAACAGCACACTATCACTTTCAGAAATCCACCATTCTCTCTTGGGTGGATTTGAACTCATTGTCTGCCCCACAACACATTACACAAAATGGGGTAAGTATGGAAGATGCTACACTTATTATATTATATATACATGCACGCACCTCTTAACTAGATTAATTAATGCAACAACTCTTAAATTTATTTATATGTGCTAACGCTTTTGTGTTGTGGAAAATTAATGCAGACGAATTCTTATTCTCCAATACTAACCAATCTCAGTTTTTATGATTTTGAATTTCAACATATATTATCTTCATAATCCGCTACTTAATTGTCATGCAGGAATTCTCCTAGTTCCTCTCGCCATTTTAGGTGCCTACTTAACAATTTTATCTTCTTTAGCACCAAGGATCGTCATATTTCCATTTATAATGTGGTTTTTGATCTACAAATTCCGAAGAAGGCATTTGTCCATGTATAACAAAATAGAAAGATTCTTACAAAGTGACAACAAACTCACAGCAATCCGATATTCATATTCAGACATTAGGAAGATGACGAGCGGTTTTCGAGATAAATTAGGTGAAGGTGGCTACGGTGCTGTTTACAAAGGAAAGCTTCAAAGTGGCTATCATGTTGCAGTCAAACTACTCGGAAAGTCTGGAGCAAGTGATCAAGACTTTATGAATGAAATTGCAACTATTGGAAGGATCCACCATGTCAATGTTGTCAAACTAGTTGGATACTGTGCTCAAGGCTCCAAGCGTGCCCTTGTATATGATTTCATGCCCAATGGTTCCCTTGAAAAATACCTCTTCAATCGAGGTAATATGGTTTCATTGAATTTGGATACCAAGTTTGAGATTGCAGTTGGAGTTGCTCGTGGTATTGAGTATTTGCATCGAGGGTGTGATGTTCAGATTCTGCATTTTGACATCAAACCTCATAATATACTTCTTGATGATAAGTTTAACCCCAAAATATCTGATTTTGGTCTAGCAAAGTTTTTCTCAACAGAGAAGAATACGGTGACTATGACTGCTGTAAGAGGAACAATAGGGTATGTTGCTCCTGAATTGATCAACAGAAGTATTGGCGCAGTCTCTTACAAGGCTGATGTTTATAGTTTTGGGATGTTGTTGATGGAAATGGTGGGCTTAAACAGAGACTTGATCCGAAATCATGGTGATTCTAGCCAATACTTTCCAAATTGGATATATGACCACATTAACCAAGGGAAAGATATTGAAATTGGAAAAGTTGATGAAAACGATGATGATATGAAGAAAACTGGGCGGAAGATGACAATAGTTGCATTGTGGTGCATACGAATGAGTCCAGATGATCGTCCATCAATGAATAAAGTGTTGCAAATGTTGGAAGGTGATGTGGAGCGTTTGCAGATTCCAGATTATCCGTGTCAATCAGCTCAAATTGAAATGAATGTGGATCGAAGTGGGATTACAAGTTACACTAGTTCTTTACCCCTGCTACATCACGATGATGCTTCATCCTGTTTCGAGATTACTGTTCACGATTGATAAAGCATGTAACAACATTGTGTATAGAGTGCATGATGAGTGCATATTTTGTATCTATTTTGTATCTTGTCTAGGTAGTATAAATCGAGTCTTTATGTGTGTTTTGTTTAGTTTTAGTGTCTTGGAGTGCATATTCGGGCACGAGGTGGTATGTTGCCTTGCGTGAAAGTTGAGATGATGAATGATGATGATTTTGAATTGGAAGAGTGAAAACCAGCTAACGGAGAAGCATCAGCACAACCTCGTCTTGCTGGGACGAAGAAACGAGGGCCGGCTAGCAGCATTCAATCTCCTGATAACAAAGTGAGGAAATTGAGGGATGTTTGAAATGTATAAATAATCTCCTCAACTTCTGTTTGGTTAGTTTGTTATGTTCTTATTGATTGAACGAAAGTAGGTATATTAAATATAATGTGGTTTCTATCTTGTGTGTGTGTAACGAATTGAATTTTGTTTTGAAGTCATATAACATTTATGCAGCACAATTATATAGAGCAGGAGTAAGTCTCATGTGCAACTGGTTGCATAGTGTGAGACGCGACGCGCGGCGTGTGTTGTGCACGGGCCTATATATATATATCTTTTTTTATTCTTTTTTTACAGATTTTTTTTCCCGGCTCTGCCCTTGGCTCCAATTTTATGGGCCTTCGGCTCCCCTTGCTCTAGTCTTGATCAAAGAAGAAGCGGCAAACAAAAAAACGAGTAGGCAAACAAAAGAAAAGGAGAAAAATAAAAAAAATCAAAAAACAAAGTCAACGGTTTGACCGGGCCTACCCGGGTCGATCCGGATCTGGACTGGGTCGACCCAGTCTCACAATGTAATACGGGTCTCACACAAGAATTTGTCATAGATCAGTTATGATTATCACTATTAATTAAAGGATTACACACAACTCTAATAATTGACATTTGTTATGTATTTTAGGTGGGAGCAAAAGTAAGCTATCATTGTTAAAAAGAAAATCCTATTGTATTTGTGCTTATTATTCTCCTTGACTTGGATTTAATAAATATGATCTAGTTGAAAATTGATTAATAATAAACCAATTTTCCAACAATTGGGACAAAAAATGCACACACATACATATAGTGAACTGAATAAGCCAATTAACGCACTCATGTACAAATCATGCAATCCATAATTCAAATTTGTGTTGGCATATTGAATAACAAATCATGAGCTAACAGAAATAGTCTCATATTTACACACATTTTATAAGTCGAGCTTTATATCATGTTAGCCAGCCTGGCGTGGTTTGATTATTTTTCTTTGATCTATTTGATCACTTTAATACTCCTTTTATCCCATTTATAATGGTCAATATTTATTTTCAGGATATCCCACATAAGTTGGTCAGTTTTCCAAAACAACTTTCCTTTTATAATGCACGGATTCTTCAAAATATATCATATAGCCGTATCGGATTCTCGTTGGATTCTCGTACGATTCGCACTCGATTTGCCATGTGGCATATCCTTCCAAATAGAAACTAAAAAGACAATCGGATTAGCGAATCTCGTGCGGAAAAGTCGCGAATCTTATAGATGAAGGGGTTGTATGAGTTGATTTTTCAAATTTTATTTGAATTATGACTTTTATATTAAGCTAATGATATTTTAATTATTTTTATTTAGTTTAATTAAATTACCTAATTGAAATTGTTAAGTTTTGAGTAAGAGAAATGTGAATTACATATATTTCATTTATAAAAAATTTAAATTTCTATATATTTTATTAGTGTTATATACAATTAAATAATATTAACTAGACGTATCCTTGACGAATCACACCCTGAAAGTTTTAAAATTTCATATCCCCGTACCCGTATCGTATTGTCTCTGCACCCGTGCAACATAGCTTTCCTTATTACACTAACATTACTCCACTATTACACTCACATTCAAAAAAAAATTTTTTTTTACATTATTACAACAATATTATATTTAATACTCCCTCTGTGGCACTCAACTTATCTCATTTGAGATGGACACGGAGATTAAGAATAAAAAGACTAGATATAAAGAGTGTGGTTACTGTAGTTAATAAAGTGATATAAAGTATTTTTTAATTGATAAAATGATATAAAGTATTTTTAAAGTGACATAAAGTGATATAAAGTGAGTTTTGAAGTGATATAAAATAAATAAATTGATTTCTTAATTATTTCCTCAAATAGCAAGTGAAACAAATAGAGTGGAATACCCAAAATAAAAAATAAAACAAGTAAAACGGAACAGAACGAGTAATAAAAACTTCACCAAACCCATTTTTTTCCGTTAAATTACAATACGTCAATACCTAGGTAAAGGGTGACGTGAGAGACAGGATATATCTATCCAATCTAATCTAGCTAGTTAAGAAAGAATATAAGTAGAGAGAGAAAGTTCTCTTTTGGCATTACGTGGATACACGTAGCATAGCATGGATTTGTTAGCCCACATCATCACGTGAAAGCCTATGTGGCTATGTACACTATTTTTTATTCCAATGGGACCTTTCTTTTTTCTTCCAAGTGTTAAAATCATGAGATTCAATTCAACCAACATCCAAGAATCTCACACATATACATATATATCACCTATTTATATAATTCATTTATCCCCAATTTCCAATTCCAGCTTTGTGGCGAGGATAAATTTCGAATAGTCCAATTGTAGGAATGTCTGAATCCAATTTGGTGCGGTTTGACACCAAAAAATCAAATAAATCGTAAAATACAATTTAGTAATTTTTATAGATCATAATTTTATAAATACACAGAAATAATTTTAAAAAATATTATTAAAAAATAATAATGCTTCTTAAATTACATTACAAATTAAAAGTAAACATATTGACTAAAATATTTCAAAGACAAGTTAAACAAATTGTATGTTATAAGATGATGTTGATGAGCAAAAAATTACTAGGCTCGATATATATCAACGTAATAAAATTTAGAATTGAACTCATTGTTTAGAAAAATCGGCGTTTTTACGTGCTCTAGTACGTGTGAGTTTGGAGGAAGGCAGGTTGGCCATTGGAGATTTCTTTTAGTAATTTTAAAATTTAAAGATCGTGCTAAAGTAAACTTGAACATGATCTATACCTTTGATTATCTCGGATATTAACCATACTATCACATTTCATTCTTTATGTATCTCTATTTGGATATGGCGAGAAAATCATCTCTAGATATTAAACGCACATGTCACGTGATTTATCAGTCACATAGTTTAACTGCAACTTGATTATAGCTAGTATTACAATATATTTATTACAATATATTTGTATGGTACGATGTGATATATATATAATCAAACAAATTATACATATATAGTCATTCATATATAAAATGATAAAATTAAAATATCTATATATATGATTCTCGTACCTTAGGTTGTATATTTCTATGCATGTCACTTCTTGTTGGTTGCTGCATGGACCATGCATAAACATATAGTACCTAATTGACAATTATTGTGCGTGGAAATAGTTTTCTCTTCTATATATATATATACTACTCCCTCTATCCCACTCATTTTGTCCATTTTGAATGAGCACGAAGATTAAGGAAAGTTGTTTGTTTAATAAACTAGTGGATGAGATTGGAAGTGGATGAGAGAGAAATTCTTATAACCACTCATTATGTCTATATTTGGATGTAGACAAAATGAGTGGGACGTGCATTTAAGGAAAGGGAGACAAAATGAGCGGGACAGAAAGAGTATATATATATATATATATATATATATATATATATATATATGGGATGATTATGATAGAAATATATTTTTATGTGTTAAGTAGAAATGAATATGAACCATAGATCTAAAAGATTTGAACGGTGATGATAAAGTTGACATTTATAAATAAAATATTGTATTTAATGTTGAGGAGGGGGTTATGGTAACAAGGCCACGTATACAAATCTTTTCCAAGATTTACGTATGCAAGATTTCAAATTCTTTTTTATTTAGCTTTTTTTTAGCATATTGAACCTAATTATTTTTCTTTCTTTGGAATAATAATCGTATATATGCTGAGCAATTTATATCCCATATATTTCACAATTTATATCCCATATATTTCACTTTCATATTACAAAAACAATGAGCTATGATATAAAAAGTTAATGAATTATACCAAAAAGTGCAATGATTATACAAATAAAAAACAATCTAAAATTATAACAAAAAACATTGAAACATTCCAAAAAACAACATTCTTATATTAAAAAAACAATGAGTTACTCTTGAAATAAACAATGAATTCTATATAAAAAAAGCAATGACTTATATTAATAAAAAAACAATAAATTATGCAATAAAAAACAATAAATTATATTAAAAAAAGCAATAACTTTTATTAATAAATAACAACAAATTACACCAAAAAAGCAATGAATAATACAAAAAAAAGCAACGAGTGATATTTAATCATAATAATAAAAATCTTATTAAAATCCACGAAATGGACCCAAAAAAATTCATGAATTACTATATAAAAATATAATAAAATCAACAAGCACACCAAAAGGCATTAATCAATTATATATAATAAAATAATGAAATAAAACACAAAAAAAAAAGTAAATGCATGTACATAATATAGTTACTTATGCACATTAGACTTGAGAGAGAGAGAGAGTAAGCCAAAACGGAACGGATCAATCCCACTAATTGAAGATTGGATGAAATCAGTTAGAATTTTTCAGTAATTTACTCAAACACCCTTTTTATACATTTATTTAGGCGAGAATAAGTTATAACACATTCCTACGTCAAGTAATCTTAGCCACTACTCTATTTAAATGGGTGGCCTAGATTTATTTCTATTTAACACATATGAATCTATTTCTATTTGATCTCTTCCCTATATATATATATATATATATAATCCGAAATATACATTTTTTTATTCCAGAAATAAAATGGAATTAATAAATCTATTATCTTCACATAATCATTATATTATTAAAAGGAAAACGATTCTTAATTTGAAAAAATCCTACGTGGCACTCCTTATATTCCTCCATTTATATTTATCTGAATTCTCAAATTTTTGAATTTTTAAATGTAAAATAATAAATTTTAAATATCTATACTAAAATATTGTGTCCCACATCGGTTTCCCAATAAAACTTCACCTATTGAAAAGCCTATAAATACCTAAAATCAATGTGTATTTTTTCATCTTTTGCTCCACCAGTTTTATTTGGCCAATTTATTTATTAATCGACTGAATAAATGACTATATTTTATAGTTTAATTTAATTTAATTTGGTCAATTTATTAATTGACCGAAGATAATTATTTTTTGTAGGATTTTAATTGGTCAATTTATTTATTAATCGGTAGAATAAATAACTGCTATATTTTTATAATTTAAGTTATTTTATTTTGGTCAATTTATTAATTGACCGAATAGATAATTATATTTATTAGGGAACAAATTTATTAGTTGACAGAATAAATGGTTCCAAAATAATTTGGATAATTTATTGGTTGACTGGATTAAATTTGGAAATAGTCTAATATTTTTTTATTTAATTTGATAAAAAAATAAGTAATTTATAATTTGTCAATTAATTAGATAGACAGGCCAATTCCCAACTGACGGGTACCTCAACTCGGGATCCCACGTGACACATTTTCATTCTTTATTCTTATTAATTTTAAAATTTTCATTTTATTCATGTATTTTCTAAAATCTAGAATCGTTATAAATTGTGCATTTATAAATTAAAATCGTTGTCAACGAGTCAATTCTGATATGGAATCGTAGTGGTAGATGAGCCAATTCTCAACCGACACTCGAGAAATTTTTCATTTTTTGCTTTTTTTTCCATGTATTTTCTACAATCTATAATCGTCATCCATGAAATAGTTTTTACATTATTTGTAGTTGGGTTTCCAACTTTGCATAATTTATAATTTTAATTAACGAATATTATTATAAGATTAAGGACGATTAATGAATAGTACAATCATTATTTTTATTAAATTTTTAGATCTATATAAATTCTAAATAAATTTTATAAATTACGCACTTATAAATCACAGTCGTGGTCAACGGGCCAGTTCCGATGCAGAATTGTGGCGGTAGACTAATATACGGATTTTTTTCAGAAAGGAACACAAATGACTAATTTTTTAATCGGATTTTAAACAAGTACGAGTATATAAATTTCAAACAAGTTTGAATAATCCTAAACCATCATCTCAAAGTGTTTTATTAATCGTCTCCGTTGGAAAACGTAGAATATGTAGGAAAATTGGCAGAAAAATTACTAACGATTTATCAACGAGTCAATTCCGACCAAGAATCAAAAATCGTGCGCGTAGATGGGCCAATTCAGTACTTGCGGGACAACTTTTTTTTTTAATATATATATATAATTTTGAACTCATAAAATTAAGGATATTCATGGTCAACTTTTATCTTATATGATTGACTAAATAATTTTTGAATCACAATCATTCGACATAAAGTTTTGTAAAAGGAAAAATTACCAAGTACATAGTGAAACAATTCTTGAAGTTCTATTCTCAGTTAAAAAAGTTATTCTCAAAGCTGGTAAAAAATGTCATCATTTATTTTTCTATGAATATATTTGGAAGATGATTATTTATATAATACTACAATATATAATTAAATTTTTATTTATTAAATATTGTGTGAATATTTTTGGAATATAGTTATGTATATAATTAAATATTAATTTCAGGTAAAAAGAAAACAAATGTCATCATTAATTTTTTTGTGAATATATTTGGAAGATAATTATTTATATAATTTAAAATCAATATTGTAGTCAGTAGGCTGGTTCCAGGTCGGAACCGTTGGGGTAGACGGGATGATTGTGAAGCAGTGGTTTAACTTATTTTTTTATTTTAATCTTGTGTTGAATTCATAATGTTGGGTATTTAGGGTCACTTTCATCTTATAGACAATCTTAACATCTATAGTATTATTCGCTACCTATATATCTCTTCTCTCTCTCTCACTACCCGCTCCTTCTCTTGCCTCTTTTTCTTAATAAAAAGCTAAAAAATTCGGCTTAAGAGTCGCTTTCCTTTGAGAGATAAATATATTTTGCCCACATCGGTTTTGTAGAAGAATAGAGCTTTAACAATTATCGAAAATAATGAGAATATATTAGTTATAATTTTTAACAAACATAACTATATGGATTTGAGACGTTAACATGTGGTAAAATTACTTTTAAATTGAATTTGAGACGTGTTCAAGGGATATAAATTATAAACGAGTTTAGTAGATTGCATAATCGAATTATTTAACGCTAAAATAATTAACAAATAATATTTTTTTAATCTATTACATATTAGTACTATTTAATAATTATATTAATTTTATAATTTCTCATCTATTTTCGACGGGTTATGCGCTAGTTATATATAATAACATCTTAAGACGATGGATTAAGACGGGAAAGGTCGTCATCATGTCATGATAAATTACCGAGGGGGAAAATGTACGTATGTTTTTCATTTATTTTTAGACAAATTTATCGCTACCTTCAAATATGATTGAGATATTTTTGTACACAAGCATATGATCGAGATATATTGAGGTTGGTTCACATACAAAATAATTTTCCCTTCAAAAATAAAAACAATGTGTTTCATGACTTAAAAACAATGATGCATTGTTGCTACCATGCATTAATAACCCTCTCGACATTATAGCGAATATCAAGCGGTTGTTGAAAGGTGGTGAACCAACAATGGTGGCAATGCATCCATGGTATAAAGGTTTCACTGGCTCAATTGAGAAAGATATGACCGAGGATAGCTACACTATTAGATTTAGGGATGAAAATCTAACAGACAGTTTTTGATATTCAAGTGTTCTAATAATTTTGTTTTAGTTAAGCCTTGCTTGAGCACTGAT
The DNA here is from genome assembly GCA_029490685.1 of Schizonepeta tenuifolia. Taxonomy (NCBI): domain Eukaryota; kingdom Viridiplantae; phylum Streptophyta; class Magnoliopsida; order Lamiales; family Lamiaceae; genus Schizonepeta; species Schizonepeta tenuifolia. The sequence goes on from CM055956.1 coordinate 128,683,364, forward strand.
TTATCTTTCTGCATGCAGTTCTTCAAGAATTCTTTCACGCAAGGCTAAATGATAGTACTGGCCTCTTCTTGGGCCAGACCTAAGGCCCAATCTAATTGAGCCTGTATAGTAAGCCCGGCCCACAAAATTAGGCCCAAACCAAGTAACGAAACCTTTACCTTGGAGAAGAAGGAATCCTATTATGAAGGAAATTCGGATATGTACGAGGAATCCTAGTAGGATTAGGGCTCAATTCAAGGCCTATATATAGATGCTAGATTAGAGGTGTAAAGACGTTCAAATACTCATTGTACTCTAAAGCAATAAAAGTTAGATATTCTCTCCCGTGGACGTAGATCACCTTGATCGAACCACATAAATCCTTGTGTCATCGCATTATTATTATTTTCAGCTACTTTTGCAAACCCTAGATTTATCATTGGCGCCGTCTGTGGGAACGCAATCGACGGTTCTTTGGTAGGAGGTCAATGATGGTAACGCGATCACAAAGCGTGCGGGAGGACCAAAGCCAACATGGGAATCCCAACGAAGCAGAAAGTCGCCCCACAAACAGGGGCAACCGCCACAAAGGCAATTCGGTCCCAAAGGAGGGGCACAACAATAACCCCATAGAAGAGGATCCATTCGAAGGGATGCCCGAGCTAGAAGACATCCCTAGAAGGGTCCACAGAAATCAAGGTCGAAAAAGGAAGAGGATTTCCTCAACGACTTCGATCTCGCTACCGCCTATGCCGCGACTGAATTTGCTAGAGCGAATAAGGAGAGCTTCCAACGTTTCCTCACGATAGCTCGGATGCCCTCAATACCCGAAGCTAGGGAGAGTTCCACGCGGAAGTCTATACCCAAAACTCCTCACCACTCCAAGACGCAGGAGCCCGAGTTGAGGGGAAAGCACGACACACGACGAAGCCCACTCCGCCGCCGGAGCTCCAGTCTGCGTCGGAGTCCCAAGCGACACCACCTACCGAGGCGACATCAGAGCCCTAGCAGGGGCCGGAGTCCGAGCTATTCCAGGAGTCACAGCCCGCAGGCAAACCGACACCGACGTGAAGGAAGACCAGCCCGACTTGTCAACCCGTTCACCGACGAGCTGCTTGACATCAAGCTTCCCACGGTATATAAGTTGTCGAACATACCAGCCTACAACGGGTTGGAGGACCCCCTCAACTTTTTGACACGTTTCAGGTACAGCATGCACAACCAGGGCCTTAAAGAGGAACACATGTGCAAGCTGTTCCCCGAGATGCTGGTTGATTATGCCCGAGCTTGGTTCGATAGCCTCCCGACTGGCAGTGTAGGGTCCTGGACCTATTTGGAAAATTTCTTTAAGCAAAGATTCCATATAAAGGTTCAGGCTCGCCGAGACACAGCCTATCTCCTATCGGTGAAGCAGAAGGACAAAGAGACTATAAGGGAGTACGCCTCCCGATTTATGCAAGAAAGCTTGAAAGTCGATAAAATCGACGACGTCTTCCTCATCTCGGCTTTTCGAAATGGGGTCGCTCCTGGATCCCTCAACCGAGAGCTTGCTAAATAGAAGCCCGAGACGGCTCAGGATATGTGGAGGATTGTATACCAATTCGCGGATGGCCAAGATGCGGACCGGCTGAAACGAGAAGAAACTGAGAAGAAGAGGACTGAAGTTGATCGAGGTCAGAATGATCGAGATCGGAGAAGTGCTCACGACGTCTTCAGCGAGGACCCATCCAATCCTGGCTCGGACTAGGACCTGTCCAGTCCCGGCTCGGACCTCGAATGGGACCTGAGCAATCTCAACGACCTCCTTTTGTGAAAACAAATGCGGAGATCTTCGCGCTTCATGAGGACTGGTTTGCCAAACCACGTCCTATGTCAGGGTCAAAACCTCGAGATAAAAATAAGCACTGCTCCTTCCATGACGACCATGGACATCACACGGAAGACTGCCGCGACCTCGCGGAACAGATAGAGAGGTTGGCCCAGGAAGGAGCTCTAAAGAAATACGAAGCTGGGGGGAGGAAAAGCAGAAAAGGAAAGCGGAAAGGAGGACAGGGTCGCTGTGCTCCAGGCAATAAGCGAGCTAAGGTCGATCACGACGAGGAGGATGATGACCCTCAGTATGATGCACCACAATACGACGGGGTGGTTTCAACCATCTCCGAGCTGCCCCCCGGTGTGACAAAAACTAAGCTGAGGTCAGAAGCCCGCAGACCACCAATTCCGTCGGAAGAGGAGCAGACAAAAAAGAGGTTCAAGAAAAGTGAAACCATCACATTCTCCGAGGATGATCCCGTACCTACAGCTACGCCCCATAATGACGCCCTGGTGATACAGGTCGGAGTGGCCAATAAGATGGTCCACCGCGTATTTGTTGATGGTGGGGCCAGCGTCAGTATCATCTTCCAACATTGCTTGGATAGGATGGGACTCGACCCAGCTCGGGTTAACTCCGCGCCCCTGCCCCTCAAGAGCTTTACACAGCATGAGACGCGACCTAAAGGGATAATCGCGCTTGACGTCGCCATTGGCAGCCCGCCAACCAGCGTCAACAAACTAATCCACTTCTACGTGGTCAAGGCGAACTCCCCCTACAACATCATATTAGGTCGGGTTAGAGCCATCATCTCGCCATATCACTTGTTGCTGAAGATCCCAACCTCGGGCAGAACCCTAACTGTCCGAGGCGACCAGAAAAAGGCCAAGGAGTGCATGCAAGTTGCTCTTCGAGGTCAACCGCAAGCATAGCAATCAAAGTATCCCAAGGAGTTGGAAGAAGTGACGTCGATCTCAGACACCTCGGCGGAACACGTTCCCTTATCCGAAGTAGATCCTGCAAAAGTTGTCAAGGTCGGCTTTGCAGGGGGACCCCAGATCCGCCTGGATGTAATCCAACTCCTTAGGGAATATCAAGACGTCTTCGCTTGGTCGCCAACAGACATGACCGGGGTATCGTCGGATATCATTACGCATAAACTCAACATCGACCCGAGCTCTACCCCGGTTAAGCAGAAAAGGAGAACATTCGCTGCCGAACGGAATCAGGTCATCTACGATGAGGTGCAGCAATTGTCGAAGGCGGGGCTCCTATTTGAGGTCAAATACCCAATTTGGCTATCTAACCCGGTGGTAGTCAAGAAAGCAGAAGGAGGGGAATGGAGGATGTGTGTGGATTATACCAACCTCAATAAAGCTTGCCCTAAGGACTGCTACCCTCTCCCCAACATCGACGAGAAGATTGAATCCTTAGTGGGATACGAGGTATTCAGCTTTCTTGACCTCTACAAGGGGTACTATCAAGTTCTAATGGATGAGGAAGACGCGATCATGATAGCTTTTGCTACGAGCTTCGGGGTCTTCGCATTCAAATACATGCCCTTCGGGTTAAAGAACGCCGGAGCGACTTACCAACGAATGGTCGACTTCCTCTTCCGAGATCATATTGGCGAGATCATCGAAGTGTATGTAGACAACATTGTCGTCAAAAGCAAGGAAAAAGCTTCAGCAGTGGGCGACCTACGAACGACACTCAACATACTAAGGCAGGCGAACCTCAAGCTGAACCCCAAGAAGTGCACTTTCAACGTGCGATCTGGGAAATTCCTAGGGTGCTGGATCTCGCCGGAAGGTCTCAAAGCCAACCCGTTGAAAATCAAAGCCGTGCAGGAAATGAAGGTACCCCGAACTATTTGCGACATGCATAGGTTGACAGGCTGCATAACCGCACTAAGTCGGTTCCTCTCCAAAGCTGCCGAGAAACAACTTCTGTTCTTCAAAATTCTCAAGAAGGCACCGGAGTTCGGATGGGGACCAGAGCACGAGCTAGCCTTTGACGAGCTCAAGCGCCACCTCGGTGACTTACCAACTTTGTCAGTCCCCAAAAAGAAAGAATCCCTATCCCTGTACCTCGCAGCGTCGGAGGAAGCAATAAGTGCAGTGTTGGTCCGAGATGAAGGAGATCGGCAGCTACCTGTGTACTTCGTCAGCAGAGTCCTGAAAGACCCAGAGACAAGGTATCAGCCTCTCGAGAAGGTCGCTCTAGCCCTAGTAAATGCAGCTCGGCGCCTAAAACCTTATTTCCAAGCTTACCCAATACAAGTTTTGACCGACCTACCACTCCGGCAAGTCCTCACTAAGCCGGAAGCCTCAGGAAGGATCGCGAAATGGGCAATCAAGCTAGGAGAGCACTCCGTATCATTCGGTCCACGCCGAGCTTTAAAAGGACAAGCTTTAGTAGACTTCCTCACAGAAGCTCAATACAACGTCATCGATGAGCCAAAAAAGTCTTGAGCCAAAGCCGAACTCCAAGAAATCCCAGAGAAGACACCCCCAGACTGCTGGGAGATGTACGTGGATGGAGCCTCGGGAAAGAAAGGAAGCGGAGCTGGCATACTCCTAATCAGCCCGGAGAAAAAGGAGTTGACATACTCGCTGCGATTTGAGTTCCCCACTACGAACAACGAAGTGGAATATGAAGCCCTTATTGCCAGACTGCATCTCGCCCAAAGCCTCCTGGTACGAACTATCCGAGCTCACTGCGATTCCCAAGTCGTAGTCAACCACGTGCTGGGAAAGTACGAAGCGAAGAGTGAGAAGCTGAAGAAATACCTAGAGAAGGTCAAGCTCCTAGAACAATCCTTCAAATTTTTCAGAATAGTTCGCATTCCCCGAAGCCAAAATACCCGAGCTGACGAGCTAAGTAAGCTGGCGAACTCCACAACTAGCTCAACTCTAGTAGAAGAAGTCCGAAATCGAAGTATAGAAGAGGCGGAAGTCAATGCAATCGAAGAGGACGACCCGAATTGGATGACCCCTCTAAAAAGATATTTGGAAAGCGGGGAAATTCCCGAGGACAAGGCGGAAGCCAGAAAAATCCTAGCTAGATCCACGCAGTACGTCCTCGAAGATGGAATCCTTTATCGAAAGTCATATTTACAGCCTCTCCTAAAGTGTGTGGGACCAAGGGAAGCGAACTACGCACTAAATGAAGTGCATACTGGATCGTGCGGAAGCCACATCGGAGCTCGGATGCTAGCACAGAAAATCATGCGGTGGGGGTACTATGGGCCAACAATGGCAAAAGATGCGGAAGAATTCGTGAAAAAAAGCCTAAAATGCCAGCTGCATGCCAAGGTGACGAGGGTACCCCAGACCGACCTCTCTACTATACAGAGCCCGTGGCCATTTGTGAAGTGGGGCATTGACATCGTGGGGCCCTTCTACCCGGCCCCAAAACAAAAACGGTTTCTAATAGTCGCAGTCGACTACTTTACCAAGTGGGTCAAAGCAGAACCTTCCACAAAAGTCACAAGTGAGAAAGCCGTCGACTTCGTTTGGAAGAACATCGTGTGCCGGTTTGGAGTTCCAAGAGTCCTCATCTCGGACAACAGGACGCAATTTACGAGCAGAGAATTCCGAGAATTTTGTGAAGGACTCAATATCCAGCAAAATTTCACCTCGGTCAACCGACCTCAAACTAATGGTCAGGCCGAGGTCACCAACAGGACAATAGTGAACAGACTCAAAGCCCGCCTAGAGAAGGACAAAACGGAATGGATCTACAACCTCCAAAACGTCATGTGGTCATACAGGACTACACCTAGAACTTCAACGGGAGAAACCCCGTACCGTTTAGTATACGGGTCAGAAGCGGTCATACCCGTAGAGATCGGGGCACCAAGCCCCCGCACCATCAATTTCTCAGCTGAAGCCAATGAAGAGCAACGCCGAACCGACCTGGACTTACTCGAGGAAAAGTGGGAACTAGCCAGCATAAAAGAAGCTCGGTATAAGCAACAGATGACCCGATATTACAACCAAAGGGTCAAACCCCAGCAGTTCCAGGTCGGTGATCTTGTGCTTAGAAACAACGAAGTAAGCCATTCGGAGAAGCTCGGCAAACTTGAAGCCACGTGGGAAGGGCCCTATAGAGTACACGAAGTTCTCGGCAAAGGAGCCTACAAAATCGCCTACCTTTCGGGCGAGCTGATACCCAGAATGTGGCACATCGCCCACCTAAAGAGATTCTTCGTATAAGCAGCAAAGTCTTGCATTTAGAGTCTAAGTTTTTTTGTCTCTCTTTTTTTTTTCTTCTTTTTTTGAGTCATAATGTTTTGTTTTTAACGAGCTCGTCTAAACCTTTATTTGTTTTGGTCTTTCTTTAATAAAGTTTCTTTTCATTTTGCATACTCTCGTGTCTTTTAATTTGCTTATACGAAGTATCCAAAAACAAATCCCCTCATAAGGACGAACTAAAGTTCCCTTCCGAGGTCAATAATGACCCGACATGGGGTAATTATATCCTAAGAAATGCGCAAAGGCAACCCTTTTCGAGGTCCGAGCTCGTCTTCCTCAAAAAAGGAAGATCCGACGAGGTCCGAGTCAAACTCCCTCATCAAGGATAAAATTTTTCTCAACTGGGGTCGGAACCAAGTTCCCCCTGAAGAATCATAATACGAGGTCTGAACCATGGTTCCCTTGTCACACAAAGAGGTCCGAGTTAGACTCCCTCCAAAAAGCAAAGCACGAACACAACAAGGCAACAGTCTTCCCGAACAACAGGAAGTTCAAACAACATAATATATTTATATTACTTTATTTCTAACTAATTAGAACATTGCCTGTACATAAATTACAGGAGAAACCAAGCTAATCTACGAAGGGGGATTTGGCCTACTAAAGTTGAGCCATTGCTCTTCGAATGAAGTCGGTCCCATAAAGTCGTCAATGGAAATTTGACCTCGTCCCCGACCTCGATTTCTCCCAGACGAAAAGCTCAGACCTCGCGACGTAGCTGAACTCCGCTTCACAGCTCGGCCACCTCGGCTCGAGCCAGCTTGAGGCCCCCGAGAAGCAGCTTTCACCTCGCGAGCAGGCATCGTCCGAGAAGAAGACGGAGCAGATTCATCCGCACTATTGGACCAAAACACATGAAGTTTAGGACGACGAGACAGCACGCATTTATACATATTCGCGCTTTCTTTGAGCATCTCATAAGCCCCTTGCAGCTCCCAAGACCCGGGGCCGCATGCTGCTTTCAAATCGAGATACTGCTCCAACAGTTTCTTCGTCTTTAATTCCGCCTCGGATATGGTGACACCGCCATTGCGACGGATGATATCCTCGTATTCAGCATGCTCCTCGACGATCTTCTCATGATCCTTCAGAACACGCCCAGCTCTACCTCGGGCAACTTTCAACTCTTCCTCTGCCTGAAGAAGCTTGGCCTGAAGTAAATCGGCACTCTCTTGACCAGCGAGCTGCTTGACCTCCACTTCCACGCAGAGTGACTCAAACTTCCCCTGCCATTCCTCAAGCTCGGATTCTTTTAACTTCAACAGAGCACACTTTTTATCGAAAAGTGCCTCAGCTCGGTGACATTTCTCCATCCATAACCGAGCTAGGGATCGTTGTTCAGACAGATCTTGAGAAAGAAGACTTATTTGCTTGTGTAGAGAAGGTATATCAGGAAAATCCAAACTCTACACACAGAAGGAAATGCAAAATTCGTTTATTCAAAAAAGTCTGAGTACAAAATCACATATATACAAAAAAAAAAAAAAAACAAAGGATCGCCGACCTCCTTGTTTGGAAGAGGTGGCTGCCCAGAATGGAGATCCTTGGAAGAACCATCAGCGCCAGTATCCTTGGGATCCTCCGAACTCTTCTTAGAGTTTGGGTCTTCATCAGCCGCGGCCTCGCGATCCTCTTCCTCTCCCTCGTCTTCTCCTTCTTCCTCGTCAGGAAGAGAATCGAAGACTGCGTCGAGGGTGGGGTCCCGATCTGTCGAGCAGGCAGCAATCTGCTCGGTGGAAAGGAGCACGGACGAGCTAGCGAGGTCGTCCAAAACAGGTAGCCGGCCGAGGTGACGTCGGATCACTTTGGCGTACTCGCAAAGGAGAGCCTCATCTTCCAGGCGCTCGTAACCATATTTGGAAACGTCCAGGTCGGGGAAGTCCCTGGCGGCATCCTCCAACGCGCTGAATGCTTAGTTTCTATTGATAAGCCCAACCAACTCATTGGCTAGGCCGGAGAAACTATCCGATAATAGAAGCCTCTTTGTGTAGGCCCGCAGGATCTCGCCTTGACAAGCTGCCAGCTTGGCCTCCCTCTCCTTGGCTGCACTCAGCTCGGCCTCAAACCTTTTCCGAGCTTCCTCAGCCTCCGTCTCGGCCTTCGCGAGCTGAGCGGCCAGCTCGGACTTGATGGTCTTCACCTCCTCCTAGGATTTGGCCAACTCCCCCTCAGCCTTCTTCACCTTGACCGTGGTCGACATCAGCTTCTCGGAGTACCGATTCCTCTTGTCCTCGTACCTCACTGACATCTCCCCGACACCACTCTTTAGCCATCCTATGAACATATCATGCCCTGCGAGAAGGAATGCAGTTAGCTACACAAGCAGGAATTACAGAAAATTAACGAAAACTATAAATCTTCACCTCGGGAAAAGGCAAATCCCCTAGTTGGGCTGGAGGAGCAACCGGGCTCGCGTCACCACCCGAAATGTCGACAATTTCCACGTCGACCTTAGATTTTTTGAGGGAGGGACTGCCAGAAGGAGAAAGAACATCCGTCTCAGCAGCCCCTGCTACCTCGATTCGCTGAACGAAGTCGGAGGATCCTCCGGGCTGACCTGGGTCAGATAAGGACGCAGATCGTCCTGACGACCTCGGCCTCTTGCCCCCACGAGCTGCAGCCTTGGCATCGGTTCCCTTCCCGAACTTCACTGCAAACGCAAGGCAAGTAAAGGGGTTAGGCAACGGATCAACAAACAAAACAATCCTAACGGCACTAGCGGGGCCTCACCCGTTGCAGGATCCACCATACTTTAGGGCTCAAACAGGCTTAACCCCGCTTCAGCTAGAGAGTCTTCGTTGTAGCTCTCCTCGAACGGGCCACAACTCGCTATCGCCCTAGCAATACCCTCCAAGCCCTCATCCACCCCGTCTGTCACCCAAACGCGAGGCTTGCCCAACCTCCACATCAGGTCGACTACGCTATCATGCCGGCAAAAAAAGAATTTCCTATGCCATTTCTCTACCTTGTTCTACGTTCTCCCTCTAAACTCAGTGCGAGCAGTGGCATAGTACCAGCCCGCAGATGCTTTGAAGGTGAAGAGCTCATGGATGAGCTCGGCAGATAGTGGGTAATTGTGACGGATAGCCGCCACGCCTAGGTCGGCTAACTGCCTAAAAGCGTTCGGTGTTATTTGCCCCAAGGCTAAGCCGAGCCTTATTTGAAGCTCGGCAAAAGGCACAGGCAGGGGTAGACGAAGGCCGGAGTGTAGGCTGTCCTCGTAAATAGTGACGAACCCTATAGGGGGCGAGCACGCCCTATCCTCCGGACGAGGCTCTGTAAGTTCAACGTTTGGGGGGAAATTATAGGACTGGACAAGAAATTTTATCCTAGACTCGTCTAGGATTGAAGAATATTCGGCTACCTTTCCTCTTACGCAGCGAGGCACAACTATGGCCGCTACAGTAGGAGTGGGGGATCCTAATGAAAAAATTCTAAAATTGACCCTTCCGTCGGCAGAATCGGCCGGAAGACATTCGCTATCGCTACTAGATTGAGAGTCGCGAGATTGGAAAGCCATACTTACTTGTAAAATTACGATTTACGGAAGCACCAACGGAGCAAGAAGGCAGCACGGCGGTCCGAAAAGTTGAGGACTTTGTGAACAGAGAAGGGGGGAGAGAGACGACTTTCTGGGCGAAAAAATCCCTTTTGCTATAATGGCGGATGTGAAAAAGCGTGATATGCACAAAGATGTTTAAAATCCCGCAATATATGTTTGATCCCGCCGTTACGCATTAAACACGTGTGAATGTGGGCCCATCTTTCTCGGAACGTGAACCGTTTCTAAAAAAAAATTTCAAAAAAAAAATAGAGCCCACTAACTTTCCCTCCTCACTAGTTCGGATATGGGCCACCTGCATCACCGAACCAGGAGGCTGATTGCTAATCTCGTTCCATCTGCAACTTGAGCTCGAGAGATGGGCTCGCTAATTCAGCTCGTGAAAGGTGATCTGCGCAATTGATCACCTCGGAAATTCGACCTCGCAGTCTACATCTACATGTCTTCTTTCCTCTTTTTTTTTGGGGGGGGGGGACGTGATAGTACCGGCCTCTTCTTGGGCCAGACCTAAGGCCCAATCTAATTGAGCCTGTATAGTAAGCTCGGCCCACAGAACTAGGCCCAAACCAAGTAACGAAACCTTTACCTTGGAGAAGAAGGAATCCTATTATGAAGGAAATTCGGATATGTACGAGGAATCCTAGTAGGATTAGGGCTCAATTCAAGGCCTATATATAGATGTTACATTAGAGGTGTAAAGACGTTCAAATACTCATTGTACTCTAAAGCAATAAAAGTTAGATATTCTCTCCCGTGGACGTAGATCACCTTGATCGAACCACGTAAATCCTTGTGTCATCGCATTATTATTATTTTCAGCTACTTTTGCAAACCCTAGATTTATCACTAAAGATTTATGAAGAACGAAAACTAAGTTTTTTAGATATTTCATTTATATGTTTTCTGGGATAGTTATGCTTTATTTCTGGAAAAGCAATAATTACTGACCGATTTCTTTGCAGGAATTTGTGTTGGTCCACCGAGAGAAAGAGATGTTGAAATGTGCGAACAAGTGTAGATTTCTTGAATGTGTTGGCAACGGTAGACTGGAGCCTCTGCTCTTGAAAATATGGAAGCAGAGAGGGCGAAGCTTGAGACAGTAGTTGAAGACCTAAAACAAATAAATGTGAAGTCCCGGTGGTTGAGTGATTTGGAAGCTTTAGAGAGCAAACTTATTGAGGGGAGATGTAAAATTTATTTATTTCGTGATGTTTTGGTTTCAGTCAAATTCGACTCCTGCTAATATGAACATTTGTTTTTAGGAAAATCGTAAGTATAAGGAAAAATTGGAGGCTCGTAGAAAAGAACTAAATGGTTTGAAGGCAAATTATATTTTCGGAGATGTTACAATTGGAGATGAAGAAGAAGATGATACAAGTGAAGATGAAGACGAATCTTCTTCAGAAGCCTCGGCTTCTAACTTGGGAAGTGCGAGTGATGCTGCTGCTCCAGCAACGGTGCAGGTTCAGACGAGGTATATGTATGAGTGTGATTCTGAGAGTAACAAGGCCGATGATGGCGATGACAGTGATACTGAAGAAGAAGAAGAATCTGATGATAGTGAGGTATAAATGTGTCTGCTCCCATAAAAAAGATTGAGAAGAATAGATTTTCTAACCTTTTCCATTGTCATTAAATATGGCAGGTCACTTCAACTTCAGATGAAGATGATGATGATGATGATGATGCAGCTTATCTAAGTGAAAAAATGCCTGTTGCATATGATTTTGATTATTCAGAAGGTAAACTATAACAACATACTGAATGTGATCCAGTTTTCTAAGCACACTCAATCTATATTGGAGTCAATTTACTTTGAAAGTATATAGCTGATCTCTAAAAAATAGAATTATCTATACTATCAAATGTTTCAGATATGGATGATGATGATGTTGAGATGATCGATGATGATGATATTGAGGTGGAAGAGAGAAAAGCAGCAAACGGAGAAGCAGCAGAACCTCGTGTTGGTGGGACGACGAAGAAAAGAGGGCCGGCTAGCAGCATTCAATCTCCTCATAACAAAGTGAGGAAATTGAGTAATGTTTGAATTGTAAAAAAGACAACTTGTGTTTGGTTTGATTGGTAAGTTTGTTATGTTCTTATTGAGTTAGATAATTTTGAATCGAATGAAAGTAGGTATATTAAATATTGCTGTTTGTGTGCAATTCACTGTAATATTTATGCATCGCAATATAATTGATCAGTTATGTGAAGGTTACTTAGACTTATAGCAGCTGCGAGCTTGGCGAGCTCGCTCGCTTGCCTTTTTAGTGGGCCCATCGTGCGCGCACCAAATCAAGTGCAGTGGCGAGCTCGCCAAGATCGCCATTTATTTATTTTTATTTTTTTCGAAAAAAATGAAATAAAAAAAAATTCATTTCATTCCACTTAAAATTAAAATACTACATTAAAGTACATTAATAAAATTAAAACACTACATTAATTAAGAGCTTAAAAAAAAATAACTACTCATCATCAACGGGCCACCCATATTTTATTTTAAGCTCCCTGACCCATCGATCGTGAAACTCCTTCTGGGCCGGATCCATACCGACGGTGCTCCTCGTGATGATATGATAGTCTTGTTGCCTCGTAAATGTTTCCATTTGCTGCGATATTTCCGTGGCCACTTGAACAAATTCCTCTCGTATACTTCCCGAAGCCGAACCGCTACTCGAGCTCGATCCGACCTTCCCCTTCCCTCTTGCCGCCACCTTTGCCTTGTCTCTACCCATCGGGCATTCCATTCGACTAGCGTGCTTCGACCCAAATTCGCTACCGGAAAGTGGAGTGGAGGATCGCGGTGTGCTCCCGCTCGGATTGCTCTCTACCGCCGAATCCTGTACTGAAGTGGTATAGCTCCCATCTTCGCTCATCTTCGTTCTCTTTGCCGCATGGTATTTTGCGGAGTAGACCATGGCAAACTTCAGCGTGTCTTTGACTACCCACCACGTCTGCAAGTGCTTGAAAGCAGTTCCTTTCGATTCTTGCCATGAATTGAGAGCGTTGGACAAAATGTCTTCATTGCTCTCACTGCTTCGACTCGCCATCTCGCACTCCTTGTAAATTTGTTGGAATTCCATTAAGATGAGCATCACTCGATCCTAATGGTTGCGGAGCTTTTGCGGGTTCCTCCTCGATGAGTTTTTGGGACGGATCTCGCGGTAACGGCGCAAAATACGACGCCAATACGAATTCAACCGTTGCCCGCTGCCGACGATGGGGTCGTGGGAGATGTCGATCCAACACCGAGCCAAGACCTCGGTCTCGGCCTCGGTGTATCCCTCCGGCCCGTCCTCACCTTCGGAAAATGAACCTACCAACTCCACCGCACCCGCCCTACCGCCTCCATGACGGCCACCACGGCGACCACGACGACCAGTGCCGGAGACCTCCGCCTTCTTCGCCTTCCTCTTTACAGGCAACGTGACTTGGACCTCGTTGCCGTCGGCGTCCAAATTCACCGCCTAGTTGAAATCTTCGGGCGACGGTACGGGGAGGGTGGGGTAGACGGTGCTCATTGGCGGCATTGGCGGCGCCGAAGCCTTGAAACGGTGCAAAGGCACCCACCGGAAAGTAAGGAACGTAGGCTCCCACCGTGGGAAATTGTGGAGCGAAAGCCGTAGCGAGGCGGCGAGAATAAATCTCATTGGGGTATTTGAGAATACAAATTTTGTTGAGGGGTTGGGCGAGAGGGGTCGGGGCTCGGCGAATGTTCGGCGAATGGCCAATTGAAGTTGAAATTGGTGTTTGGATCCAGTTGAAGGTGATCGCCGGAGGGCTTGGCCGGAGAAGGTGACCGCCAGTTTTTAGAGCAAAATTGAGAGAAAAGAGTGTGGAGAAGAGAGAATAGAGAGTATAGTGTGTGATTTGTGGGTAGGGAGGGAATATATATAGTGTGGTAATTGGAATTAAAAACAAAAAAAATACTTGAATGGTGACCGTTGGTGATCGCAACGGCTATGCCAGCGACCAACCAGCGGCCACCACGTGGCGTCGGGCGTGGGAGAGCGCAGGCTCGCTATATCGAGCTTCAGCGGGCGAGCACGGCGCTCGGCAGTGATAGGCGAGCTCGGCTAATACGCTTGCTAGGGCAGCGAGCGCGCGTGCGAGCGCGCAACCTTAGGCCGGAAATTAATTATCACTATTAAAAGACTGCACAACTCTAGTAATTGACATTTGTTATCTATTTAGGTTGGAACAAAAGTACACTGTGATTGTTGTTCGTTTCGTTGTAATTTTGTAATGCTTGAGTTTTGAGTACTCCTAGCACTCACATCTTAATATAATTTTTTTTACTTTTAAAAAAGAAAGTACGCTATGATTGTTATTTGTAAAACATAAATTTAAAAAAAGTTAGATTTCTCTTATTGTATTTGAGTTTATTCTTTTCATCGACTTGGATTTGAGTTTACTCTTTGACGAGGGGAGTTCGCATTTTTCTAGATCTAGATCAATACCACAACATCCTCAAAGACATATATACAAAAGAGGCACACTTTGGTGCATCGGTTGTATAGTATACACCCATTTTTTTTGTCTTTTATGCATCTGATATCTTGGGCGCGTGGGCGCGTGTGGTACACGCGTGCACCCCACACGCCCCTTTTTTCAGCTTCGAATTTACGGCTCAGCCTTCGGCTTCGAATACTAATATAAAGATAATCTTAGTGGCGACAATTTGGATTCTTAGCTCGCTCTGAGGCCCTCGTCTCCCCTCGCTCGATCTCTTAACCAAAGAAGAATAGGCAAACAAAAAAAGAAGAGGCAAAAACAAATATGGAATTAAAAAAAAGGGGCGTATGGGGACGCGCACGTGTACCGCACGCGCCCGAGAAAAAAATATTAAAAATAGGTATATACTATACAACCTATGTACACAAGCTTTTGCCTATACAAAATTATTGGATTAGCAGATACTCAAAACTGGAGAATTACTAAAATATGGTCTTAAACTTGAGCTTCCCTCATCAGGCAGTAATACATAGTTGGGCAAATGGTTTGCTATGTAAAACTTTTAGTTTTGTCTGATTTTGTAACCGAACTCAATTTCCGATGAATTTCGAACTGACATTGCAGCCAGAAAGCAGATGTGGACATATTTATGCGACTTATCGCTCGGCGACTATAACAGTAATATTATCTCTTAGGATTTTCGAGAGTATGGGAGGTTGTTGGGAAATTTAAGTAAAAGTTTTGATTGATTCCAAAACCAACTGACCCCAACTGAGTAGATGTTGTCAGTTCCTAAAGTTAGCTTTTAGGCTCGCTGTTTGAGCATTGTTAAGATTTTATCCTTACAGGTCTCCAGCTGAAGATGGCAACAAGGCTTAACTCAGAGATAGAACATCAGTTGTCTTCCTTACAACAACTGAGCGTTCATTTGATAAGAATTCAAAAAGGAGGAAGACACAAGAACATCTCCCGAGCGTTCAAGTGTCAGTTCAATAGTTGAGCATTCAAAGGAAAAAGATGCAAGAATCGACTAAGTATTCAAAAGATTCAAAAGATTCATCAGATGAGAAGTAGAAAAGAGAAAGAGAACATCAGACGAAAGGAAGTTATCTGAGCGTTCGAACCCAACTGATCAGATACAAGGAAGACAACTTAGCGTTCAGTTTCAGATTATCAGTTGTAGGACTCAACCAAGAAGATCAACAGCATGAAGCTCAACTCAGCTGAGAGTTCAACTGTTAGCTTTCAGATAGAACATCAGCTGAAGAACAAGTCAGATGAAGAACGAAACTCTTAACCGACCACCTCTGTTGAAAGTCTAATGTTGAGATTTGAATTTTAAACAAGGAAGTCACGTGAAGGTTTGACTTTCTATCATTACCTCATTTGGCCCAACACAAGGCTGTCTCAGATGGAAAGCAGAAGCATGCAGTTGCCAAATCTGGAAAAAGTCTACAGAGATGAGAGACAAGCCATCGCTTTCAAAGAACAGAGATCAACGGTTCATCCAACGGCTAGTTGATTCTCTCTGCCTATAAATAGAGGCCTTCATTCATTCAAGACTGATACAAGACAGACAAGTGCGAGAAAAGACCAAAGAGCGAAAGAAAGAACAAACTTCTTCACACGAGCTGAACTGCATTCAATCTCTTAGAACATCATTAGTTGAGAGTTCTAGAGTTATAGATTCTGTCTTAGTGTCTTTTGATCAAACCTTGAGAACATCACTTGTTGAGAGTTCGTAGAGTGTTAGATCAGAGCTCACTTCGTGTTCGAGCCTTTAGTTGGAACCAACCTTTTCACACATCCTCTGAAAAGGAGTGTTAGGACCCTACTCTTCCCGAAATTGAGTAGATAGGTTGATTAGTACCCGCAAACTAATCTGTAAGGTTGATAAGTACCTGCAAACTTATCCTTAACGGTTGCACAGCCCGCATAAGCTGTGTGGTTTGTCCAGAAGAACTTGGACTGAGTTGTGTGGACTCACAACTCCCCGTGGATGTAGGAGTTTTCTCCGAAACATGTAAATCTTTGTGTGTTGTGTTTATTTTCAGTTATCTTATTGCATATTCAACTGACCTACTAACCTGCATACAAACTGCATCTGAGCATTTCAACTGACTTGGTTATTGACCAACCTTGCATAAAAGCGTGAGTTGAATTTATACGAGTTTATTTTCCACCACATTCCGCACAGCACTTCACTTCCAGCTGAGTGTTCCTTACTGAGTTGTGATTCCAATTGAGTTATTTTACTCGGTTGTGTTATTTTTAGGGGGTTGTTTTAAAAAGTTTTATCTGGTGTATTCCCCCCATACACCAGATTTCGTATCGGGACCATCAGAGGTTTTCAATACTGCAGGAATTATATGCTCATGTAAAAATCCTCGCTTGATTCATACCTCCTTAAAAAAAACATCTAAGTGACTGTTCAATTTTGGTACTTTTGTGTAATTAAATTTGGTATTTGGTGCTAATGTTATAATTTGTGTCAAAAGTACCATGACGTAAAGTGGAAGTCGTTTTAGAAGTCGATATAGTGTCTCGTACTTTTGGCAGAATGATTGTACAATTTAGTCATCGATTGAAAGTTTTTTGGGTACTTTTGGCACTAATATTGCCATTTGTGCCAAAAGTACCAAAATACTTGATAAATAGCATGAATGACATGTTTGTATTTCTGAAAAGGGTCGGCCAAAATTTGAGTTTCATTGCTCAATATGACTATATCAAAAGTTGACTCATAGATTTATGTGGCTATCAAGATTGACAACAAATAGGACGAGTCATGTGGGGTTTTTGGAGAAGAAAATAAAATCATTAACTGCCATAGAATTTCATTTATGGATGGCAATATTGTGGTCACTCAATCCTGCCCTCCCTTTATGTGGCTAACAACAAACAGGACGAGTCGTGTGGGGTTTGTGGAGAAGAATTGGTGGTGGACGACCTTACTAGTCTTGGTCGTCTCCGTCAACTGTACTAATGCATAATCATCAACTTCCTCGATCTTGCTTATCGAGATCTTCTTCATGGGTTCACTCCATTTCTTCCGATAATCTTGTCATATAAATTAATTAAACTGTGTGAGAATGGAGAGACCGTTATCCACATTAACTTCAATTCATTCTACGATCCTTAATTATATGATAGATGGGTTCAGTATTCGCAGCTCAATATTCCTGCCTCCTTACTACGTCTTCGTCTCTCTTGATTCTCTTACTACTACTCCATTTCTCTCAAACGACAACGTCCCAAGCACCTATTAATCCTAACCAGCTCTGCCCCCCTTCTTCCTGCGGCATTATCCGCAATATTAGCTACCCTTTCCGCCTCAAGGGCGACCCCAAGCACTGCAGAGATAGCAAACTTGAATTAGCCTGCGAAGATAATGTCACCTCCATCCATTTTGATGCTCATAAATACTATGTCAAAGCAATCAACTACATCAAGGACGGCTACTTCGACACCAATATCAGGGTGGTGGGTGCTTCCTTAAACAATGACGACATCTGCTCTTTTCCCGCCTTTTCTACATATCTTTATAACTTCACTTCTGTCAATTACTATATCGGATATGATTCTTGCTATCCAATTAATTTTATGAGCTGTCCAAATCCATTGAAGAATTCATCCACCCTCTTTACGAATGTTACTGATTGTGCCTCTTCTTCTAATTCATCAGCATCCCATAGATATTATTATATTAAGGTTGGGTACATGAAGGCCTCACAGTTACCAGAAATGTGCACATTAGAGAAGATAGTGGAGACGTCGTGGGAATTTAAGGATTTGAACATCACAGTATCACTTTCAGAAATCCACCATTCTCTCTTGTATGGATTTGAACTCGGTGTCTGCTCCGACTGCACAATACAAGGTAAGTATGGAAGATGCGTTAAGTATGGATTTGATTCATTTTTATCTTCCATCTCATCTCAGCCACCATCTCAGAGATCATCATATTGGCACCAAGGATCGTCATATTTCCATTTGTAATGTGGTTTTTGATCTACAAATTCCGAAGAAGGCATTTGTCCATGTATAACAAAATAGAAAGCTTCTTACAAAGTGACAACAAACTCACAGCAATCAGGTATTCATATTCAGACATTAAGAAGATGACCACAGGTTTTCGAGTCAAATTAGGTGAAGGTGGCTACGGTGCTGTTTTACAAAGGAAAGCTTCAAAGTGGCTATCATGTTGCAGTCAAACTACTCGGAAAGTCTGGAGCAAGTGATCAAGACTTTATGAATGAAATTGCAACTATTGGAAGGATCCACCATGTCAATGTTGTCAAACTAGTTGGATACTGTGCTCAAGGCTCCAAGCGTGCCCTTGTATATGATTTCATGCCCAATGGTTCCCTTGAAAAATACCTCTTCAATCGAGAAACTATGGTTTCATTGAATTTGGATACCAAGTTTGAGATTGCAGTTGGAGTTGCTCGTGGTATTGAGTATTTGCATCGAGGGTGTGATGTTCAGATTCTGCATTTTGACATCAAACCTCATAATATACTTCTTGATGATAAGTTTAACCCCAAAATATCTGATTTCGGTCTAGCAAAGTTTTTCTCAACAGAGAAGAATACGGTGACTATGACTGCTATAAGAGGAACCATAGGGTATGTTGCTCCTGAATTGATCAACAGAAGTATTGGCGCAATCTCTTATAAGGCTGATGTTTATAGTTTTGGGATGTTGTTGATGGAAATGGTGGGCTTAAACAGAGACTTGCTCCGAAATCATGGTGATTCTAGCCAGTACTTTCCAAATTGGATATATGAGCACGTTAACCAAGGGAAAGATATTGAAATTGGAAAAGTTGATGAAACCGATGATGATATGAAGAAAATTGGGCGGAAGATGACAATAGTTGCATTGTGGTGCATACGAATGAGTCCAGATGATCGTCCATCAATGAATAAAGTGTTGCAAATGTTGGAAGGTGATGTGGAACGTTTGGAGATTCCAGATTATCCGTGTCAATCAGCTCAAACGGAAATGAATGTGGATCAAAGTGGGATTACAAGTTACACTAGTTCTTTACCCCTGCAACATCATGATGATGCTTCATCCTGTTTCGAGATTACTGTTCAAGATTGATAAAGCGTGTAACAACATTGTGTATAGAGTGTGTGATGAGTCCATATTTTGTATCTATTTTGTATCTTGTCTAGGTAGTATAAATCGAGTCTTTGTGTGTGTTTTGTTTAGTTTTGCTGTCTTGGAAGGCATATTTTGGGCATGAGGTGGTTTGTTGCCTTGCGTGAAAGTTGAGATGATGAATGATGATGATTTTGAGGTGGAAGAATGAAAACCAGCAAACGGAGAAGCATCAGCAGAACCTCGTCTTGCTGGGACGAAGAAACGAGGGCCGGCCATCAGCATTCAATCTCCTAATAACAAAGTGAGGAAATTGAGGGATGTTTGAAATGTAAAAAGAATCTCCTCAACTTGTGTTTGGTTAGTTTGTTATGTTCTTATTGAGTTAGATAATGTTGGATTGAACGAAAGTAGGTATATTAAATATAATGTGGTTTCTATCTTGTGTGTGTAACGAATTAAATTTTGTTTTGAAGTCATATAACATTTATGCAACACAATTATATAGAGCAGGAGTACATCTCATGTGCAACGGGTTGCATAGCGTTGTTAGGAAATCAACACACACAATCACAAAAACAAAGAACACGAGAATTATTTACCCAGTTCGATACGATATGTATCTATGTCTGGGGGCGATGCCAAGCCACGGTTTTCACTATTATTTTCGGATACGATTTACAATGAGAGAACAACTATATATATAGCAAACAATTGAGCCCTAATCCTAGCCCAACTAGGAAACCGCGTCTGGGCCCAAAAAATACACTTGTACGGCAGCCCAAAAAATACACTTGTACAGGGAGTTGGATCGCCGGAATCGTGGCATGATTCACTTCCTTTCAGGCTCCATACTCCAACAATCTCCCACTTGGAGACTGACACTTTCAAGTAAACATATCTTCTTCTTCTCCTTCTTGTATCCGCTTAGCATCGCCTAGCCTTCTCTTCAAGTTCCAAGGCCAATTGAAGCTATGCATAGCTTCAATTTCTCTAAGGTCACCACCTTAGTAAACATGTCGGCTGGATTCTCACTTCCAAGTATCTTCTCAAGTTGCAAGATCTTCTTCTCTACTAGGTATCGAATGTAGTGATACTTCAACTCCACATGCTTTGTCCTCGAATGAAACGCCGGATTCTTTGCCAAGAATATAGCACTTTGACTATCACTATAGAGAGTGCTATTCTTGTTCTCCTTCCCTAGTTCACCCAAGAAATTCTGCAACCACACCATCTCTTTGCTTGCCTCCGTCACGGCTACATACTCAGCCTCCGTAGTAGACAAAGCAACGACCTTCTGCAACTTAGAAGTCCAAGAAATAGCAGTACCACCATAAGTAAACACATACCCGGTTGTACTTCTTCTCCCATCAAGATCATTGGACGCCAAATCTGCATCAACATAACCTGCCTGCCAGCTCAACACTCTTGCCATCGAAACATAAGGCCTTCTTCGTGGTACATCTCGAGTATCGAAGAATCCACTTGACTGCTTCCCAATGTTGCTTGCCCACATCACCCATGAACCGGCTCACTACTCCCTCTGCATGTGCAATATCCGGCCTCGTACACACCATAGCATACATTATGCTGCCAATTGCTGAAGCATAGGGAACTTTCTTTATTTCGGCACGTTCCTCCTTTGTACTTGGCGACTCCTTCTTCGACAGCTTAAAGTGACTATCCAAAGTTACACTCAGGCTTCGAATCATCCATGTTGAATCTTTCCAGGACCTTCTGAATGTAAGTGGCCTGCGAAAGATACAATTTCCTTGCCGCCTTGTTACGCTCGATTCTCATGCCCAAAATCTGTTTTGCTTCTCCAAGATCCTTCATAGAGAATTGTTCGGACAATTGCCTCTTCAACTTATCCATCTCTTTTGCATCTGCTCCTACAATCAACATATCTTCAACATATAACAAAAGGATAAGATAGCTTTTGTCGAACCTCTTAAAGTAGCAACAATGGTCTGCGTGGCATCTCGTATAACCAATCTCCACCATGAAACTGTCAAACTTCTTGTACCACTACTTCGGAGCTTGCTTCAAGCCATACAAGCTCTTTTTCAACTTGCACACAAGATTTTCCTTTCCCTTCACTACGAATCCCTCTAGCTGTGTCATGTACAAGTCCTCCTCCAAATCACCATGAAGGAACGCCGTCTTTACATCCATCTGATGTAACAACAAGTTTTCTGCAACTACCATACTCAACACTAAACGAATAGTGGTCACTTTCACAACAGGAGTAAACACATCAGTATAATCAATACCGTATCGTTGCTCAAACCCTTTGACAACCAGCCTAGCTTTGTAGCGCTTGCTACCATCTGCTTCAACCTTGATTCGATAGACCCACTTGCAGTGCAATGCCTTCTTGCCTTTTGGGAGCTCCACAAGTTCCCAAGTGCCATTTAGGAGAAGAGATGCTAGCTCATCATCCATAGCAACTCTCCACCTTCGTCTATCACTAACCGTTCCTGCCTCTGCGTAGCATTCAGGTTCACCACCGTCAGTAAGTAACAAGTAAAAGTTAGAGGGCGAGTACCTATCCGGTGGACGACGCTCTCTAGCCGGTCTTGGCAGCGGATCGTTCGGTGGTGGGGTGCTTGGCTCTCCATCTTCAAGCACCTCTTCAACGTTCTGACTCTGCTTGCTCCCACTCAAGTTTGAGATGTCTAACTCGACCACTTGGGACTCAGACTCGTCAGAGCTCGATGCCTTCACTCTGTCCTTGTACAACACCTGTTCATTGAAAATCACATCTCTACTACGGATAACCTTTCGCTCATCCCAAAGCCTATAACCGAACTCGTCTCCACCATAACCAATGAATGTACACTTAACAGACTTAGCATCCAACTTACTCTTTTCAACATTAGCAACATGAGCATAAGCAACACAACCAAAGATGCGTAGAAAAGATAGGTTTACCTCTTTTCCTGTCCATTCTTCCTCAGGTATCCGAAACTCCAACGGAACTGATGGACCTCTGTTGATTAAGAATGCAGCTGTGTTGACCGCATCCGCCCAAAACGTTTTAGGCAACCCACTTTTCAACCTCATGCATCTTGCTCGCTCATTCAACGTCCGATTCATGCGTTCTGCTACACCCTTCTGCTGAGGGGTTCCTTTCACAGTCTTCTCCATGCGAATCCCGTTCTCACCATATTAGTTCTTGAACTTATCAAGTTCATACTTTCCTCCATTGTCGGACCTTAAAAACTTCACCTTCAGCCCTGTTTCAGTTTCTACAAGGGCTTTCCACTTCCTGAAAGCATCAAACGCATCAGATTTATTCTTAAGAAAATAAACCCATACCTTTCTAGTGCAATCGTCGATGAAGGTGATGTAATACTCTGAGCCACCAAGGGACTTCACAATACTGGTCCCCATAGATCGCTATGGACCAACTCCAACTTCTGCGTCTTCAAAGTTCTCCCGCCTCTCGAGAAGCTCACCCTTTTCTGCTTCCCAAACACGCAATCCTCGCATAGGCCAACTTCAACAGTTTCCAGGCCAGGCAACCTACCCTTCGAACACATTATCTTCATCCCTTTCTCCCTCATGTAGCCAAGCCGACAGTGCCACAAATCTGCATTGTTTGCTACACTCGCAAGATCAATGCACTTCTTGGAGTTACTTGTCATATACAAAGTACCCTCTTTCTTTCCACGAGCTACTACCATAGCTCCTCTGGTGATCTTCCAACAACCGTCGCCGAAAGACGTTATATATCCTTCAGCATCAAGTTGCCCAACCGAAAGCAAATTCCTTTTCAGTCCAGGAATATGTCTGACCTCATTCAGCTTCAGGATGCCTCCATTGGATGTCGCTACTCGCACGTCTCCCTTTCTCGCGATTTTCAAAGGCTCGTCATCTGCGAGAAACACCAGTCCAAAATCGCCAGAGACATAATTCTGCATCACGCTTATATTACTGCATGAATGAAACGATGCTCCCGAATCCAGCACCCACGACTCCATCGGACTGGTCACACTCAAGACCAGCGCCTCGCCATCATCTTCGGTTGTGGCTGCGTTCGTTGTCTTCTTATCTTTCTGATCTTTATTCTTATTCTTATTCTTTGGTGGTGCTTCACACTAAGTTCTGAAGTGACCATACTCGTCACAGTTCCAGCACTGGATTGAACTCCTATCCTTCCTGGATTGGCTCCTTCTTCTGGACTTTGATCTTCCCCGATTCTGTCTTCCCTTCGATCTGCCCCTTGTTTCCGTATTCAGTGCTGACCCCAAAGTAGAAGATCCTGATTCTTTCCGACGAATTTCTTCACCAATCATCAGATCCCTTACTTTGTCAAACGTCAGTTTTGCCTCTGCAGCGCTAACTGCAGTCACTGTATCGGCCCAACTTTCTGGCAATGAAGATTGCAAAATTAGGGCACGAAGTTCGTCATCGAATTTTATCTCAACCGAGCTCAACTGCGCGGTGATCATGTTGAACTCGTTCAGATGTTGCTGCACCGGTGTACCCTCCGACATCTTCAGATTGAATAAACGCCTTATCAGATGTACCTTGTTTGCGGTTGATGGCTTCTGCTACATCTCCTCCAGGATCTTCAGCATCTCCATTGTCGACTTTGCTGCAGTCGTGTGATACGCCACGTCCTTGGACAACGATAAACGAATCGCGGTCATCGCCTTTCTGTCCAGCAGCTCCCAGTCCTCCGCAGACATCTTCTCCGGTTTGGGTTTGAGGGGCTGATACAGATCTTTACCATAGAGATAATCCTCGATCTGCATCTTCCAGAAACCGAAATTAGATCCATCAAACTTCTCGATTGGAATCTTCCCGTCGTTCATTGTGATTGCTCCCACCGAACCTGGAGCTCTTGATACCAGTTGTTAGGAAATCAACACACACAATCACAAAAACAAAGAACACGAGAATTGTTTACCTAGTTCGATATGATATGTATCTACGTCTGGGGGCGATGCCAAGTCAGGGTTTTTACTATTATTTTCGGATACGATTTACAATGAGAGAACATCTATATATATAGCAAACAATTGAGCCCTAATCCTAGCCCAACTAGGAAACCGCGTCTGGGCCCAAAAATACACTTGTACGGCAGCCCAAAAATTCAGGTCGGGGGCTCCAGAATCGTGGCATGATTCACCGGAATCGTGGCATGATTCACTTCCTTTCAGGCTCCATACTCCAACAAGCATGAGACGCGACACGCGGCGCATGTTGTGCACAGGCCTATATATATATATATATATATATCATTTTTCGATTTTTTTTACAGATTTTGTTTCCTGGCTGTGCCTTCAGCTCCGATTTTATGGCTCTGTCTTTGCTTCGATTACTAATATAAGGACAATTGTTGGGCAACAATTTGAATTTTTCAGCTTGCTCTGAGGTCTTCGGCTCTCCTCGCTCTAATCTTGACCAAATGAAGAAGCGACAAACAAAAAAACAAGTAGGCAAAACAAAAGAAAAGGAGAAAAATAAATCTGGAAGTTTAAAAAAAATCGAAAAACAAAGACAACATTTTGACCGGGTCGACCCGGATCTGGATTGGGTCGACCCGGTCTCACAATGTAAGACAGGTCTCACACAAGAATTTGTCATAGATCAGTTATGATTATCACTATTAATTAAAGGATTACACAAAACTCTAATAATTGACATTTGTTATGTATTTTAGGTGGGAGCAAAATTAAGCTATCATTGTTAAAAAAAAAAAGAAAATCCTATTATATTTGTGCTTATTATTTTCCTTGACTTGGATAATAAATATGATCTAGTTGAAAATTGATTAATAATAAACCAATTTTCCTACAATTGGGAGAAAACATTCACACACATACATATAGTGAACTGAATAAGCCAACTAACGCACTCATATGCAAATCATGCAATCAATTCAAATTTGTGTTGGCATATTGAATAACAAATCATGAGCTAACAGAAATAGTCTCATATTTACACACATTTTGTAAGTCGAGCTTTATATCATGTTAGCCTTGTGTAGTTTGATTAATTTTCTTTGATCTATTGATCACTTTAATACTTTTTCCGTCCCATTTATAACGATCAGTCTTTATTTTCAGGACGTCCCACATAAGTTGGTCAATTTTCCAAAACAACTTTCCTTCTATAATGCACGGATTCTTCAAAATATACCGTGTAAGTGTATCGGATTCTCGTTAGGGTGCTATTCTCGTCGGATTCTCGTACGATTCACACTCGATTTGTTACGTGACATATCCTTCCAAATAGAAACTAAAAGACAATCGGATTCGCGAATCTCGTGCGGGAAAGTCGTGAATCCTATAGATGAAGGGTTGTATGAGTTGATTTTTCAAATTTTATTTGAATTATGACTTTTATATTAAGCTAATGATATTTGAATTATTTTTATTTAGTTTAATTAAATTACCTAATTGAAATTGTTAAGTTTTGAGTAAGAGAAATGTGAATTACATATATTTAATTTATAAAAAAATTAAATTTCTATATATTTGACTAGACGTATTCTTGAAAAAAAATATTTAAAATTAACTAGACGTATTCTTGACGAATCGCACCCAGAAAGTTTTAAAATTTCATATCCCCATACCCGTATCGTATCGCCTCCTCACCCGTGCAACATAACTTTCCTTATTACATTATTATACTGAGTTAGAGGCTTTTTCAGGACAGTATCTTATACTATAGTTCGAATTCAGAACAATTTCTTTGCGAGCTTCGATTTAAGGACACTAACTTGTTAATTGCCTCTCCGTAGGACTAATTCAGGACACCAATTGTTCGACGAATTATTAATTCAGGCCAAAATTTGTGATCCAGTTTTCTAAGCACTCTCAATCTATATTGGAGTCAATTTACTTTGAAATTATATTGCTGATCTCTAAAAACACGAATTATCTATACTATCAAATGTTTCAGAGATAGATGACGATAATGTTGAGATGATTGATGATGATGATTTTGTGAAGAAAACGGAAGGCGGTAGAGAACCAGCAAACGGAGAAGCGGCAGCAGAACCTCGTGTTGGTGGGACGAAGAAAAGAGGGCCGGCTAGCAGCATTCAATCTCCTGATAACAAAGTGAGGAAATTGAGTAATGTTTGAATTGTAAAAAAGACAACTTCTGTTTTGATTGGTTAGTTTGTTATGTTCTTATTGAGTTAGATAATTTTGAATGAAAGTAGGTATATTAAATATTACTGTTTGTGTGCAATTCACTGTAACATTTATGCAGCATAGATCAGTTATGTGCAGTTTACTTAGGCCGGAAATTTAATTAAAGGATTACACAACTCCAGAATTTCATTGCTAAAATTTGACAACAGGACGGGTCATGAGGGGTTTGTGGAGAAGAAAATAAAATCATTGTTGACTCAAAATTAAGCTATCATTGTTTTAAAAAAAAAAAATCCTATTATATTTGTGCTTATTATTTTCCTTGACTTGGATAATAAATATGATCTAGTTGAAAATTTGACAACAGGGGTCACTGTTGTGGAGAAGAAAATAAAATCATTGTTGTGGTCGTGTTTGACTAAAAATTATCCCTTAGAAGTCGTGTTTGGCATCTTGTTTTATTGTAGAAATAAAGCCTATACCCCACTCTGAGACCAAGTCAAGTCATGGCTGTAGACTAGTGTTGTACCTAATACCTATATGCTATCTAGTGGATGAGTTTTCATAAAATGGATGAGTTTTCATATAACTATAATAAGTGGGACCCTCATAATTCCACTCGCAACAAACTCCATCCATTTAATGAAAACTCATGTCATCCTCAACTTAATGGTCCTATGAAAGTTTCCGACGAATGGAATATAAATACATTGGTGGGGGGGGGGGGATTGATTTCAAATTATACACATGTTAATTATTATATCATCTTTAATATTAATTGTGAATTGACTGTTATTAAAAAAGAGATAGTCTCACGTGAGTATGTGAGAGCCGCGCGTGGTGCGTGCACTGCACGCGCGCGCTTCCATAAATTCATATGCACATCACTTAATGTTCATATGCACACCGAAGAGTATCCATATGCTCCAACTTTTTCTAGTTTTTTTTTCATTTTTTTTATTTACATTTTTTTTTATTCAGATGGAGTCTTTAGCTCAGATTTTACGGTTCTGCCTTCGGCTCCGATTTTACGGCTCCGCCTTGGCTCAGATTACTAATATAAGGATAATCGTGGGACAATAATTTGGAGTTTTATGGCTGGCTTCGAGACCTTCGGCTCCCCTCGCTCGAATTTTGACCAAAGAAGAAGCGGCAAACAAAACAACGAAGAGGCAAACAAAAAAAAAAGAGTGCAAAATAAATTTGGAAAATTTAAAAACAAAAATCGAAAATTGGTTGTGCATATGGAAATACAATCTGGTGCATATCAGTTAACATGCTTGTGCATGTGGATACACTTTGAACTGCATGTGACATGATTAAAAAAACAAGTGAAAAAAGGTTGTGCATATGAACATAAAGTGCAGTGCATATGAATATATGGTGATGTGCATATGGACTTATTGCCAAAAAAAAAATAAAAAAAAAATTCGAAATAAAAAAGTCATTTGTTGACCGGGTCAACCCGAATCCCAACCAGGTCAACCCGATCTCAAAATTTGAGACCGATCTCATAGGAGAATTTGCCTTTAAAAAAATGGTGAATTGATTTGGAGTAATTCGTGTGTGGTAGTAAGATATGTAACGTGGCCCCATAACATATCTCGATGGTGACTAGCAGTTGACGTTGGTGCTATAAAATTAGTTATACTCCCTCCGTCCACGAAATAGTTGCCATTTTTACTGTTTAAGTTTATCCACGAAATGGTTGCCACTTTTGCTACTCCACTCACATTTATTATGGACCCTTACTCCACTCACTATAATTCACTACTACCTATCATGTGTCTTAAAACCCGTGTCGACAAGAATGTGGCAATCATTTCGTAGACGGATAGAGTATTGTATAGTCTATTTTCTTAAATAACTGACCCTCTAAAGTTTTGAAATGTTAAAATGAATCCTTTAAAAAAAATAATGCTAATTAAATTGAATATATTTGGTTTAGAATTTTTATTCTTTTGTGTTATGACACCCAACCCAAGTAATAGATTTTTGTCAATATACTCCCTCTGTCCCGTTATTCTTGTCATATTTTCCTTTTCGGATTGTCCTATTATTCTTGTTATGTTTTCTTTTTTTGGAAATAATTAGGAGATAAGTAATTTATTAAACAATTCACTTTATACCTTTTATCATACTTTTCCACCTCATTTTCTGTGTCATTCACTATTCTCCTTCTCTCTCTACTCACTTTATTCCACTTTATTTTACTATTCACTATCTCTCTACGCACTTTATTTTACTTTACCACTTTATTTCATTATTCATTTTCTCTCTACCCACTTTATTTTACTTTAAAAACTCCACTGAACATACTTTCTATTCTTAATTATTTTCTTCTTAAACCTTGTGCCCAAGAGAAACAAGACAAGCCTGGTGGGACGGAGGAAGTATTAAATCTCCATCTTCTAAAAGTGATTCAATAATAATAATAATAATAATAATAATAATAATAATAATAATTATTATTATTATTATTATTATTGGAACTATTGGAAGGATCCACCATGTCAATGTTGTCAAACTAGTTGGATACTGTGCTCAAGGCTCCAAGCGTGCCCTCGTATATGATTTCATGCCAAATGGTTCCCTTGAAAAATACCTCTTCAATCGAGATACTATGGTTTCATTGAATTCGGATACCAAGTTTGAGATTGCAGTTGGAGTTGCTCGTGGTATTGAGTATTTGCATCGAGGGTGTGATGTTCAGATTCTGCATTTTGACATCAAACCTCATAATATACTTCTTGATGATAAGTTTAACCCCACAATATCTGATTTCGGTCTAGCAAAGTTTTTCTCAACAGAGAAGAATACGGTGACTATGACTGCTGTAAGAGGAACCATAGGGTATGTTGCTCCTGAATTGATCAACAGAAGTATTGGCGCAGTCTCTCACAAGGCTGATGTTTATAGTTTTGGGATGTTGTTGATGGAAATGGTGGGCTTAAACAGAGACTTGATCCGAAATCATGGTGATTCTTGCCAGTACTTTCCAAATTGGATATATGACCACATTAACCAAGGGAAAGATATTGAAATTGGAAAAGTTGATGAAAACGATGATGATATGAAGAAAACTGGGCGGAAGATGACAATAGTTGCATTGTGGTGCATACGAATGAGTCCCGATGATCGTCCATCAATGAATAGAGTGTTGCAAATGTTGGAAAGTGATGTGGAGAATTTGCAGATTCCAGATTATCCGTGTCAATCAGCTCAAATTGAAATGAATGTGGATCAAAGTGGGATTACAAGTTACACTAGTTCTTTACCCCTGCTACATCATGATGATGCTTCATCCTGTTTCGAGATTACTGTTCAAGATTGATAAAGCGTGTAACAACATTGTGTATAGAGTGTGTGATGAGTCCATATTTTGTATCTATTTTGTGTCTTGTCTAGGTAGTAGTATAAATCAAGTCTTTGTGTGTGTTTTGTTTAATTTTAGTGTCATGGAGGGCATATTCTGGGTAGGAGGTGGTCTCTTGCCTTGCGTGAAAGTTGAGATGATGAATGATGATGATTTTGAGGTGGAAGAGTGAAAACCAGCAAACGGAGAAGCATCAGCAGAACCTCGTCTTGCTGGGACGAAGAAACGAGGGCCGGCTAGCAGCATTCAATCTTCTGATAACAAAGTGAGGAAATTGAGGGATGATTGAAAGGTAAAAAGAATCTCCTCAACTTCTGTTTGGTTAGTTTGTTATGTTCTTATAATGTGGTCTCTATCTTGTGTGTGTGTAACGAATGGATTTTGTTTTGAAGTCATATAACATTTATGCAGCGCAATTATATAGAACAGGAGTAAGTCTCATGTGCAACGGGTTGCATAGCGTGAGACGCGACGCGTGTTGTGCACGGGCCTATTTTTATATATATATATATATATATATATCTTTTTTCGATATTTTTTTTACAGATTTTTTTTCCGACTGTGCCTTTGGCTCCGATTTTATGGCTCCGTCTTTGCACCGATTATTAATATAAAGATAATCGTTGGGCAACAATTTGGATTTTTCAGCTCAATCCGAGGCCTTCAGCTTTCTTTGCTTTAGTCTTGATCAAAGAAGAAGTGGCAAACAAAAAAACGAGTAGGCAAACAAAAGAAAAGGAGAAAAATAATTTTGGAAATTAAAAAAAAAAAAAATCGAAAAACAAAGTCAACGGTTTGACCGGGCCAACCCAGGTCGACCTGGATCCGGACTGGGTCGACCCGGTCTCGCAATGTAAGACGGGTCTCACACAAGAATTTGTCATAGATCAATTATGATTATCACTATTAATTAAAGGATTACACACAATTCTAATAATTGACATTTGTTGTATTTTAGGTGGGAGCAAAAGTAAGCTATCATTGTTAAAAAAAAAAAAGAAAAAAAAAAAAACAAAATCAATTGTATTTGTGCTTATTATTTTCCTTGACTTGGATTTAACAAATATGATCTAGTTGAAAATTGATTAATAATAAACCAATTTTCCAACAATTGGGAGAAAAAATTCATATAGTGAACTGAATAAGCCAACTAACGCACTCATATGCAAATCATGCAATCATAATTCAAATTTGTGTTGCATATTCAATAACAAATCATGAGCTAACAAATAGTCTCATATTTACACACATTTTGTAAGTCGAGCTTTATATCATGTTAGCCAGCCTGGTGTGGTTTGATTATTTTTCTTTCATCTATTGGATCACTTTAATACTCCTTCCGTCCCATTTATAATGGTCAATATTTATTTTCAGGATGTCCCACATAAGTTGGTCAGTTTTCCAAAACAACTTTCCTTCTATAATGCACGGATTCTTCAAAATATACCATGTAGCCGTATCAGATTCTCGTTATGGTGCTATTCTCGTTGGATTCTCGTACGATTCGCACTCGATTTGCCACGTGGCATATCCTTCCAAATAGAAACTAAAAAGACAATCGGATTCACGAATCTTGTGCGGAAAAGTTGCGAATCCTATAGATGAAGGGGTTGTATGAGTTGATTTTTCAAATTTTATTTGAATTATGACTTTTATATTAAGCTAATGATATTTGAATTATTTTTATTTAGTTTAATTAAATTACCTAATTGAAATTGTTAAGTTTTGAGTAAGAGAAATGTGAATTACATATATTTCATTTATAAAAAAATTAAATTTCTATATATTTTATTAGTATTATATATAATTAAATAATATTAACTAGACGTATCCTTGACGAAAGCACTTTGAAAGTTTTAAAATTTCATACCCCGTACCCGTGCAACATAGCTTTCGTTATTATACTATTATACTATTACATTACTCCACTATTACAACTCACATTAAAAAAAAAAAAAATTATTACGCTATTACAACAATATTATATTTAATAATAAAAACTTCACCGTCAACGACAACCGCTACGACAGGAGGTATTACTTAACCGACGGGATCTATCCTTCTTGGGCAACACTGATCAAAGCGCCGAAGGTTGAAACTAACCAAAGACGGCGAGGTTTAGGAGGATGCAAGAGGTGGCTAGAAAGGACATAGAGCGGGCCTTTGGAGTGCTCCAAGCCCGATGGGGAATAATCCGCGCTGCGGGTCAGTGCTGGTACACGAGGCATCTCCGAGACATCATGTTTGCGTGCATTATTTTTCACAACATGGTCATCGAAGACGAGCGGGAGGATGTGAAGAATTCGAGAGACGACTCCGATTCTCCGTCCACTAGCGGGATATCTCGGAGGACCTGTCCGATCGCCTTGAGAGATCAACGAAAGCACATTCGGGTTACTAATGATGTCACCGAGCACGTGTACGAGAAATTTGGACCTCTACGGGAGTCCACATTTTAATTAATGTAATTTTTTTTTATTTTAATTAATGTAATATTATTTTTATTAATAGAATTACATGAATTAATTTAATAAATGGAAATGGGAAATTGTTTAATATTGTGCTGGAGACCCCTTGGAGACCGTTGGGATTAGGGATGTCAATTGAGCCCGAACCCGATGGGTCAACCCGAATAACCCGAAAAAAGTAAAGGGTTAGGGTTGAGTTTTTTCAACCCGAATATATAACCGGGTTATTAGGGTTGGCCCGATAGGGTTGCAACCCGATTAGGGTTGGCCCGAAAAGGGTTAGGGTCGACCCGAACGACCCGAATTAATTGACGCTCTTTCTGTCTTTCTCTTACCCTAGTCCTAAACATATAAATAATAGAATTAATTTTCACTCTTTATCGCTCAACCTCCATTCATTCTCATTCTCAACATCATGTAACAGTTCCCAATTGTTTAGTTTTGTGAGACAACGAATTAATGTTGAATATTATTGTAATTGTTGATGTCGTGTAGTGTTCTTAGACTTGATTTGTTGGATGTTAGTTTTGGATTATATGCTTGTTATGTTATTTTTTTGCAATTGTTTTATTGTATTTTTTGCGACAAATATAAAATAGTTAATGAACATGTTAATTTTTATTAATAAAGTGTGACCCGACGGGCCAACCCGCAACCCGAAGGGTTAGGGTTAGAGTTGAATTTTTTCAACCCGAAAAAAATCCAACCCGAGCTAACCCAGCCCGAATAACCCGACAACCCGATAGGGTTGACCCGAAACCCGAAGGGTTAGTCCGATTGACATCCCTAGTTGGAATGCAGGGGTAGGGATCTCTAAGGGTGCTCTAGTGCTGGAGCACTTTCCTTGGAGACCACCCTTCTCTCACCTCCGCCTCCGCCTTCTCTCCTCCGCCATTTCACCTCTCACCTGCGCCTCCGCCTCGGCTCCTCCCTCACCTCCACTCGAGCCGGTCTCGAGTAGTAGAGACGGACTCGAGCCCGCGCCTCCCGCCACGCGACCGCCTCGAGCTCCCCCCGTTCTCGAGCTCCCTATGAGACCGCCGCTCATGGCGCGATGCAGGTAGTCTAAGTAGAGAGAGAAAGTTCTCTTTTGGCATTACGTGGATACACGTAGCATAGTTGTTAGCCCACATCATCACGTGAAAGCCTATGTGGCTATGTACACTATTTATTTTTTATTCCAATGGGACCTTTCTTTTTTCATCTAAGTGTTAAAATCATGAGATTCAATTCAACCAACATCCAAGAATCTCACACATATGCATATATATATATATATATATCACCTGTTCATATAATTCATTCCCAATTTCCAATTCCAGCTTTGCGGCGAGGATCCAATTTGGTTCGGTTTGACACCAAAAAATCAAACAAACCGTAAAATACAGTTTGGTAATTTTTGCAGATCATAATTTTATAAATACACAGAAATAATTTAAAAAAATATTATTATTAAATAATAATGCTTTTTAAATTACATTACAAATTAAAAGTAAACATATTGACTAAAATATTTCAAAGACAAGTTAAACAAATTGTATGTTATAAGATGATGTTGATGAGCAAAAAATTACTAGGCTCGATATATATCAACGTAATAAAATTTAGAATTGAACTCATTATTTAGAAAAATCGGCGTTTTTACGTGCTTTAGTATGTGTGAGTTTGGAGGAAGGCAGGTTGGCCATTGGAGATTTTTTTTAGTAATTTTAAATTTTAAAGATCGTGCTATAGTAAACTTGAACATGATCTATACCTTTGATTATCTCGGATATTAACCATACTATCACATTTCATTCTTTATGTATCTCTATTTGGATATAGCGAGATAAATCATCTCTAGATATTAAACGCACACGTCACATAATTTATCAGTCACATAGTTTAACTGCAACTTGATTATAGCTAGTATTACAATATATTTAATACAATATATTTGTATGGTACGATGTGATATATATATAATCAAACAAATTACACATATATAGTCATTCATATATAAAATGATAAAATTAAAATATCTATATATATGATTCTCGTACCTTAGTTTGTATATTTCTATGCATATCACTTCTTGTTAGTTGGTGCATGGACCATGCATAAATATATAGTACCTAATTAACAATTATTGTGCGTGGAAATAGTTGTCTCTTCTATATATATAATATCCGAAATATACATTTTTTTATTCCAGAAATAAAATGGAATCAATAAATCTATTATGTTCACATAAGTATATATATTAACATCATAAGACAATGGATTAAGACGGGAAAGGTCGTCATGTCATGATAAATTACCAAGAGGGGGAAAAATGTACGTATGTTTTTCATTTATTTTTAGACAAATTTATCGCTACTTTCAAATATGATTGAGATATTTTTGTATACAAGCATATGATCGAGATATATTGAGGTTGGTTCACATACAAAATAATTTTCCCTTGAAAAATAAAAACAATGATGCATTGTTGCAGGAATTTGTGTTGGCCCACCGAGAGAAAGAGATGTTGAAATGTGTGAACAAGTGTAGATTTTGGCAACGGTAGCATCATCTTGAGAGACAAGAAAAGGGCTGATTTGCTCCATGAGTTGAAAGCAATGGGTTTCGATCCTTTCCCGGGAAAGGAATTTGTAGAGAATAGTAGTGATTATGACTACTTGTTGTTTTCGAAGACTGGAGCCATAATTTATTTGAATAAAGATAGCCGGCCACACTGTGTCCAGCCACACGCGTAAAAAAAGAAAAGTTGACTATAAAAATAGAAATAATCACATTTCCCCTTTAGGGTTTATACTTCCCAATTAGGGTATATTTCCATTTTAAAAACCTATATTACCATTTTTAGCTCGTGTGACCGGCCACAGTGTGGTCGAATATCATTACCCAATTTATTTATGGCAATATTGTGGTCACTCAATCCTGCCCTCCCTTTTATGTTTGTTTTGGGTGGTAGCTTAACTAACCATTACTCTTACTTGGTAGGTAACATAAACCATCAAAATGTTACCATCCAAATTAGATTTGTAACTAAATCCTTTTCACTCCAGATTCATTTTTCATGCATGTGAATCTTTTACATTGTTGAACCAAATATCATATAAAATTAACGATTATTGTAACCATTCCTCTCGTAGATTTGATTCCATTCACTTTACATTCCTCTACTTGAATCAAACGACCACTAATTGTATTTCACTTACTATTTGGACATATGAGGCCCAATTAAGACGCTTAGCTATTTTTGTAGTGGGCCCAGCTGGACAAGCCCAATAATCAAGATTTCCAATAAAATTTGCAATGGATAATTTTCTCAGCAGAATGGGTAATTTTCTCGGCCAGCTCATTTTCCATACTTATCATTTCAATTGCAGAAAATATTAATAAGGGGAGAGATGTGTGATAATATTTTCCAATTGACCACAAGGGAAAAATATGCGGAGGGAGTGGAGGACCACCATGTGATAATTTTCTTTTTCATTCTAATAAACATGTAATAAAAAATTATGGTAATATTATGATAGTAATATTTTCATACTTTTACTTTTACCTCATTTTCTAATGATAAAAATGTAACCCAAGTAAATACCCACCCTAAGAAGTTGGAGACAACATGAAAATGGAAGATGACTAGATCAAGACTAACGGAATTAATGCTGTCACATTCTATTACAGTATTTTTTTTTCCATGATTTTTATAAACTAAATAAAATGTTTCTTTAGGCAAGATTTTCTCGGAGATGTGTGGCGTGGTGGGAGTTCAACATGAGATATCATCTTAATTGTAATAAAAAACAAATATCGGGCTGTGCAATTAAATTGTAAAATTGTTCAAGTATATTATTATTGGCAACTTTGAAATTATGCTCTTTTATAGAAGTATCTATAACTGCCATAGAATTATCTACATTTTGACTAAAAATTATCCCTTAGAAGTCGTGTTTGGCGTCTTGTTTTATTGTAGAAATAGAGACCAAATTAAGTCATGGCTATAGACTAGTATTTTTCTTTTTTGATTTTTCTTCTTCATGAGTTTTTTTTTTCTTTTCTTTTTTTCATTTTTTTAGTTTTCATTTTTAATATGTTTCTTAATAAAAAAAAGTAATAGTTTTTTATTTTCGGATTAATACAATTTTTTATTTGTATTTTAATTAATAAAAATTTTGAATTTTAAAAAAAACTAGTTGAACAGTTGGTGGTGGACGACCTTACTAGTCTTGGTCGTCTCCGCCAACTGTACTAATGCATAGTCATCAACTCCTCAATCTTGCTTATCTAGATCTTCTTCATTGGTTCACTCCATTTCTTCCGATAATCTTGTCATAAAATTAATCTTCTTCAATTCATTCTACGATCCTTAATTATATGATAAATGGGTTCTGTATTCACAGCTCAATCCTTCCTCCTTACTACGTCTTCGTCTCTCTTGATTCTCTTACTACTACTCCATTTCTCTCAAACGACGACGTCCCAGCACTGCCCCCCTTCTTCCTGCGGCATTATCAGCAATATTAGCTACCCTTTCCGCCTCAAGGGCGACCCCAAGCACTGCGGACATCGCAGATTAGAATTAGCCTGCGAAAAGAAATTCCCAATTTTATCTACAATTGCACGTCATCTACTAACAATTCAGATTATTATTATTATTATTATTATTATTATTATTATTTTCCAACTTTTATAGCTTATTAGTTTCGTTAGATTTTGCGTTTTTGTTTTTTTTTTCTTTCTAAAACCGCCTCGAAGTCGTAAAAGCCACACTATTTTTAACATTACTAATAAATTAAAATGTACATTCTATAACTTGATATTTTTTAACTCATTTAAAATAATAATGAAAAAAGTTCTAACATTTGGGAAATACCAATTTAGTATGTAATCTTTAAAATTGTGACTGTGATAACTCCAATCACTTGAAAAATAGCGTGTAGAATTTTTGATGGAAAATCCCTCTAAGTTTTTTTGACATGATAAAAAAAAAATATATTTATTACTAATTAATTTGATTTTATAAATTTTAAATCAATTTAAAGTTATATTATTTGAAATCTCATCTCATATAGTAGTATGTTTTATGAGGTTAGGTTAAAATGTGAAGGACTGTTGTTTCTGGAAGAGAGGAGCAACAGTGTTGTGTGAGCTACTAGTTTATCCAAAATTGAAATGATTTCGAATGTCCTATTTTTTCAGATGCGGTAAACCTCAACCAACCAGTTCGGATTTTTTACTCCTTATGATATTTCATCCTCTATTTCATTCGTCGGATTTTTGACATTTGGCGATTTGGATATAATTATATACCCTATTTAGGTTTAATAAACCCTAGTCAATGCCACATGTCTTTCAACCAAGAACGAAGTAGAGAATGAAACACGAAATGAAAGTAGGAAATTTGATTTGCCAACCAACCATCAAAGCCAACAAGATTGATGAGATAGTTGGAATCGTCCATGGATGGCGGTAAAAAGTATGGAGATAAACTTTCGGTACCAAATCGAAGAACATAACACCTATACCATGATTGAAACTCAACTAATCAATTAACTTTGACTCCCTTCAATAATAACTCTAACTTCTTCAATAATAACTTCAACTCTTTTGAGCAAATTTGAGCATCGGTAAGGTATGTAATCGTCTTCCGAAAAATGTTTTCTCAACGAGTACAACTCAATTTGTTTATCTTGACCTATTCGCCTCATCATCTCATCTTCTTCATCATCCTTCAACATATATAACAACTTTCTTATAACTTTGTACTCGTCATATTTGGAATCATATTCAAAACCACTACCATTGAAAACGATTTTTATTAAGATTAAGAGGGTGTTTGGATGAGCTTAAAAGCTCATTAAAATAGCTTATAAGTTTCTAAATCCTTAATAATGAACAACTTATAAGCTGCTTTAAGGAGCTTAAAAGTTTAACCAAACACCCTCTAAATTAATATAAGTGAATGTCATCTTTCATATTTTTTTGGCATTTTACTTAAACTTGATCAAAAAAATTCTCACAAGTTTACCTTGCTAAATCCGGAATATGTTGCCAGTCATAAGTATAATCTGGATCTTGGGCACTCGAATAATAATAATAATAATAATAATAATAATAATAATAATAATCCGTAGTTGGAAAATAAAATCTCTCAATATCTGGTTCTTCATTTTGTGGTTCAATCTCTATATCCGGCTCACCGTCTTCATCATCGTTGTCTTTGTTCATTTCGGGTAACTCATATTTCTCTAGTCTCTTCAGTTCTTCATCCAACCAATTGTTCAAGAGCATGCATAACTTTATAGACTTTGGACTTAATCGAGTCCTTCTATCCGTAATCGTCCTTGCACCAACACTAAAAGCACTTTCGGATGCAACACTAGACATCTGAATTGTTAGTAGATGACGTGCAATTGTAGATAAAATTGGGAATTTTTTTTGTTCCACTTTCCACCAATGCAAAATATCAAAATATCAAAATATCAAAGCTTCAAAGGAAATTTTCTCCGCTGGCAGCTCCGATAAGCTCCCGAAAGGAGTAATTCCGACGACCTGAATCAACGACACCTCAACCGGAGATGGCGACTGAACAAATATGGCGTTCATGCGGTTGTCGGACATACCTTGGCCCACCAAAGGCTGGTTCAAAATCAGCATTGTGTTATGGGCCTTAAGTTGGTTGAGTGGCCTACCCCACTAATTAATGAGATTAATTAGTTGAACAATTGGTGGTGGACGACCTTACTAGTCTTGGTCGTCTCCGCCAACTGTACTAATGCATAGTCATCAACTTCTTCTTCATCTCACATAATTAACCTGCTTATCTAGCTATATCTTCTTCATTGTTTCACTACATCCATTTCTTTCTTCCGATCCATTATCGTAGATAGATGGATTCAATGTTCACAGCTCAATATTCCTGCCTCCTTACTACGTCTTCGTCTCTCTTCATTCTCTTACTACTGCTCCATTTCTCTCAGACGACGACGTCCCAGCACTGCCCCCCTTCTTCCTGCGGCATTATCAGCAATATTAGCTACCCTTTCCGCCTCAAGGGCGACCCCAAGCACTGCGGAGATCGCAGATTTGAATTAGCATGCGAAAATAATGTCACCCCCATCTATTTTAATTCTCAAAAATACTATGTCAAAGCAATCAACTACAGCAACGACGGCATCTCCATCATCAGGCTGGTTGATGCTTCCATAAACAATGACGACATCTGCTCTTTTCCCGCCTTTTCTACAATGACTTTTGTCAATTATGATTTCTATGGCAAATATATTTCTGGCGATGCTATTTATTTTATGAGCTGTCCAAATCCATTGAAGAATTCACCCACCCTCTTTACAAATGTTACTGATTGTGCCTCTTCTTCTTCGAATTCATCAGCATCCCATAGATATGATTATATTAATGTTGGGTACATGAAGGCCTCAGAGTTACCAGAAATGTGCCCATTAGAGAACATAGTGGCGACGTCGTTGGAATTTAAGGATTTGAACAGCACAGTATCACTTTCAGAAATCCACCATTCTCTCTTGTATGGATTTGAACTCTATGTCTGCCCCGAGTGCACAACACGTTACGCAAAATGGGGTAAGTATGGAACATGCACGCACCTCTTAACTAGATTATTACTTAATGCAACAACTCTTAAATTTGTTTATATGTGCTAACGCTTTTGTGTTCTGGAAAATTAATGTTGAGGAATTCTTATTCTACAATACTAGAGGTAAGGTTTCCCACAATCCTAGCTTGTCTAACCAATCTCAGTTTTTATGATTTTCAATTTCAACATGTATATTATCTTCATAATCCACACTACTTAATTTTGATGCAGGGATTTTCCTAGTTCCTCTCGCCATTTTAGGTGCCTACTTAACAATTTTATCTTCTTTATCAATTTTCTGACAGCAAGATTGATAGAATTCTAATTTTGTCGAGAAAAAAAATATTGCAGTTTTTTTAGTGGCAGGAGTAAGCCTCGCTGTGACGATAATCATTGCATTGACCATCATTGCATTGGCAGGAGTAAGCCTCTCATTTAAATTTAATCCCACCTCTGAAATAACACCCTGTAAGAATTTTAATTTTCCTTTGTCTTTTTAGTATGAATATAATGTCAATTTTTGTTTAACATGTATGTCTTGGTGTATTTGTAGGGGCCAACAATTTAAATTATTACTTTGATAGTGGACGACAGAGTTTCGGATCTAACTTCTTATTACTTGGTAATCTCTTAATTTATGGTGTACTATTTCAAATTATAATTTGTCACAATCAGATAATAAATCACTCAATGGTTTTTCTCGAGATTTTAGTTGAAGGTGGTTGCCACACTCCACCATCCGCCGATGATTTCTTCATTTAATAATTAAATAGTCATTTGTCTCAAAATTATTTTTCAAAATAATGAAAGAATTAATTAAAAACAAGTGCAATCTTTTGAAGTATTGAACTCATGACCAAGTGGACAAAAGACACATGTTAAATCAACTAAGCATAATGTAGCACTTACTCCCTCTGTCCCCCATACCAAATTACTCCTTCCGTTACTATGATGCAAGTTTTAAGAAAAAGTAATTAAATGTTTGGTAGATATATTTTAAGTGGAGGAGGTATCCATTTATGATGTGTTCTTAATTTTTTTAGTTGGTGAAAAAACTTTACATGAGTGAATATGTTGAACTTTAAAAGATAAAAACGTAAAACACATATCCAAAAAAGAAAATATCATACTAAGTTGGGACGACTAAAAAGGGAAAGTAACTATACTAACCCGAGACTATGGCTGTCTAAATGGGTAGCGGGTAATTGGGTAGTATTGTGCTGATTCGAAACCCAACGGGTATTGGACACCCGTTACCTACATGTTCAGATAAAAGGGTCGGGATACGGGATGAGAATTTTTAAAAAATTTGGGTAAAATACCCGAACCGGGTACCCAAATAACCCGAATTTTTAATTTAATACTCCCTCTGTCCACGAAATGGTTGCCACATTCTTGTCGACACGAGTTTTAAGAAAATGGTAAGTAGTAGTGAATTATAGTGTGTATTATTGTGAGTGGAGCAAGGGTTCCACAATAAATATGAGTGGAGTAGCAAAAGTGGCAACCATTTCGTGGACAAACTTAAATGGTAAAAGTGGCAACCATTTCGTGGACGGAGGGAGTATATTATATTTATTTATATATATTATAAATCTATTATATCTGTACAACTAAACTCTAGTTTCTCTTATATATATATATATACGGTAGTTTCTCTAATATTAATATATGAAACTCTCTCTCGACTAAACACAAAGTAGGCTGAAAAACTTTATTGTGGAATTAATTATGGTTTATGTTTTTTTATTAGGTTGCTTATGGAATTATAGTTTTATGTTTATCGATTAATGGTGTTGGTTTTGTTTTAATATTAAGTTTGTGGTTGCATATACATTTTTTGTGATTGACGTATTGTTACGTCTTTTTATTAATTTTTTTATCAATTGATTGTCATGGTTATTGCAATTTGCGACAAGTTTGATATAGGGTCGGGATAGAGTATTTGGGTACCCAATTTTTAATATAGGGTCGGGATAGGATATCAAAA
The DNA here is from genome assembly GCA_029490685.1 of Schizonepeta tenuifolia. NCBI lineage: Eukaryota > Viridiplantae > Streptophyta > Magnoliopsida > Lamiales > Lamiaceae > Schizonepeta > Schizonepeta tenuifolia. Next base: position 128,725,096 of record CM055956.1, read on the forward strand.
CTTTGAAAAAATCGGGATCGGGTACCCGATTTTTTCAGGTAGGGTACCCTACCCGTACCGTTTAGACAGCCCTACCTGGGACGGAGGGAGTATTATTTTTAAGGTTTAGTCACATAATAATCATCACAGTAAAAATATAATCCATATATACATGAATTTTTTTTTGGTGTCCTTATTTGTTCGTGGAACTGACCACTCCTAATTATTTTGTATATATGTGTGCAGTGCTTCTCCTGATTTGTCTGGCCATTCTAGGTGCGCTGCTCACTTAATTAATTTATTTCTCACTAAATATCTCCCAAGTTTGCCTTCTTTATTAATTTTCTGACATCAACAATGACAGAAATCTCTAATTATTATCAGAATGCTAAGATTGCGACAATTCTAATTTGGTAAAAAACACTCGAGTTTTTTTTACTGTAACAGCAAAACTCCTCGCGGTGATCATCATGGGATTGACCGGTGTGGTAGCACTCTCAGTTCAATTGTTACGAAAGAGTATGATCTTAATTTACATTCATCGTCTCTCTTTTCACTCTTCCATTTTTTGTCAAATTTTCCTTATTAAGTATACATCTGGTGTACTTGTAGGGCCCATCAACGTCTTCATGGTCACACAGAAAAGCTTATTATCTGGTGCGCTAGCTTTAAATTTATGTAGAAGTTACCATTTCAGGTTATTGTTTGCATTAATTAGGGTTTCGTTCATGTCTATATCATCACTCTACCGGTAATAAACAAAAAATAGCTGATACATTATACGAAAATTAGATACTAACAAACAGTATACATTTCAATTATTCTTATTTTATACTCATCAGTACAAAAATTTTACAATTTTGTTGAACAATCCACTAATTGATTCATATATATGTATTTATTCATTTTTATCTTCCATCTCATCTGAGGCGTCATCTCATACATCATCATATTGGCACCAAGGATAGTCATATTTCCATTTGTAATGTGGTTTTTGATCTACAAATTCCGAGGAAGGCATAGGTCTATGTATAACAAAATAGAAAGCTTCTTACGAAGTGACAACAAACTCACAGCAATCAGATATTCATATTCAGACATTAGGAAGATGACCAGAGGTTTTCGAGATAAATTAGGTGAAGGTGGCTACGGTGCTGTTTACAAAGGAAACCTTCAAAGTGGCTATCATGTTGCAGTCAAACTACTCGGAAAGTCTGGAGCAAGTGATCAAGACTTTATGAATGAAATTGCAACTATTGGAAGGATCCACCATGTCAATGTTGTCAAACTAGTTGGATACTGTGCTCAAGGCTCCAAGCGTGCCCTTGTATATGATTTCATGCCCAATGGTTCCCTTGAAAAATACCTCTTCAATCGAGATACTATGGTTTCATTGAATTTGGATACCAAGTTTGAGATTGCAGTTGGAGTTGCTCGTGGTATTGAGTATTTGCATCGAGGGTGTGATGTTCAGATTCTGCATTTTGACATCAAACCTCATAATATACTTCTTGATGATAAGTTTAACCCCAAAATATCTGATTTCGGTCTAGCAAAGTTTTTCTCAACAGAGAAGAATACGGTGACTATGACTGCTGCAAGAGGAACCATAGGGTATGTTGCTCCTGAATTGATCAACAGAAGTATTGGCGCAGTCTCTTACAAGGCTGATGTTTATAGTTTTGGGATGTTGTTGATGGAAATGGTGGGCTTAAACAGAGACTTGATCCGAAATCATGGTGATTCTAGCCAGTACTTTCCAAATTGGATATATGACCACATTAACCAAGGGAAAGATATTGAAATTGGAAAAGTTGATGAAAACTATGATGATATGAAGAAAACTGGGCGGAAGATGACAATAGTTGCATTGTGGTGCATACGAATGAGTCCAGATGATCGTCCATCAATGAACGAAGTGTTGCAAATGTTGGAAGGTGATGTGGAGCATTTGCAGATTCCAGATTATCCGTGTCAATCAGCTCAAATTGAAATGAATGTGGATCAAAGTGGGATTACAAGTTACACTAGTTCTTTACCCCTGCTACATCACGTTGATGCTTCATCCTGTTTCGAGATTACTGTTCAGGATTGATAAAGCATGTAACAACATTGTGTATAGAGTGATGAGTCCATATTTTGTATCTATTTTGTATCTTGTCTAGGTAGTATAAATCGAGTCTTTGTGTGTGTTTTGTTTAATTTTAGTGTCTTGGAGGGCATATTCTGGGCAGGAGGTGGTTTGTTGCCTTGCGTGAAAGTTGAGATGATGAATGATGATGATTTTGAATTGGAAGAGTGAAAACCAGCAAACGGAGAAGCATCAGCACAACCTCGTCTTGCTAGGACGAAGAAACGAGGGCCGGCTAGCAGCATTCAATCTCCTGATAACAAAGTGAGGAAATTGAGGGATGTTTGAAATGTATAAATAATCTCCTCAACTTCTGTTTGGTTAGTTTGTTATGTTCTTATTGATTGAACGAAAGTAGGTATATTAAATATAATGTGGTTTCTATCTTGTGTGTGTGTAACGAATTGAATTTTGTTTTGAATTCATATAACATTTATGCAGCACAATTATATAGAGCAGGAGTAAGTCTCATGTGCAACTGGTTGCATAGCGTGAGACGCGACGCGCGGCGTGTGTTGTGCACGGGCCTATATATATATATATCTTTTTTTATTCTTTTTTTACAGATTTTATTTCCCGGCCCTGCCTTCGGCTCCGATTTTGTGGCTCCATTTTTGCTCCAATTATTAATATAAGGATAATCGTCTTGCAACAATTTGGATTTTTCATCTCGCTCCGAGGCCTTCGGCTCCCCTTGCTCTAGTCTGGATCAAAGAAGAAGCGTCAAACAAAAAAACGAGTAGGCAAACAAAAGAAAAAGGGAAAAATAAATCTGGAAATTAAAAAAAAAAATCAAAAAACAAAGTCAACGGTTTGACCGGGCCAACCCGGGTTGATCCGGATCAGGGTCGACCCGGTCTCACAATGTAATACGGGTCTCACACAAGAAAATCCTATTGTATTTGTGCTTATTATTCTCGTTGACTTGGATTTAATAAATATGATCTAGTTGAAAATTGATTAATAATAAACCAATTTTCCAACAATTGGGACAAAAAATGAACACATACATATAGTGAACTGAATAAGCCAATTAACGCACTCATGTACAAATCATGCAATCCATAATTCAAATTTGTGTTGGCATATTGAATAACAAATCATGAGCTAACAGAAATAGTCTCATATTTACACACATTTTATAAGTCGAGCTTTATATCATGTTAGCCAGCCTGGTGTGATTTGATTATTTTTCTTTGATCTATTTGATCACTTTAATACTCCTTCAGTTTCCCAAAACAACTTTCCTTCTATAATGCAGGGATTCTTTAAAATATACCATGTAGCCGTATCGAGTTCTCGTTAGGGTGTTATTCTCGTACGATTCGCACTTGATTTGCCACGCGGCATATCCTTCCAAATAAAAACTAAAAGACAATCGGATTCGCGAATCTCGTGCGGAAAAGTCGCGAATCCTATAGATGAAGGGGTTGTATGAGTTGATTTTTCAAATTTTATTTGAATTATGACTTTTATATTAAGCTAATGATATTTGAATTGTTTTTATTTAGTTTAATTAAATTACCTAATTGAAATTGTTAAGTTTTGAGTAAGAGAAATGTGAATTACATATATTTAATTTATAAAAAATTTAAATTTCTATATATTTTATCAGTGTTATATATAATTAAATAATATTAACTAGCTAGATATATCCTTGACGAATCGCACCCTGAAAGTTTTAAAATTTCATATCCTCGTACTCGTATCGTATCGCTTCCGCACCCGTGCAACATAGCTTTCCTTACATTACTCCACTATTACACTCACATTCAATAAACAAAACAATTTTATTACACTATTACAACAATATTATATTTAATAATAAAATATTCACCAAACATATTTTTTTTCTCTAATTCTATTTTCGTTAAAGAAAGTGACAATTATAATTGAGACACAATACGTCAATACCTAGGTAAGGGGTGACGTGAGAGACTGGATATATATATGCAATCTAATCTAGCTAAGTTAAGTAGAGAGAGAAAGTTCTCTATTGGCATTACATACGTGGATACACGTAGCATAGCGTAGATTTTTTAGCCCACATCATCACGTGAAAGCCTATGTGGCCATGTACACTATTTTTTATTCCAATGGGACCTTTCTTTTTTCTTCCAAGTGTTAAAATCATGAGATTCAATTCAACCAACGTCCAAGAATCTCACACATATACATATATATCACCTAGAGAAAACTAACAAACAAATACCAAAACATAAAAAACACTTCTTTTATCCTGTAAAAGTACTAAAATACCCTTAGTTTTAAAGTCAAACCGTGTCAGATTTTTTACTCCGCACATGTTCACGATGGGAGTGTTCACGATGGGGTGTTCACGATGGATACCCCATCGTGACGTCACGATGGCACACCCATCATAAGCTCACGATGGTACTCCCATCGTGACCACGACAGATGCATGCGAAACCCATTAATTGCATCTGCACATTCGATTTGGTGAATATTTTTTGAGCGTACTAGGTAATAAATGAAGTCATTGAGGTTGGTGGTGGTAGTAATGGGGAGGAATAATTACATTGAAACTCATCTCTCTCACATTCAAACATACACAATCGATACAAACATACTCACACCCAAAAGAAAAAAAAAAACGAATAATCATTCCAAGCATCCAAGATCTCGCCCAAGAAGAACGAAAGCATCAAAGGGGGCTCCGTGGTGTTCCTTACTTCATACAAAGGTAAGCGTAATATGCATTTTATGTTTGTTCATTTGATATAGTTGCTGAAAATTAGGGTATTGTTAGTGTGAAATTAGGGTTTTCAAAGTATAATACAAGATATGCTTCATCTTATGTCATGAAATATGTTATATTGTTCATATAAGTGTGTGTTAAATTACAAACTTCACGTTATCGGGGGGTTAAAAGTAGTTGAAATACCTAGTTTTTAAGCTCAGCACGAATTCTGCCATGGTCACATTGATAAGGTATATCGTGAGATCACGATTGTGATCCTATCGTGAGGTCACGATTCGTGACCTCAAGATGACAATTCCATCGTGATCTCACGATAGGATATTCATCGTGACCTCACGCTGGCATCACCATCGCGACTACCACAGTAGTGTCCTAAACAAGCATTTTCATTGATTATTTACACTTCATTTTTGTATCTTTTGTTAATTTTAGATGTTTTGCCGTATTATTATACATCACAGCGGTCATTGGGAGCGATCGACATATATGGACGGGGATTTATTTCTTGTCTACATCGACCCCGGCACGATTAATCGTGCTAACCTTGTGGAACCCATTAGAGAGGGGGTGAATGGTGGGAAGGAGACCGAATATGTGTTATGGTACATCACAAGCATTAACGGCATGAAAGCAAAAGTGTTATTTCCAGGCGATTTAGAATTACTTCGATGGTTAGCGGACCCTAGGATCCAGAGGTTTATGTGATTGAAAACTGCGACAACTCCGCCCCCACAGTTAATGTGAGAGGTAGCACTTCGGGTGCACAAGATGATAGTGACGATGATGAAGATTATGAGGAGGATGAAGCTGTGTCTACATCCGAAGACGAAGAGGAAGATCGTCGTAATGATTTGCTTGAATCAATGAAAGAAGAGTTTTATGCTTGGATTGGACAGCCGGCACAAATGGATAGGCTCATGGGGCAGCGACACTTTTCATCGGACGTTCAATCAGAAAACGAGATTGAGCACAATTGGATCATTCGACATCCAAACCTTGAAAGCGCAATACCGTTGGCATGGGTTGAGCGGCCTATCATCCCCAATGGTAGTCTCGAGGTAGGGTCCATATTTCGATCAGTGCAAGAGTTGAGGATAGCTGTAGGAATGTATCATTTGGAGCACTTTGTAGAGTGTAAGACCGATCGCTACCCTTCGAATCGTGCAGTGTACCTATGTAGGAGTTGTAGAGAGAATTGCACGTTTAGGTTGTGTGCTATGGAATGTGCCCCTCTTTTTCGGATTACTAAGTTGACATTGGATCACAGTTGCCGGTCAGATTTGAACCGTGCTGCACGTGCAAGGAGGGTGAGTGGCGAGGTGGCCGCATTTTATTTTTCTAAGAAATTGATAGATAAGAAGGTCGTTCTGAGGCCAAAGGAGATTATGGCAGAGATGCGCACCAAGTATGACGTTCAAATGTTATACAACTTCGCCGTCCGAACGAGGCAGCAAACGATAGAGAGAATGTACGGCGACTATCCCTCGTCATATTAGAAGATTCCGTCGTATTTATATTTGTTGAAACAACGTAATCCTGGGACTATATACGACTTGCAGACGTCAAGTGAAGGAGTGTTCTGTCACATGTTCCTTGCCCTCAGACAATGTATTAGAGCATTTGAGCAGTGTCTTCGACCTGTGCTTATAGTGGACGGGACTCATCTTAAGGATAGAAACAAAGGAACCTTATTTGTCGCCTGCACGAAGGATGGGAACGAGCAAGTGTTTCCGCTTGCAATTGGCCTTGGTCCGATAGCGAACGATGAGTCGTGGACTTATTTTCTCTATAACCTACGCAAATACTTCAATCCTCCTGAAAATTTGCTGATCATAAGCGACCAACATAAGAGCATTAGTAATGCAGTTCGATCAGTCTATCCAAATGCATTCCATAGATTGTGCTATCACCATCTGCTGAAAAATTTGACCCCATACGGCAAAACTGTGGCCATACTCTTCTATGAAGCAGCATATAGTTATCGCCACGAAGTGTTTGAAAACTTTTTCGAATTTTTGTACACTGTAAGTCCTAATGGTGCTCATAGACGACTTTCTCAAATTGGACCAGAGAGGTGGGCTAAGCCAAAGTGTCCTGTTCGGCGCTATGGATTCTTGACATCCAATGTTGTTGAATCCGTGAACAGTGTATTGTGGTGGGGTAGGCGTTTACTAGTGTGCTCATTACTTGAAACATTTCGCCACACTTTGGAGGATTGGTTTGACGAGTGGAGTAACGATGCTGAATCGAGAGATCATGTGTTGATTGTCACTACATTCAACAAGCTTTCTCTATTAGTGCAAGCGAGCCTCGCTCTTCCTGTCACACCCCGACTCCCGAGGTGCGACTTATGAATACTAACACTACTAAACATCCATCAACTCAAGTAAGGGAATCATATTTGGGAAATAAAGGAATATTCGACTGAAAGCGATTAGCAATTAAGAACATGCTTTCAAGTCCCAACGAAAATATCGATCAAGTATGGATAATTTACATAACAAACCGAAATGACATAAGAATTTCCGATTCCCAAAAAAGTGAACCAACAAAAACTTTAATAAAAACGAGCACAATGCTCTTAATCGATAGAATATCAAGTATGGTTCAACAGATAACAACAGACATTGTTTATCAAATATAGCAGCGGAGACATCGACTCAATCCCAACAACAACATGTATGAAGACATGTGATTGCCAGTCCAATTTCCAACTCAAAAAGAACACACCACCAAGTTGTCCACGCCATCCACATCCTGCTAACCTGCACGTTTAAAAATACATGGGCTGAGTACTTCGTACTCAGTGAACACATGCCGAAAACATTTGAAAGTTTGCTCTTAGAGCTATATCAATTGAACTTGCCTTGCCGTAGCATCACAAGTATTTATGCAATGAAAACAGTTTTACTTGTGAATGCAAAAACATTTTCTTTTTGAAATAGACAGCGCTGTCAAACATATTATATACTCAAACAGTATGTATCATCTACCACATCCATCCTCTGTGCCGAGAAGTAGGCCTCCTTCTCGAACACTGTGACCGGCCCAACCGAAGCAAGGCTCACAGTCACCTCAAACAATTCATATACCACATGTGGGTTTCCTGCCTTTCACAGGATAATAATATCTCAAGCAAGCAGATGATAACACATACCAAAACTCAAGTAAAACGGCAAGTCAATTGAACTTTAAAAACTCACATAATAATACTCAATAATCATAATAGCATTCATCGATAGTTTTGGTTTTAGAAAAGCCCACCTGACATCCAAAGACTAGCTAGGCAGCTTACTCTTGACTGTCCTCGCTACTTGTTCGTCCCGTTCGGTCCATCATATTTTAACATCGGTAAAAGAAATAAGACTCGACGCGTAAAGACGTAAAGTAGATGCATGTCTCGGCTTGAGGACTTCTACTGACTCGTCTCTCTCTATTCTTATTTTATCTTTTCCATATTGATCTCCTTCTCGACTTTCTCGTTTTCGATTCTCGACTCTACTCGGTTACTAAACTCTTCATCTCGTATTCTCGATTCTAAATCGTTAATGACTCATTGTTAATCAGTAATACTAATCGATAATGGTTAGTCACTAATGTCTAGCATTTCTCTTTAATTAAGGGGATATGATCTAGCTTAACTTCATTACTCGAATTCTTACTCGCATTCTTAACTCAACTAACGTTATATCAAATCACTCATGATGCACATACTAGCATTCTCAACAACTTGAACATATCATAACATCATAACATTATAAACGTCTTACTCAACATAAGCTCGTTCAAGCATAATCATTTATTCAAACACATAAGCTCATTTAAACATAATAAACTCACATAGAATGTAATGCCCCGGAAATTCCTTACGATCTCAAAATTTAAAGTTAATCAAATAAATGGCTTTGCACGCCTAAGTTTACGATTTTAAATTCTAAGACTAACGATCGATTACGTTTCTGAAAATAAATTACGGAAGTCAGCTAGACGACTACTGTATTTAGGGTTAGCGCGTACGAAAAAATTTTAGTTCGTGAACTCAGAATGGAATTACCGTCTGATTTTTACATTCACGAAATCGCGATACGAACTCGCCCGAGAAAGTTCGTTTTTATGATTTTCCGGACAAAACTCGGATTGTGTCGTCCCGAGTTTTTGTCGGAATTAATTTTATAAATTTTATTTTCCGATTAAGTTTTATAGGTTAGAATTTTTGGACGAATCGAATCGTGACGATTTTGCGCCGAGCTACGTTTTTCGTCGTCCGATTTCCGTAACGTCGTATCGCGTCGGAAAAACGCGTATTTTCCCTCTCTTCCCTCTCATAACCTATCTCTCTCTCACTTTAGCAAGATAGTTCATTTCTTTTATATAGTTTTACTTTTTACCTACTACTATTCTAACACTATTCACTTTACACCTATTTAACCTAAGTATATAACCTTGTCATACCAACTAAATCTCACATCTCCTCCCTCCCTCAACCTATCGGCTGCCCTCTCCCTCTCTCCCATCTTCATTCTTTTCTCCATTGTTGAATCTCCAAGTTCTTGAAGAAGAAAATCACACAAGTCCTCATTCATCCATCAAAAACCTATTATTTCCTTTAGTAAAGATCAAGGTATCCATCCCCTCTATGTTTCTATCCATCCAACATCCTTTTCTAGGATGAGTTTAATTAGTTGTGATTAGATGTGAATTCTAGGATTGAAATTGAAGAAAAATCATGAACCCTAAGTCTTGCATAGTACCGAAATTTTAGGGCTTTTGTGTAGGTTGATGGAATTCTTCAATTGATGTTAAATTCATGCTTAGAAAGTGTTTAATTAGTGATTAGAACCAAGAGAAATCGAAAGCCCTTTGTTTGTTTGAAATCGATTTAGGGTTTAGGGTTTGAAATTGGGGGTTTTTGCATGTTGATGTGTAATTGGACTTGAATTGATTAATTGATGTTATAATAGGATGATTAAGAGTTAAATGATGTTAATTGATGAAGAAAAACACCCCCTTAATCTATGTATTAAAACCGAAAATAAATAGAAAATTAGGGGTTTTCATGTGTTTGATTTAATTGATGAAATGATGATAGAATATGGTTGGAAATGATGTTAGTTGATAATGGGAATTTATTGAGAATTTTCTAGAATTGTTTTGTGGGATGTAAGAGACGAAGAACTCGTCGTAAGTTGAAATATAGAGTTGATATGAAATGATTATATGCATGAAAGTGATTCCCGTTAGATGTTGTTTAATGACGTAAAATTTGAACAAAATCCGACAACTTTGAAAATTGTGTAAGAGACAAACCACTAGTCGTAACTAATAACCGAGAAGTCGAATGAGAATTCTAACTTGATAATATCATTTATGATGGACTTGGGAATAACTTTGTAGTTGATGTCATGAGCTTTCAAGCTAATATAATATGAGTTATAGTGATAGTCGAGAACTAGAACGGGAAATTGATAACTTGTTGGTTTAGTACATGTTAGTTGAAAGCCGACGTTTAGAACGTCGTGCTATTGGACGAGTTTTGAGAAGGAGTTCATCATGTACGGGGGTACGTGTTGACTGCCTTGAGGGTCAAGTTTCATAAGAAATCAAATACGAGAACTTAGAACGAACCTAAGAAGCTATACGTCGATTCTATCGAGCAACTAGGGTTAGCGCGGCAGTTTTGCGACCCTCGCCGGAAATTGTAATAACTTTTAGCTCGTTTATCGGATTTGCAATCCGTAAATTGGAGCGTAAACTAGACATCCCAAACTTTCCAACGGTACAGGGCTCATCCCCTGTTCCCAGATCCCCTATTCTGGGCAGTCCCCAGAGTTTCTGTAATGTATAGTGAAATTTCAGTTTTCATTTCTTCTAAGTTGTTTCGTTCGCAACTTAGTTCCTTTCGATCGTCTAAGCCGTAATAACTAACGAATATCTTCCTTCTGACCCTAGAGTCAAGAAAGGAGCCTTGAGTGCTAACTGAGACGAGTTGGTACCTCTTACCCGTTCAAGTAAAGAAGTTTAGTTAAGCGAGAAAATGCATAAGTCGTATAATGAACAAAAACGTAATTTTCCCTAAGTTGATTCTTTCCAACTTAGTTCCTTATGATCTTTTAAGTCGTATTAAGCTATCGACTACCCTCTCTACTGACCTAAGAGTCGAGTATGAGACCTTTCGAGTTCTAAACGGGATTTGTTCGAGTCTCGTTCCCGTTTAAGTAAAATGAATCTAGTAAGCGTGCAAATGCCTAAAGAATGAAACAACTAAAACCTTTTTCGAGTTTCTTTGATCGATTATCTTTTACGACCCGATTTTAAGTATTTTTATTGTACGATGAAAGAGGAAGCCAGCAGTGAAGAAAGGACGGAAGATCCGAAGATCGGAAGCTTTTATAAGGTGTGCTTTTAGTTCTGTATTACAAGGTGGGCTTTTATATATAAAATAAAACGAGCAATGCTAGGAAAATCTTTCTTTATCGCTTTGATATCTGTGTTTTCAAAGTGATATTATGGCATGAGCTGTTTTATGTTTTATGTGAGTTCTCTTGTACCTATCTGAGTTAACATTCGTGTTTTCCAAATTTAGAGTTAATCTAACTAGGTTAACTAACGATCGGCTCTGAGTTAGCTGCTAAGTGCTTTCTAGAGTTAGTGCACCTTGTAACCTGTGGTGTATGTGATATCCTGTTGAGGGGTACCAGCCACGGTGAATGAGATTTGGTCAAGATTGAACGTAACATACCAGAAAAATGCTTGCAAGCTAATTTGAGAAAAGAGTCAGAAAATGTTTAGTAGACACGGGTCTTTTTCAATAAAACCCCGATGTGCTACCTTTATGAAATGCCATTTTTTATCTATACTTATGATTATGATTTCGGCATCGTGCCCACTAAGTACTTTTGTACTTAGCCCTGCATTGTTTTCTAAATGTGCAGGTTGAAGCGACGTGAGCGGCAACGGTTGAAGTTGAGTTGAAAGGATAGGATGCTTAGTTAGGACTCTTCAAGTCTTTTGAGAACTTGTCTATTGAACAAAACTTTGTAGTATAAGTCTATAAACTTGACTTTAGTTACTATCCTGTACTTTTGTCGAGTAATCACTTGTGATTAACTCTTTCTTTGTTATATTCAAGTCTTGTTCATTGATCGTTTGATGTCTTATATGTATGTTTAGTTAGTTAGCCCCCTTCTTCCCCGCTTCTTTAATCCAACCCCAGTCGCACCGCGGCTTCTGCCGTCCCTCACCCCGGCTTCTGCCGTCCCTCGGGATTTGGGGCTGTGACATAGAAATTCAAGCAACATACAATCTCGACATGATTCTCATTTCAAGTTCAATTAATAATCATTTAACATAGCTCGACTCTAATTTTAAAAACTTTAATCTTATAGAATAGATTCTTGTCTTTTTAATAAAACGAACACAAGTTCAAATACTAAGAATTTAAAACTCAAATAATTATTTAGTATTCTCAACTCAATCTACGACATTGTTTTCAAAATACGTCGTCTTTTTTTCAACTTCATATATGTATACAAGTACATACTATTATATATTATTATTATAATTTCTCTTTTCTTTATTCTCAAATAAACTCTTATTTTAATAAAAATTTTGTGTCCTAGTTAACTCGACTCTTTCAATTCACAACTCGATTTTTATTTCATAAATCAAGACTCGTTAGCTTCTTCGGCTCATTTCAAATTAAAATAATTTGAAAAACAAACTCGATTAATTACTCGAGCATCATTAATTATCCAATACTCGACTTATTAAAAAAAACAAACATTCAACACTCATCAATTAATAACTCGACTCTCAAGTTTACATTACTCTTATTAATTTTCTTCTTGCCTCTCAATATTTCATATACTCGACTTATCTCTTCGCAATTTATTGTTTACTTACCTCAACTTAACTCTTCACAAATTAATTTATTAATTCAATTATCAAAGCTTGACTCGACTCTTTATTCTCTTATTCCATCTTTTATTTTTATTTTTAAAACTCCTTGACTAATTTTACGAGTAAACGGACTCGACTTGATTAAATTTCTCACTCAACTTCTTTTATGCTCGACTCTTCTAATACTTTTCTCTTATTAATAAATTTCTTATTATTTCTCGTTCATCCGAACGACTTAACCTCGACTACTCGTCTCGCATTTTATACTCGACTTCTAACTCCATTTCTTTAACTCTAGCTCATCTTTTATTTCTCGATTATTCTTTCCTCTAACCTCTATTTATTTAACTCTCAATTAACTCTTCCTCTTAACTCAAATTATTTAATAAAGAAATTATTTTTCTTTATTTTTCTCAACTTAATGACTTATCAATAATTTAATAATTTTCTCTTTTTATTTTCTATTTAATTTTATTCTCAAAATATCTTGAATATTTTATTATTTAATTAATTAATTTCTTTTTGAATTAATTTTAATGGAATTCAAATCTTCATAATCTCACCAAGAACACCTAGAACACACACTAGGTATTTAACTCAAAATTTTTGATTTTTGCATCCTTTAAGCTTAAAACTTTATTTCTTTCATCTCAATAATACTCATGGAACATCTAACACTCCAAATTACACACAAAAATGCTCAAATCCTCATAACATCCATAATCATCAAATCATCTTAAAATTTATTTTTCCCTATTATGCATAAAAATCAATTTATTCTCAAATAACATCATAGGGGATTAAATCATCACATAACTCATATCATCCCATACTCAAAACATCATCAAATTATCAACAAAATAATTAAATCAATTCTCCTTCTTCAAGCCATAACTCAAGGCTCACACATCAAATTTTAGGGCAATTATTTTCTAAATTTTTCATGCACGCATAATCACTCTAAATATACTCATAAACACAAATAGAGCATTAAATCATAAATAAAACATGCAAATCAAATTTCCTTCTTTTCTCCTATTTTTCTCGGTTTTCATAGAATTTTAGGAATTTATTTGTCTTTTCTCTTTTAATCCTTAGATTGATTCCCTAAGCTCGATTTTCCTAACGATCCCCTCACTCGATCCTCACCTCGAATTTCATCTCGAATCCCTAGTTTGCCTAAGCATAAATTTAAACATGCATGCTTTCTTTTCTTTTAGGGATTAGGGATTACAAATATACAATTAATCAAATAGATAAACATACTTTAGAAAATTAAATGGAACTTCTCCTCTGGATCTCTCTCTTGGCCGAGAATGATAGGAATTAGGGCTCAAGCTCTAGCTTTGATTTCCATGGTGGATCTCCTCTTGAATCCTCAAGAAAAATAAAGCAATAATTAATCATCTCCTCTAGGGCATGTATGCTGAAAAATCAAAGAAAGATAGAGATGATTTTGATTTGATCTTGAACTCATAAATTGATGAATTTGTTACCTCTTGGATTAGGGTTTGAAGGGCTAAAGATGATGATGATCTCTTGTAATTTGAAGGCTTGATGATTGAAACTTCATTGGAAATTCTCCAACTATGTGTGTGTGTGAAAAACTCACGGTATTGAGAGGTAAAATGGAGAGAAATTTTTCCTCTTTCTCTCTTGATAACTCACGGCAATGAAGGATTGAGGGAGAGAAATTTCTTCCTTTCCTTAGTTGATAAGCCACGTGAGGGAGAGAGAGATAAGGATAGATGAATTGAACTTAGCTTCAATATTAAGATAGGAAAGATATTAGACTAATGGAATGAATGTAATGATGATATTCCCATAGGCTTTGACAAATTGGAAAGCTAGAGAGAGATGGATTTGAGAGAATATTATTTTTCCCTTGCCTCTTCAAGAATTCTTGAGAGAGAGATGGAATGCTTGAGAAAATTGGATGATACAATGTATCATATGATTAATTATTTTAGCTTATAGGGTAGGATTTGACAAATGTTGGGAATATAATTATATTCCTACTAGGTGTTGAAAATAGGTACACCTAGGGAGAGAGAGATTAGGGAGAGAGAGAGAGGTAGGTCGGTGGAGAGATAAGGGAGAGAGAGATATTTTACTCACATATATAATTTTATCCGGGTAGAAAAAGTTTTACAGATAAAATACCCGTATTATTTCATTTATGCTGAAAACGAATCTAATCTCTCCTCGTCTCGATTCCGACATCGAAAACACCTCGACCCTATCTCATATCTCACGAAATAATTCAAGGATTCCGAATACCAAATTTTTAGGTCAAATTTCCAAGTAACGAAGAAAACCTAAAAATTGTTCGGCTAATTTATCCGTTAAGGACTAAACTCTTAAAATTCTCTCATGTGATCTCGGATGAGCTTCTAATTTATCTCAAGGGTCTTGGAATAAATTCTAGATTCAAGAGACACTAATTAGGTCTAATTCTGGATTCATCGGTGAATAGTGTTTTCTCGGTTCGCGTTACTATTCACTAAAAAGTAAAAGTTCTCGGATTTCTCTGAAAATCGTACTCATGCTCAAACGCATATGAATATGCTCAATCAATGCATCACATACTCAATCAAATAATCAAAACGAGAATAACTCACGTCATAGCATACAGGGGCGCTTTAGTTATTTTAAGAAAATATCTTTTCTTGAATAACTTTCATTACTCAAAACTCATTAATTAAGCTCATAAACTCATTTAAGGCATACCTAAGGGCTTATGAAAGTTCGGGGTATTACAGTTCCAGTTCGGGCAATCACCGAACATGTTTATAAAGTGGAAGAAGATAATCATCAATATTAAGTCGATCTTCAAAATTGGACGTGTGATTGTCGTGTCTTCGATGAGGATAGGATTCCATGTAGGCATGCCGCTGCCGCTATAATGTATAGTTTATATTATTTGTTAGAATTCTCTACTATTTTTATATTCATTTTGTATGTAATTAATTCCATTTTTCCTATTTTAATAGGCGGGTCGGCGTTGGTTTGAATGTGTACGATTTCGTACATAGATATTTCAAACAAGAGGGCCTAAGACGGACTTATGTTGAGCATATCAATCAAATACACACCCTGATGAGTGCCTAAGACAGACTTATGTCAAGAACAGAGCCAAATAAGTAGTAAACGAGATGTGTTCATATCTCGTTTCTGTTTAACAAAAGAAGTTTAGTTTAGCGTGCAAATGCCTAAAAGCTTAAAAGCGTAAAAGACTTATTCGATTTCGATTTCGATTTCGATTTCCATTTTCTTTAATCGTCTCGACGACTTATCAAAGTATTATTATTTTACGATGAAGGAGGAAGTCAGCACCAAGGTTAGGACGAAAGATTGAAGAACGGAAGCTCGTTTTGAAGTTCTGTAATCTTATCGAGGTGGGCTTTTATATATGAAACAAAATGAGCTATGCTCGAAAACCTTTCTTTATCGCTTTGATAATCGTGTTTTCTAAGTGATAATCATGGCATGAACTATTTGTTTTATGTGAGTTCTCTTGTACCTTATGAGTTAACCAATAGGTGTTAACTAAACGATCGGCTTTGAGTTAGTCAAAAGGGACTTTCCAAAGTATTGTGTACACTGTAACCAGTGGTGTATGTGGTATCCTGTTGAGGGGTAGCCAGCCACCGTGAATTATGAATGGTCAGGATTGAACGTAACATCTATAAAAAATGCTTGCAAGCTAAGCTATAAAAATGAGTAAGAAAATGTTTAGTAGCCACGGGCCCTTTTAAAGAAAACCCCGATGTGCTACTGTAATGAAATGCCTGATTATCTATACTTATGATTATGTTTTCGCCAGTGTGCCCACTAAGTACTTTTGTATTTAGCCCTACATTTGTTTTCTAAATGTGCAGGTTGAAGCGGCGGGAGCGGCGGTGGTTGAGTTGTGTTGAATAGAGATAGGGAAGACTATAGTATGTAGTTCACAATTCCGCTACTAGACTCTAAACACTTTTGATGCTGTATATATATAAATCACTGTAGCCTAAGTTCTGTAATATAACTTAGTATCCTTTTGAGAGTCTTGTCGAGTGATCTTACGAGATCAAACTCTTTCTTATATATTATGAGGTCTTGTTCATAGAAGATAATGTGTATTAATGTTATGTTTATTCAGTTATTCACTTTCTTCCCCACTTTTTTAATCCAATCCCAGTCGCACCCCGGCTTCTGCCGTCCCTCGGGATTTGGGGCTGTGACAGAGTGGTATCAGAGCAATCGTTTCTGCTCTGTATACAAGTCTTCCTTCGAGTAGTAAGATAGAGTATTTGTATATACTCTATACTGAGTCTTCTTTCAAGTAAGGTTAAGTTATAACATTAAGATTAAGAGTGTAGACGAAAACTCAACCTTCCGCTACATCGACTCAACGTAGGAAAGAAAGAAAGAAAGAAAGGAAAGAATTTTTGTAATGTGTTTTCTTTAAAAGAAGAAATTTTCGAACAAGTATTCAATGAGTAAAGAATGACAATGGTGCCAAAAATGAAACTTTGAAAGTATAAGAATTATACTTTGTTTTTGTTATGTGACTTATGTGAAATTATTTGTGCAATGATTTCTTTTAATATGAAAAGTATTTTGGCACAAGAATATAGACGGATTCTAGGGATTTTCCTGATTCCTTGAGAACATAGACTTTGAATCTAAGGTCTTTTCGATCCCTCGAGAACTTAGATGTTTTAAGAAACGTTAGTTCAAATGATTTCGAAAGGAGATCCGTAAAACGGGAAGAACTTCTATAGACGAATGTCACGTGCGTATAGTGACATGAACAAAGACTCGGCAAAGTCAACCTTTGTTTTAAAAGCCGATAAGAATTTCCTTCGAGGAAATAAGATAAATAATGATAAGACAAATTAATTCCGTACTAAGTGAACGAAAGAAACGAGTAGACGTTTGAGAAAGTGTTGGCTTCGAAATAAGAAAGAAATGATCGAGTCAAGGAGGACAGAATAAAGGGAATCAAAGAAAATGAAGGAAACGAGTGTTACTTCCGTACAAGTAACACGAATGAAGTCGTCTTTTTATTGGAGTTCGCTCCGTTAGAACTTCAAGAAAGGATATGTTTTATTTTTAGGAATCAAGCACGAGTCTTAGATAATTTCCAACAATCGCTCGATTCCGACAACGACTAGAACTTTGATTCTAAGGTCGTTTTCTAGTTATTATTCCATTTTCTTATGGAATTCATTTCATACTTCGTCTTTGGACGAAGAATACGACGAGTACGAGCATCCAGTGTCGTGAACGACAAAGTCTTTTGTAAATGAATGTTGCTTTTGAATAAGTAACATGAACAAAGTGGACGCACTCTCTTTTAATAAGTGAGAATCGTTAAGAAATTTTCTTCAAGGAAGAAAAAAATGAAAGAAAGAAATAAAGAATAAAGAAAGAAAGTAATGAGGAATAAAGAAAGTTTATAAACAAATAAAGAAAGAATGAAAAAGAATAATAAGATAAAGGATGGAAATAAGATCTTGAAATTTTATTTTTATATATTGTTTGTTTGAGTGCAATTTCTTGAATTGCTAGATGTTTAAGATAAGTTTGTTTGTTTAAGTGTTGTGATATTACAATTGAATAAGGAATATTCATTTTGTAATTTAAGATTTTCTTTAAGATAAGTTATTACCTTACCCGTTACTGATCCGTGTTTCTTAAAAACTTTGTAGGATGGCTAGAAGGATCGTTATAGCTCGGAAGAGCCAACTACTACAGGGGCGTACCATGGTAGATATGATTAAGGATGAGTACTACGAGTATGTGTCAGACCTGGGTATAGAGGACGTCGGGCAGATAGTGAGTAACTTCTCGTCAGTTTACGACGCAGCACAGCACTTCATTCCTGAGAGTCAGGCCATATCCGATCTGATTTGGCAGCTACCGGACGAGTGGCAGGGTTGGGCACACAGTATGGCATGGTATTTCCTTGGAGTTTTTGGCGACGACACAGAGCCGACAGGCAACTACGCGGGATTCGCTTTAGCTATACACGAGCTTTTCTTCGACAGCAGGTTCATGATGCCAGTCCCTTGGGAGCCACATCTTCCCTACCATCACTTTCCGGCAGAGACAGAGCCAGCACCTTTACACTTGGATCCAGAGATGGCCGCCCTGCTAGAGATATCGCCGAATTTCGTACCTGACGAGGAGTCAGAGCCAGAGACAGAGTACTCAGAGGCCGACGAGGAGCCTGTAGCTACACTAGAGTTACCACTTCCACACAGACCACGTGAGGAGTTGATTCTAGGACCGGGACTCATACAGATTGATGCAAAGACAGCAGCTAGGTTAGGGTTATCTACTCATTTCATACCTGAGATTATTGTGAGAGTTCGGGGACCACTTGAGATAGGACCGTTTGGGACAGGATCAGGGTACCGTGAGATAGACGCAGAGCTTGCCACCCTGCTAGAGCTACCATCTCCACCGACACCACTTGAGGAGATTTGTACGAGGTGGGTGACAGTCAGAGGACAGTTAGAGGCAGGACCGTCCAGGGTCCGTTCTAGGGAGGAGTTCGAGTCCGATTCCATTCCTGAGCACCTTCTTCCCCTGAAGAAGCGTGCATTAGTGATTGATTATGATTACTTGGTTTCAGATTCAGAGGAGAGTGGTTCAGAGGCACCCTCACCACCACCACCTACACTCACAGACGACACTACTTTGAGGATAGACAAGGCACTCCAGCTCGTCTTCGGTTCAGAGTCAGAGGAGGAGGACCCGGATGAGGATCCGGAGGAGGACCCGGATGAGGATCCGGAGGAGGACCCGGATGAGGATCCGAAGGAGGACACTGATGAGGATCCGGATGAGGACCCCGAGGAGGATCAGGCTGTAGAGGGCAGTGGGGACTTGACTGCAGCTAGTTGAGCAGTGCGTCAGGGACACGTAGTAGTAGTAGTAGTAGTAGTAGTAGTAGTAGTAGTAGTAGTAGTAGTAGTTCATTTTGTCTTGTTCATAGTCGGTAACTAGTTTTTGTAGTACTCTAACGGATACGAAATTTTATGAATCGTTTCCGTTCTAGTACTTTCAGTAGTACAGTAATGCAGCTTGTTAGTGCATCATGTACATTGATAGACAATCGGCCTTATTTAGACTAGTAGTAGTCTAACTTTTGTATAAGACCTCGTTGGAGGCAAAATTAATATTCTTTTTGATGTATATATATATATACATGACCCATGAGAGGGTTTTGATCACAAGAAAGTTCTTATAAAATGTATAATTTAACCAGAATGACAAATGAACTCGTGTAACAAGAGTTTAGTTAACTTTGGAAGTTAAAAAGATTAAGGAGCTAGTATCGAAGTTATGTTCGATTTTTCTTTTCTGTGAACTTGATTAAGTTGCAAAGGAAGGTTAGTAAGTAAAAGAAGGCTTATAAGTAAGGCGCTAATAAGAATTTTTTTTTTGTTTAGTTGTAAAAATGCCGCCGAGAAGGGGACCTGGTAGGCCCCGAGGACGTGGAAGACGTCAACCGAAAAATGAAAGGGAACAGGAACATGAACGAAATGACACCTCTCCACCATCACCATCACCACCACCTCCACCACCACCCCGTAGGGATATTGAGGATCTTTTTCTCAAACGAAACCCCCCAATGTTTAATGGATCGGGCAGACCTAGCGATGCTGAGCTATGGGTGCGATCTATCGAGAAAATTTTCAAGCTCCTCAGATGTACTGATGAGGAGCGACTACTATGCGTTGCATTCCAACTGTCCGGACCAGCAGATTACTGGTGGGAGGCAAGACAGAAGGTGATATCGGCAGAGCATGGGATGAATTCACATGGGATGAATTCAAGGAAGCACTGTTCGACAAGTACGTACCAAAGACGTATAGAGCTCAGAAGGAAGCTGAGTTCTATAACCTGAAACAAGGGAAGCTGACTGTAACAGAGTATGATGCCAAGTTTTGTGAGCTATCTAGGTATGCTCCTACTCAGGTTGATACCGAAGAAAAGATCTCGAAGAAGTTCCAAGAGGGACTTAGACACGAATTAGGAATAGCATTAGCCAGTCACGGGGGACTGAGCTATACTGATGTTTTAGAAAGAGCCCTGGAAATGAGGCCGTTGTGCCTGATGAGAAGAAGACTGTATCCACCACACCAATTCCAACCCAAAACTAAAACCGAGGCTATTATAACAACAATAATAGTAATTACCTAGGTAAAAGAAAGTGGGAAAGGGGAAAGCGCAGTGGATACAACCAGACCTACAATAACCAAGGGAATCAGAGGAATAGAAATCAATGAGGCTTTCAGCAGCCTTATCAGGGAAATAACAACGGCAAGAGGCCATGGCAGGGAAATAGTCAGTCGAGATTGTATATCCAGGGAAATAACCAAGCCGGACCAGGGAGAGGTAACAACCAGCAGATTCAGCCCCAAGGACAACAACGAAACTTCAACCAAGGAGGAAATAACCCAGGGAGGGTTACCATTCCTGTTTGCACCAAATGTAACAAGACGCATCCCGGTGTCTATCAAGTAGGCACGACCAACTGCTTTAACTGCGGACAGAAAGGGCATATGAAGAAGGATTGCCCGAAACCACTGCAAGCAGTACCTTTGAGGGCCATACAAACGCAGCCACAACAACAAATGAACCAGCAGTAGTTTCAGCAGCATGCACAACAGCAGCAGAATGCAAGGGCATGAGCTATCAAACAGGGTGCGCCGCACAAAGGAAAAGGATATCTAGCAGGTATGGGAAAACTTCACAACATCCCTATTAAGATATTGTTTGATACTGGCGCATCGCATTCTTTTATTGCTGGCTCATGTGCCGATAACTTAGATATCAGACCTATAAGAGCTGAACACGCTATGAGAATAGCCACACCTTCAGGAGAGATCACTACTTCCACGCATGTTTGCTCTAACCTAGAATTAGAAATTGGAACCCTTAAGGTTAAAGCGAACAACTTAAACGTTATGATAATGTGGGACGTAGACATAATCCTAGGAATGGATTGGTTGTCAGAGAATTATGCTACAATTCTCTGCAACGAGAGAAAAATCTCTTTTCAAATCCCGGGATAGAGAACCAAACGAATTTCATGGAATTTCAATGGGTAGAGGAGTACCAATTATATCAGCGCTACAAACCACGAAGTTGATGAATAAGAAAGGTACCAGAGCTTATCTTGTGTACCTAGTCAGAGAACCAGGAGCCAAGAAGACCATTCAAGACGTGAAGATTGTAAATGAATATGAGGACGTCTTTCCAGAAGTATTGTCAGGATTGCCACCAGACCGTCACGTAGACTTCACGATCGACTTAGAACCAGGAGTAGCTCCCAAATCTAAAGCCCCATATAGGATCGCACCGAAAGAACTAGAAGAACTCAAAATTCAGTTATAAGAATTGCTAGACCTTGGTTTCATCAGACCCAGTGTCTCACCTTGGGAAGCGCCAGTGTTGTTTGTTAGGAAGAAGGATGGTTCGATGAGGATGTGTATAGATTATCAAGAGCGAACAAGATCACCCTCAAGAACAAATATCCTTTGCCAAGGATAGAGGACCTTTTTGATCAGCTCAAAGGTACAGGAGTGTTTTCAAAGATAGATTTAAGATCAGGGTATCATCAAGTGAAGATTAAACCCGAGGATGTACCTAAGACCGCCTTTCGAACCAGATATGGCCACTACGAATTCTTGGTTATGCCATTTGGTTTGACCAATGCCCCTACAGTATTCATGGACCTCATGAATAGACTTTTCCACCCATACTTAGACAAATTCGTCTTATTATTCATCGACGACATTCTCATTTACTCCAAGAATGAGAAAGAACACGAAGAACATCTGCGGATAGTGTTGGAAACACTTAGAGCTGAGAAACTTTATGCCAAGTTCAGTAAGTGCAAATTTTGGCTGAAGGAAGTAATGTTTCTTGGACATATAGTTTCGGCTGAAGGAATCAAGGTAGATCCTGCCAAGGTAGAGGCAGTACACAACTGGAAGTCACCAACAAGTCCAAACAAGATCAGAAGTTTCTTGGGTTTAGCCGGTTATTACAGAAGATTTATTGAGGGATTTTCCATGATTGGGAGGCCTATGACGCAGCTACTTCGGAAGGAAACCAAATTTAAATGGATAGAAGAATGCGAGAAGAGCTTCCAAACACTCAAAGAAAAGTTAACCACAGCACCAGTATTAGCTCTTCCAGATGCAAACAAGGAATATATGGTTTACACCGATGCTTCAAAGAACGGGTTAGGTTGTGTATTGATGCAAGACGGAAAAGTAATAGCTTATGCTTCACGACAACTTCGACCTCACGAAGTTGAGTATCCAACCCACGACTTAGAACTCGCACCCGTTGTACATGCATTGAAAATATGGAGACACCATCTTTATGGTGTAAGGGTTGAGATTTTCACAGATCACAAGAGTCTGAAGTACTTCTTCGAGCAGAAAGAACTGAATATGAGACAAAGGAGATGGCTCGAATTGGTCAAAGATTATGATTGCAGAATCAATTACCATCCCGAAAAGGCAAATATAGTAGCAGATATGCTAAGTCGCAAGGCTCCAACCAAGCTAGGATGTCTTTTTGTCGAGGAAGAAACCCTTGTGCGAGAATTCGAAAAGATGGATATAAAAGTACTCGATACACCAGCAACGATAACAAAAAAGATGGATATAAAAGTACTCGATACACCAGCAACGATAACAAATCAGATAGCAACACTGGAAGCTACACCGAATTTACGAAAGAGAATCGTCAGTGCTCAGAGAAAGGACAAAACGATGGAGAAGCTTCGCCTAAAGATAAGGACGGATAAACCGGATGGATATTCCAAAGCACCAGATAATGCGATCTTATTTGAAGGCAGAATTTGTATTCCTGACGACAACGATGAACTGAAGAATGATATCATCAGTGAGGCTCACGATACGCCATACACAGCACACCCAGGGAGTATGAAGATGTATCAGGACTTGAGAAAGAACTTCTGGTGGAATGGACTAAAACGAGACGTTGCCTCGTTTGTAGAAAGATGTTTGGCATGTCAACAAGTGAAGGCTTTGCACAGACGATCGTATGGATTGTTGCAGCCATTGGATATTCCAGAATGGAAATGGGAAGACATAGCTATAGACTTTGTGATAGTCTTGCCTAAGTCAAGAAGAGGAAACACTGCTATTTGGGTGATTATCGATAGGCTCACGAAATCAGCTCACTTTCTACCGATTAAGACTACCTATGGCTCAGAGAAGTTAGCTCAGTTGTACGTCCGAGAGATTGTACGTTTGCACGGAGTACCGAAGTCGATAACGTCAGATAGAGATACCAAATTCACTTCGAGATTTTGGGTCACTAAATTCTCACGAAATTTTACCCTCAATGCAGTCAACACGTATTTCTATACGTGATGAACTCCTTTTTATTACTCGTCTATAAATACGATGATCAAAACCTCATCATTCAAACTATACAATTACTATACCAATTCAAGTTCCACATTCAATTCCTAACTTCTCGATTTCAATTAAAGTTATCATTCCATTACTCGGATTAACACGTCATCAACTACAAACTTGTTCTCTTAATGATAATATTCATTAATATCCAAACGCTATCTTGGTTCGACTTTTCTATTATTACTTATATTCATTTATTTGCCTCTTACGAGATATCCAACGTCATCGGATTTCGTTAACTTTCTACAATGTTATTCAACATCTACCAAGACTCATTAGTATATGATCCATATCCTTAATTCATTAATTAATCTCAATTTATCATCAAAATTTTGCCTCTTATGATTTTCTTGTTATTTTTAGAATAAATCCAATTAAATTCTTATAATCATTAAACATTAACTAGAACAATATTCCACCATTAAAACCTTATTAGAAATAAACTACAACTCTTCATTTCTTCATAATTTTCGGTAGCCATAAAATAATTAGGGGAGTGATTTTCTTCCTCAATTCAATCCATTATATCACTTTTAAGTTTACTACAACAAGTATTAACCATCACCTAACACTTCTACTTCATTAATTTGATCTCCAACTTTGAAACCCTAGCCCTAATATTTCGATCATCATTTAATTCATTAGGGCTTTTTATTTCTTCTTGCATAATTCACCAATTAAACCTTATCTTAGCTTAATTATCCAATCAATTTTAGGATTAAATTATTCTAACAAAATGCCCTAATTTTCGGTCACCACTAGTAATTAGGTTTCTTGAATTTTCTCATTAATTCAACCATAGGGATTAATTTCTATCCATTTAATTACATGATTTAAGACTTAAACATCATCCTAAGTCATCTACCAAAATCGGTTATAACATAGAAATAGAAGAAATAAATTTCCAATTGGATAGATGAGGTACTTGAGTTCTTACCTTCAAGAATATGTAGTTGGAATTGAAGATTGATGGATGATGAATGAACTTGTGAAGAAAATCTTGACAAAAGCTTCAAGCTTCTTCAATGGAGAATAGAAGAAAATCTTGGGAGAGAGTATATGTGTGTGTTGCGTGAGTTATGAGAGAGGGAAGGAAGGTGATGACAACTTTGTGATATTTTAACTTAAGCTTAGGTGACTAATTAAATACTATTAGAAAGTATAAGAACAAGTGAGTCATAAAGGTTTAATTACTATAAAAATCAAATATCTATGTATGAGAGAAGGGTGAGGTCGGTCATGAGGGTAATTTTTACCCATTTATCGCATTTTCCGACTCGTTACGACGTTTATAAAATCGAGAAATAAAATATTAGTCGGGTACATTTCCGACGAAAACTAACTTAACCTTTAGTTTCGGAATATTTTTCCTGCTCAGAAAATATAGTTTGATCTTGGAAAAACTCAAAAGAATTTTGGACATGACAGTCCAAAATTCGCCCGGAAATAAAATAATACTGACTTTATCGATTTTTACTAAAAGATTCGTATCGCGAAAATCGTGAATGCAAAGTTCGACGGTTTTTCAAACTGAGTTTTCTAACGAGAAATTTCTCGACCGCGAAAACCCTAATACAGTAGTCATTTAGCTGACTTCCGTAATTTATTTTCGGAAACGGATTTCACCGTCAGTCTTAGAATTCAATATCATGAACTTAGGCGTGCAAAGCCATATTTATTATTAACTTTAAATTTTTAAGACACTAGTAAATTTTCGGGGTATTACATCCTACCCCCTTACGAAAAATTTCATCCCGAAATTTGCATATCTTCTTTAAACCGTTCGAGGTACTTCTTCCTCAAATCTTCTTCGAGTTCTCACGTGGCTTCTTCTTGCCTGTGATGATCTTATAACACCTTTACTAATCGAATCGACTTTCTTACTTAATTTCTCGCGCTTTTTGATCCAAGATTGATTGTGGTATTTCTTCATAACTTAAGTCAGTTTCAAGAATTACGTCTTGCTGACTAACTTTTGGCTTAGAATTATAGACGTATTTTCTTAAATTACGGAACATGAAACACGTTATGGATACTTCCTAGATTTGGCAGTAAGGCCAATCTATAAGCAACGTCCTATTTTGTCGAGAATCTTATAAGGTCCTGAGAACCTTGGTCTTAGTTTACCCTTAACATCGAATCTAACGTTTTTTTTAGAAGGCAAAAATGTTTAAGGAAAACCATCTCCGATTTCAAACTTAAGATCTTCACAACGGTTGTCGGCATATGACTTCTGTCGGCTTTGAGCTTTCTTCATTCTAACTCCGATTTGCCGAACCTTCTTAATCATTTCATTGACCGCATCTGATCCTAAATTCTTTCTTTTCTTAAACTTATGACAATAAGACAGTTATCTAAATCTTCTTCTTAAACCGGGCTTCATAAGGTGCAAAAACTTATCATAGTTTGATATCTATTGTTGTACGCAAAAATTCAATCAATTGTAATATATATCTTTCCAATTCGCACCTCTATCTAATACTATCGCTCTTAGCATATTAACGAGTATCTGAATCGTTTCTCTCGGATTATCGATTCGTCTGAGGGTGAAAAGCTTTACTGAAGTTAAACTTAGTACCTAACTCCTTCTGCGTCGTGATCCAAAATTGCAAAGTAAATTTGGTATCTTTATCCAATGTTATCGATTTTGGTACTTCGTGCAGACGTACAATCTCACGGTCATATAACTGCGCTGACTTCTCTGACTCGTAGGTAATCTTAATCGGTATAAAGTGAGCTAATTTTGTGAGTCCATCAATTACTACCTAGACGACACTGTTTCCTTTTCTGGACTTAGGCAAGCCTGTCACAAAATCCCTAGCTCTATCTTCCGTTTCAATTCTGGAACATCCAATAGTTGTAACAAACCATTCGGTCGTTTGTGTAAGGCCTTCACTTGTTGACAAGCTAAACGTATTTCTACTAACGCGGCAACGTCTCGTTTTAGCCCATTCTACCAGAAATTTCTTCTTAGATCTTGACACATTTTCGTACTCTCTGTTTACGGTGTATCATGAGCCTTACTCATACTATCGTTCTTCAATTCGTCGTTTTCCAGGGATACAAAATCTATCTTTAAATTCTATCGTATTATAAGTTGTTTTGGAATAATGCTCCGGTATATCCGTTCTTATCCGTAGTCGAAGCTTCTCCATTGACTCGTCCTTCTTTTGGGCATTTATGATTCTTTCTCGCAAATTTGGTATAGCTACTAGTGCCACTATTTGACTTGTGATCGTTGCTGATGTATCGTGCACTTCTATATCCATGATAAGCATGGATTTTCACCTAGTTTTTGGACTTAAGTAATAATATTTTATAAGGAAAAATCGTGTTTACAAGCAAGTTTGTACTTAAGTTTGGTTATTTTAAAGAATTTCATACTCGTTCGCTCTTTGGTTGAATTTGCAGAAACATGGAGTAAATATCACGTAACATGAGCATGATGAGATGAAAGTACAGTTTGATAGGAGTTCATTGGCGAAAACGGATCCAAAATCGGAGTTCAAACGAGGAAGAACGAGCTGATTGAAAATTATTGCGCACAACCATAATACCATGCGGCTAAAAACCATACTTCACCAACAACCTCACCAACAACCTCACCAATAACCTCACCAACAACTTCACCAACAAATCTCACCAACAATCTCAACAACCTCACCAACAACTTCACCAACAAATCTCACCAACAATCTCACCAACTTCACCATCAACCATTTATAAATACACTACACCATACCTCACAAAAATATCATCTCTTACAACTTCATCATCTTCTCCTCCTAGCTTAGTTCTTCATTCCCAAATTTTATTTTTAGGTTTTAACTTATGATTTTATCATTGTAATCAAGATTGAAGTTGGATTTCCATATCATTGAAGATTTCTCCATTTTGGTAACTTTGTATCAATTTCTATGGTTTTATTTATCCTATCTCTTGTCATTTCTTTAATTATGTCTAGCTAAATTTATTATTGATCTTAGGGTTTGCAACACTTAATTGATGCTTTGATTTTGATCTTTTGATTTTTGCTTTGCCTTTCAATTCATTGTTTAAGTTCTTGGAGCTTTTATTCATGTGTGAATTGTTGGCCACCTTTTATGCATGTCGAGTGTTTATAGAAAGTCTTGGCGGATTTTTATAGACATGGAATTCATGATTATTAATATGAACGAGTTTTGAGACCGATAGGAGATAAACAAATTCATAGGAGAATTTAATCTTTGTGTGCGTTTTGGAGTTAATAATTTATCTTGAGACCTAGCGGAGATAGGTAAATTATTAATCAACTTTTATCTTGAGACCTAGCGGTGATAGGTAAATAATTGTGTGATTTCTTCACATGAATTGAATTAAATTGGTAAGTAGGTCAATAGATTGAGTTAATTATTGATATTGAGTCGAGCATTCCCTAAGATCAATTCCTTTACTATCATTTAATTATCTTATATTCCATTGTTGTTTTGTTAAAATATCTTCAATTGCTAATTTCCTTTCTTGCAAATTGAAACCCCAACTCATGAACCCCCGAAAGCTTGAATAGTAGGAAAGTATCTATACTTTATTTCCATTATATTTTCGAATTATAGTCCTTGTGGATACGATACTCGATTTGCTAATTAACTACAATTGCACCGTTTAGTTGTGGTATATATTGCTAGAAAATAAGCGATCAACTTTTTGGCGTCGTTGCCGGGGACTATATAGATTATATAGTTTTGATAATTTTGATATTAAGATTACTAGTTCAAGCATTGTTATTGTTATTTTTTTTTTTGCACCATTTTTGTTATGTTCTAATCTCAATATCTATTAAGAGTTAATGCAGGACCAAAGGGAGATAGAACAAAGCAAAAAAATGGCGAGGGAACTTGAAGGGTCGCATGTCGATGTGCTACTTCATCTTGAAGAAATGCATGCTTGAATAGACGAACGGGAATGGTTCAACTACCAAGAAAAGTATATGGATGATCCATTGTCCGAGTCAATTGGACATGAGTGCCAAATCTTTTCCATTCCCCGAGCTCTACAAATCCATGAGGATGGATATGTTAAAAGTGTTGAAAGCAAGGTCCTAAATATGGTCGATTCATACCTCGATATGAGAAATTCTTCGAATGCTTGCTTATTTCACTTTTATTTAAATCCATCTTTTGATTTCATGTTCGATATTTCTATGGAATTGTTTGAGTATGGTGGTACTTTAGATCATTTGCATGTTTGCTATAATACTCATGGTGCTTCTAAGATTTTTAAACCACCATATCATTGGAATGCAACGGATGGAGTACTCAAATTTGATGAAAAGTAGCCACCACCGGAACCCCCTTGAAGGCATGAGGTAGCGTCGAGCTCAAGACGTTAAATTAAGCTCTTGTTGGGAGGCAACCCAACATTTATTTGTTATTTTGCTTTTTGTTGGTGTGTCGTGATACACATATCTCGTTTCTTTTTCCCTCCAAACTTATTTTCGAGCTTTATGCTCTTGAATAAGTTTGGGGAGGGGGGGGGGTGAGATGAGATATGTGTTTCACTTCTGTGTTTTTAAAAAAAAAATTATGTTTGTTTTGAAGTGTTTTTGTGCATTTTGTTGGTGTTGAATGCTTGTTAGTGCTCCTAGTTGCTCAAGTGAGATGACAATGATGATATTGTCAGTTTTTGTGAAAATAGTTAAAATTGAGTGTTTCTTAATCGGTTTTGCTTGAATTATTGGTGAAGGTTGATCTCGACTTTTTGAGTTTTGAATGAAACCCGTGAGGATTTGAGCCTTTATTGCTATATTCATCGTTTCATTCATGTGAGTTTTGATCATACATGCAATTATATTTCTAGAACTTGCTTTGGTTTCTATGTCGAGATTGATTTTTTGTGCAAAGGACATGGATATGATCTTAGGCCACCGTTTCTCTCAGATTATCGATTCGTCTGAGGGTGAAAAGCTTTACTGAAGTTAAACTCAGTACCTAACTCCTTCTGCGTCGTGATCCAAAATTGCAAAGTAAATTTGGTATCTTTATCCAATGTTATCGATTTCGGTACTTCGTGCAGACGTACAATCTCACGGTCATATAACTGCGCTGACTTCTTTGACTCGTAGGTAATCTTAATCGGTAGAAAGTGAGCTGATTTTGTGAGTCCATCAATTACTACCTAGACGGCAGTGTTTCCTTTTCTGGACTTAGGCAAGCTTGTCACAAAATCCCTAGCTCTATCTTCCGTTTCCATTCTGGAACATCCAATAGTTGTAACAAACCATTCGGTCGTTTGTGTAAGGCCTTCACTTGTTGACAAGCTAAACATATTTCTACTAACGCGGCAACGTCTCGTTTTAGCCCATTCCACCAGAAATTTCTTCTTAGATCTTGATATATTTTCGTACTCTCTGTTTACGGTGTATCATGAGCCTTACTCATACTATCGTTCTTCAATTCGTCGTTTTCTAGGGATACAAAATCTATCTTTAAATTCTATCGTATTATAAGTTGTTTCGAAATAATGCTCCGGTACATCCGTTCTTATCCGTAGTCGAAGCTTCTCCATTGACTCGTCCTTCTTTTGGTCACTTATGATTCTTTCTCACGAATTTGGTATAGCTACTAGTGCCACTATTTGACCTGTGATCGTTGTTGATGTATCGTGCACTTCTATATCCATCATCTCAAATTCTCGTATAAGCGTTTCTTCTCCGACGAAGAGATACCTAAACTTAATTGGAGTCTTACGACTCAGCGTGTCTATTCATACGCTTAGCTTTTCCTAGATGGTAATTAATTTCACAATCATAACCTTTTACTAATTTGAGCCATCTTCTTTGCCCTATGTTAATTCTTTTGCTCGAATAAGTACTCCAGACTTTTATGATCTGTGAAGATCTCAACTCTTACACCATATAAATGGTGTGTCCAAATTTCAATGCATGCACTACGCTGCAAGCTCTAAGTCGTGGGTTGGATACTCGGCTTTGTGGGGTTTAAAAGTTGTCGTGAAACATAAGCTATCACTTTCTCATCTTGCATCAGTATACATCCCAATCCATTCTTCGATGTGTCTGTATACACCACATATTCTTTGCTCGCGTCCGGAAGAGCTAATACTGGTGCGATGATCACTTTTCCTTGAGCGTTTATAATTTATCTCGTACTCATCAGACCATTTATATTTATCTTTCTTCTGAAGTAATTACGTTCTAGGTCTAGGACTCGTGGAAAATTGCTTCGCGTTCCTTCTCATTCTTGGAGTAAATGAGAATGTCGTCGATGAATACTATGACGAATCTACCTACGTACGGTGAAAAACTCTATTCATGGTTTCCATGAATACTATCGGAGCGATATAGGGCTTTTGATTTGGAAGTTGACCCTCGTTCCAAATCTATTATGAAATCCTTATGACTATGTGATGGTAAATCACGTAATAGTTCTAGGAAGGCATTTTCGTATTCGTTTAAAATTTTCACGTCTTGAAATGTTCTCTTGGCTCCTGGTTCTCCAATTAGGTATACAAGATAATTGGTGCAACCTTTCTTCCTCTTCAACTTCTTGGCTTGTAAGGCGGTTATTATTAGTATCGTCCTGCCCTTCGAAATTTCATGTAATTCTTTTAGGTTTCCTACCCGGGGTTGAAAAGAGATCTTTCTCTCATTGTCGAGAATCGTGACAAAATTCTCAAACAACAGTCTATTCCTAGGATTATATCCATGTCGAACATTTATCACGTTCCAATTGTTTGCTATGATCTTAAAAAGACCCTAAATCAATTTTATGATCAACGAAACTAAGGGAGTGACGATAATCTCTCCCAAGGCGTAGTTGTTTTCATTTCGTGTTTAGCGTGCTCTAGTTCTACTCCTAAATGTCAATAGGTACTAACAATAAACGAATATAAAGCTCTAGTATGAAGCAAAATTATGACAGGGTAATCTTTATGAAATTCGTCCAATACCTGTCACATTTCCCTTGTCCTCATATCGCTTTTCTTGTCAAACCACGCATGCCCTTTCATTTTGTTACTGTGTCAGTTGTTGCTGTGATTGGGTTTGGATTGTTCCCGATTGTTGGGGTTGATCATACTGGTTTGGTTCTATTGTTGCCAAGAATATTGGGCAATTCCTCTTCCTATGCCTCGTTTGTCCACATTGAAAACAATTTCCCGTGCCTACTAGACAAACACCGTAATGTTTCTTATTATAGTTGGGACACGTAGGAACATCCTGCATCTGTTCCACTGCTTGTAGCTGTCCTGGCCAATCCTTCTTTGAGTGCCCCTCCTGTCCATGGTTAATGCAAACACCAAAGTTTGC
This sequence comes from Schizonepeta tenuifolia, assembly GCA_029490685.1. NCBI lineage: Eukaryota > Viridiplantae > Streptophyta > Magnoliopsida > Lamiales > Lamiaceae > Schizonepeta > Schizonepeta tenuifolia. The sequence continues at coordinate 128,757,594 of CM055956.1, forward strand.
TTGACACAATCCGTAGTGTACACGATTGCACTTAGGACATGCTGGAATAGCAATCTTTCTTCGGTTAATTTTCAGGGTTAGTGTTGTTTATGCTGATTAGTTCCAATTACTGATAACGGTTTCGGGCACTTTCTTCTCACATGTCCTTTCTGTCCACAGTTAAAATAGTTGGCTGTGCCTACTTGATAGACGCCCGGATGCATCTTGTTGCACTTGGGGCAAACAGGTATGGTAACCCTCCCTGGGTTATTTCCTCTCCATGATCCGATTTGTCTATTTCCTTGCATAAACAACCCCGACTGGTTGTTTCCTTACCACTGTCTCTTATTATTATTCTACCTAGGCTGCTGATTACTTCTTCTTTGATTCCCCTAGTTGTTAAAATTCTGATTGCAGCCATCGCTACTTCCTTCTTCCCACTTTCTCTTCCCTTGAAAATTTCTATTATTGTTATTGGTAAGGTCTTGAGTTGAAATCTGGGTCGGTGTTGGTGGGAAAGCTGGAATCCTTCTCTGATCCGGCATCACTGCCTCTATTTCTTGAATTCGTTCCAATAATTTTGTATAGCTTAGTCCTTCGTGGCTAGCTAATGCTATCTCCAGTTTATGTTTGAGTTCTCCTTGAAATTCCTTTGCTATTTCTTCTTCAGCAGCCACTTGATCGAATACATACCTATCATAAAACGCTTCCTTAAAGTTATTCCAGGTAAATTGAGTCGTTTGCCCCGTCAGCATAGCTTCCTGTCTAGCCTTCCACCAGTAGTTAGCTGGTCCGGCTAGTTGAAACGCATCACACGCAAGGCGTTCCTCATCCGTATATCTTAGAAGCTCAAAAATTCCTTTTATAGATCGTACCTAAAGCTCAGCGTCGCTCGGGTTACTAGATCCCTTAAAAACTGGCGGATTTCTTCTGAAGAATAAATCCTCAATGTTATGTTGTTGTGGGGGTGGTGAAAGAAATTGGTTTGCTTGATGATTTCGTTCTCCTATGCTTTCTCGTTGTCCTTGACCCCTACCGTGTCCTTTAGGATTACCCAATCATCTTTGGTTGTTAATTTCTTTCGGCGGCGTTTTGGTTCTATAAGAAATGAGAATTCTCATTAGCGCTTGCTCTTAAGCCTTTTTATTTACTTACTAAACCTTTCTCCAACTTAACAAGTTCACGTAAAGAGAAATCGATAATAATTTCGATATTAACTTTAATCTTTTAACTCTTTTAAACTTTTTAACTTTTAAAGTTAAACTAAGCTCTCGTTACGCGAGTTCATTCGACGTTCTAGTTTCAATTATAAAATTTTAAGAGACTTCCTTGTGATCAAAAACCCTTTCACGGGTCGTATATATATATATATATATATATATATATATATATATATATATATATATATACATCAAAAGAATATTTATTTTGCCTCCAACGAGGACTTATACAAAAAACTAGACTACTACGAGTCTAACTAGGCTGACTGCTTATCTGTACAGTGCACCCTGTACCTACAAGAAGTACTAGGATGGAAATGAGTCATAATATCTCGTATCCGTGTAAGTACTACAAGGAATTTGTTACTGATCCGACTATGCACAAAGGCAATGAAAACTACTAATAATACTACTACGCATCTAGAATGCTCCGCTCATCTAACTGTGGTCGTGTCAAACACTGCTCTCCGCGGCCGGTAAACCCCCAGGGTCCTCATCCGGATCCTTCTCCTCAGACTCTGACCCGAAGACGAGCTGTAGTGCCTCGTCTACCCTCAAAGTGGAACCGTCTAGAAGTGTAAGTGGGGGTGGTGAAGGTACCTCTGAACCAATCTCCTCTGAGTCTGAATCTAAACAATCGTCACCGATCACTACTCTACGCTTCTTCAAGGGAAGAAGGTGCTCAGGAATGGAACCGGACTCGTACTCGTCCCTGGAACGGACCCTGGACGGTCCTGCCTCATACTCAGCTCTGACTCTGGCCGACTCTGAACAAATCTCGTCAAGTAGTCTGAAGGGGTATGGTAACTCGATCATAGTGGTAAGATCCACACCAATCACCGGGTACCCTACCTCCGGAGCTAACTCCTCTGTGCCCTCACTAGGTACCATCACTAGAGGAATCTCTAACTGTGCAGCCATCTCTGGACCTATCTCATCATGCTCTGACTCTGAATCTGCCGGGAAGTGAGTGTAGAGAGGATGCGCCTGAATGGGATATGATGCTATGTGTCTGCTCTGAAAGAAACGCTTGTGTACTGCTAGAGAGAATCAATAGTGATCACCTGTCGGCTCTACGTCGTCGTCAAACATTCCACGATAGTACCATGCAATGTCGTGTGCCCAACCACGCCACTCCTTTAGTAGTCATCTAATCAGGTCAAAGATAGCCTGACCCTCTGTAACAGAATGTCGGGCTAAAGGATAAACTGCCGAAAAGTCACTAATTATCTGTCCTACATCATGACTCGGGTCTGGCTCATAATTTCGATACTCGTCTAATATCTGATCTGCCCAAGTACCCTGAGGCGGGGATTGACTCCCCTGAGTCGTGTCGAGTCTAGTATCCATCCTAAAATGTTTTTAAGAAACATGGACTAGTAACAGGTAAGGTAATAACTTATCTTAACGAAAATCTTATATTACAAAATGAATATTCCTTATTCAATTGTAATATCACCGACACGTAGACAATAAACTTATCTTAAACACCTTAGCAATTTTTAAGAAAATTGCACGTAAACAATATATAGAAATAAAATTTCAAGATTTTATTTCCATTCCTTATCTTATATTTCTTTACTTTCTTACTTTATTTCCTTATTACTTTCTTTCATTAATTCTTCCTCGAAGGAAATTTCTTAACGATTCTCACTTATTAAAACAAAGTACATCTACTTTGTCCATGTTACTTATTCAAAAGTAACATCCGTTTACAAAAGATTTTGTTGTTCTCGACATTTGAATCCTCGTACTCGTCGTGTTCTTCGTGTAAATATGAAGTATGAAATAAATTCCAAAAGAAATTGGAATAATAATTAGAAAACAACTTTAGAATCAAAGTTTTAGTCGTCGTCGGAATCGAGCGATCGTTGGAAATTTATCTATTACTCGTGCTTGATTCCTAAAAATTAAAACATATCTTTTCTCGAAGTTCGAACGAGGCGAACTCCATTGAAAAACGACGTCGTTCATGTTACTTATACGGAAGTAACATTCATTTATTTCATTTGTCTTTGATCCCCTTTATTCTGTCCCCTTCGTCTCGATCATATCTTTCTTATTTTGAAGTCAACGCCTTCTCAAACATCTACTCGTTTGTTTCATTCACTTAGTACGGAATTAATTTATCTTATCATTATTTATCTTATTTCCTCGAAGGAAATGTTTATCGGCTTTTAAAACAAAGATCGACTTTGTCGAGTCTTTGTTCATATCATTATACACACGTGACATTCGTCTGTAGAAGTTCTTCCCGTTTTGTGGGTCTCCTTTCGAAATCATTTGAACTAACATTTCTTAAAACGCCTAATTTCTCGAGGAATCGGAAAGACCTTAGATTCAAAGTCTATGTTCTTCATGAATAGGAAAAATCCCTAAAGTCCTTCTTGGTTCTCGTGCCAAAGATACTTTTCAAACATAAGAAAATTATTGCGCAAATAATTTCACATAAGGCACATAACATGAACAAAGTATACTTAATATACTTCCAAAATAATTCTTTACTTGGCACTTTGATTTCATTCTTAACTTATTGAGTAATTATTCAAAATTTTCTTAAAAAGAAAATCACATTTCTTGAAACTCTTTGTTTTCTTTCTTTCTTTCTTTCCTTGTTGAGTCGACGTAGCGGGAGGTTGAGTTGTCGTCTATATTCTTAACCTTAGTGTTATAACTTAACCTTATTTTGAAAGAAGACTCGATATAGAGTATGAACGAATACTCTATCTTACTACTCGAAGGGCGACTTGTATACAGAGCAGAAACGATTGCTCTGCTACCACTCTATCACAGCCCCAAATCCCGAGGGACGGCAGAAGCCGGGGTGCGACTGAGATTGGATTAAAGAGGTGGGGAAGAGAGGGGATGACTGAATAAACATACATAGAAGACAACATAAATTCAATGAACAAGACTTTATAACAAAAGAAGGAGTTGATCTCGAAGGATCACTCGGACAAGATCTCAAAACATTCTAAGTTATATGTACAGAACTCAATCTAAAAGTGAAACTTATATTTACACACGTGAATCTAGAGTTTAGCAGCGGAAAAGTGAACTATGTACCAAAGTCTTCCCTAATGACAACTTTTAAATCAACCATCGCCGTTCTCGTCGCTTCAACCTGCACATTTAGAAAACATATGCAGGGCTAAGTACAAAAGTACTTAGTGGCCACATTGCCGAAAACATAATCATAAGTATAGATAAATCAGGCAGGTCATCAAGTAGCACTTCGGGGTTTTTCTTTCAAATGCCCGAGCCTACTAAAACGTTTTCTTTCTCATTTTCATAAGTTACAGCTCTGCAGAGCATTTTTCATGATTTTTACGTTCAATCTCGATCATTTCTCATTCACCGTGGCTGGTTTCCCCTCAACAAGATACCACATACACCACAGGTTACAAAGTGCACATACTTTGGAAAGCATATTAGCTAATTCAAAGCCGATCGTTAGTTAACACCTAATGGTTAACTCATAAATCTGGAAAACACGGAGGTTAACTCAGATGGGTACAAGAGAACTCACATAAAACACAAAACAGTTTATGCCTGATAATCACTTTTGATAAACACAGTTATCAAAGCTATAAATATCACTTTCGATTTGTGGAAAAATCCACATTTTATTTGATATAAGTAGGAAAGCCCACCTTGAGTTTACAGAACAATTATACGAGCTTCCGTTCTTCAATCTTCCGTCCTATCCTCGTGCTGACTTCCTCCTTCATCGTACATAATCATAACCTTGATAAGTCGTCTAGAAGATAAATGAAAATGGAAATCGTAATCGAATTAGTCTTTTAGATTTTAAGCTTTTAGGCATTTGCACGCTAAACTATACCCTTTTTAATTAAAAAGAAACGAGATACGAACACATCTCGTTTAATACTCATTTGGATCTGTTCTTGAAACTTAGGTCAGAAAAAATAAGGCGTTCGTTAACTTGTAACGACTTAAAAGATTGAAAGAAATTAAGTCGAGAAGAAATCAACTTAAGAAACTAAGTTTTGAAAGTTCACTGCACAAGACAGAAGTTCTGGAGACTGTACATAACAGAGTATCCTGAAACAGGGGAGGTTCTCTATACCCAATGAAATCCATAGAAGTCTAGTTTACTCTCCATTTTACGGATCTCAATTCCGATAAACGAGCTAAGAGATATGGCAGTTTCCAGAAAGGGTCGCAAAACTGCTGAGGCTAACCCTAATGCTTGATAGAATTCGATGTATGACCTCCTAGGTTCGTATTAGGTTCTCGTACCTAAATTCTCACGAAATTTTACCCTCAATGCAGTCAACACGTATTTCTATACGTGATGAACTCCTTTTTATTACTCGTCAATAAATACGATGATCAAAACCTCGTCGTTCAAACTATACAATTACTATACCAATTCAAGTTTCTAATTCAATTCCTAACTTCTTGATTTCAATTAAAGTTATCATTCCATTACTCGGATTAACACGTCATCAACTACAAACTTGTTCTCTTAATGATAATATTCATTAATATCCAAACGCTTTCTTGGTTCGACTTTTCTATTATTACTTATATTGATTTATTTGCCTCTTACGAGATATCCAACGTCATCGGATTTCGTTAACTTTCTACAATGTTATTCAACGTCTACCAAGACTCATTAGTATATGATCCTTATCCTTAATTCATTAATTAATCTCAATTCATCATCAAACTTTTGCCTCTTATGATTTTCATGTTATTTTTAGAATAAATCCAATTAAATTCTTATAATCATTAAACATTCACTAGAACAATATTCCACCATTAAAACCTTATTAGAAATAAACTACATCAAACTCTTCATTTCTTCATAATTTTCGGTAGCCATAAAATAATTAGGGGAGTGATTTTCTTCCTCAATTCAATCCATTATATCACTTTTAAGTTTACTACAACAAGTATTAACCATCACCTAACACTTCTACTTCATTAATTTGATCTCCAACTTTGAAACCCTAGCCCTAATATTTCGATCATCATTTAATTCATTAGGGCTTTTCATTTCTTCTTGCATAATTCACCAATTAAACCTTATCTTAGCTTAATTATCCAATCAATTTTAGGATTAAATTATTCTAACAAAATGCCCTAATTTTCGGTCACCACTAGTAATTAGGTTTCTTGAATTTTCTCATTAATTCAACCATAGGGATTAATTTCTATCCATTTAATTACATGATTTAAGACTTAAACATCATCCTAAGTCATCTACCAAAATCGGTTATAACATAGAAATAGAAGAAATAAATTTCCAATTGGATAGATGAGGTACTTGAGTTTTTACCTTCAAGAATATGTTGTTGGAATTGAAGATTGATGGATGATGAATGAACTTGTGAAGAAAATCTTGACAAAAGCTTCAAGCTTCTTCAATGGAGAATAGAAGAAAATCTTGGGAGAGAGTATATGTGTGTGTTGCGTGAGTTATGAGAGAGGGAGGGAAGGTGATGACAACTTTGTGATATTTTAAATTAAGCTTAGGTGGCTAATTAAATACTATTAGAAAGTATAAGAACAAGTGAGTCGTAAAGGTTTAATTACTATAAAAATCAAATATCTATGTATGAGGGAAGGGTGAGGCCGGTCATGAGGGTAATTTTTACCCATTTATCGCGTTTTCCGACTCGTTACGACGTTTATAAAATCGAGAAAAAAAATATTAGTCGGGTACATTTCTGGTGAAAACTAACTTAACCTTTAGTTCTGGAATATTTTTCCTACTCGGAAAATATAGTTTGATCTTGGAAAAACTCAAAAGAATTTTGGACATGACAGTCCAAAATTCGCCCGGAAATAAAATAATATTGACTTTATCGATTTTTACTAAAAGATTCGTATCGCGAAACGTGAATGCAAAGTTCGACGGTTTTTCGAACTGAGTTTTCTAACGAGAAATTTCTCGACTGCGAAGCCATATTTATTATTAACTTTAAATTTTTAAGACACTAGTAAATTTCCGGGGTATTACATCCTATCCCCTTACGAAAAATTTCGTCCCGAAATTTGCATATCTTCTTTAAACCGTTCGAGGTACTTTTTCCTCAAATCTTCTTCAAGTTCTCACGTGGCTTCTTCTTGCCTGTGATGATCTTCCTCAAATCTTCTTCTTGCAAATTTCAGGACGAAATTTTTCGCAAAGGGGGTAGGATGTAATACCCCGAATAATTTCTACTATCTTTAAAAATGAAAGATATTAATAATTATGGCTTTGCACGCCTAAGTTCATAAAATTAAATTCTAAGACTAACAGTGAAATCCGTTTCCAAAAATAAATTACAGAAGTCAGTTAGATGACTACTGTATTAGGGTTTTCACGGCCGAGAAATTTCTCGTTAGAAAACTCAGTTCGAGAAACCGTCGAACTTTACATTCACTCTTTTTACGAGACGAACAAGTTAGGAAAAATCTTTTTATTATTATTTTCCGGACAAAATTCGGACTGTGATGTTTCGAATTTTTATTTACTTTTAAAGTTTAAAATATACTTTTTAAGTATATTATTTATTTCGGATTTAATGGTCGAGTTAGTTCTCGATGAAAAACGTAACCGAGTACGTTTTTATTCTCGATTTTCATAACGTCGTAACGAACCGGAAAACGCAATTTCTGGGAATAAAATCCCACCAAGACCGACCTCACCCCCTCTCTTATACATAGATATTTCAATTTTATAATGTATTAACCTTTATGACTCACCATTAGATCTTTCTTACAACTTTACACCTAAGTGTTTATTTCATAATATCAACCAAGCTAGTCATCCATCTCTCTCCCCTTGACCGCCACCCCCACAATCAACTCTCTCTCAAATTTCTTTCTCTCCACCATTGAAGAAGCTTGAAGCTTTGGCAAGGAATTACACCATAGATCATCAACCATCCATCTAATTCTATTACCCAACCTTATAAATCTCAAGGTAATTGCATAAGCTCTTTATCTAACAATGTAGAATTTTCATTCTTTAATTTTCTTGAGGACCGAAAATGATGATGATGATGTAGTAGATGATTTAAGTTTAATTTCTTGTTAATAGATGGATAGAATTGATTTCCTATGGTTGAATTGAAGAGAAAACCAAGAAACCCTAAACCTAAGTGATGACCGAAATTTAGGGCTTTTACATAGGATGTTCCTAGTCTTAAATTAATTGGATAATTAGACTTAGGAGTAGTTTAATTGATGATTCATGCGAAAAGAAATCATTTGCCCTATTAATTTGAGAAGAATCGATTTTAGGGCTTAGGGTTTGAGGCTTGGAAATTCAATTTATGATGTAGTAGTATCAATCAATGAATAATATATGTTGTAGTAGACTTAGGAATGATAATATGGATTGAATTAATGGAGAAAATCACTCCCCCTAATTATATGTCATTACCGAAAATTTTGGAGAAATTGGGGGTTAATATGGTTTGATTTTAATGATGATATAATGATGGATTAAGGTTCCTTATGATATTAGATGGTGTTATGAATTAATTGGAATTATTCTAAAAATATAATGAAAAGATTAAGAGATGAAGAATTGAAAATAAGTCGAGATTAGGTAATGATTTGAGGTTATGATTTACGTAATAATGAATCTCGACAAATGAGGAATCATAATGTAAAATATGAGCAAATTCCAATAATGTTGGAATCTTGGTAAGAAACGAAACGACGAAATTAAGTAACGATAGAAAAGACGAGTAAGAAAGATAATTGGGTAATGATGTTTGTTAATGATAAATGAACAACTTTGTAGTTGACGGTATTTACATTTGAGTTATAAAAGGATGAGTTATATTTGTGAATGAGAAGTAGAACGAGGAGTTGAACATGATTTGGTATAGTAATTGTTTAGTTTGAAATGACGAGGTTATAAACGTCGTGCTTATAGACGAGAAATGAAAAGGAGTTCTTCACGTATGATAGTGCGTGTTGACTGCCTTGATGTGTAATTTTCGTGAGAAATTCGATAACATAAAACGAACCTAGGAAGTCATACGTTGAATCTTATCGAGCATTAGGGTTTCACTCGGCAGTTTTGCGACCCTTCCCGGAAACTGTAATATCTCCTAGCTCGTTATTGGAATTGAGATCCGTAAATTGGAGAGCAAACTAGACTTCCATGGCTTTCTCACGGTACAGGGCACTTCCCCTGTTTCCAAATGCTCTGTTCTGGGAAGTCTCCAGAATTTCTGTATTGCGCAGTGATTTTCCAAAATCTATTTTCCTAAGTTGATTTCTTTCCAACTTAGTTTCTTTTGATCTTTTAAGTCGTAATAAGCAATCGACTACTTCTTTCTAGTGACCTAAGTGTCAAGAACAGAGCCAAATAAGTACTAAACGAGATGTGTTCATATCTCATTTCTGTTTAACAAAAGAAGTTTAGTTTAGCGTGCAAATGCCTAAAAGCTTAAAAGCGTAAAAGACAATTCAATTTCGATTTCGATTTCGATTTCCGTTTTCTTTAATCGTCTCGACGACTTATCAAAGTATGATTATTTTACGATGAAAGAGGAAGTCAGCACCAAGGTTAGGACGAAAGATTGAAGAACGAAAGCTCGTTTAGAAGTTCTGTAATCTTATCGAGGTGGGCTTTTATATATGAAACAAAATGAGCTATGCTCGAAAACCTTTCTTTATCGCTTTGATAATCGTGTTTTCAAAGTGATAATCATGGCATGAACTATTTGTTTTATGTGAGTTCTCTTGTACCTTATGAGTTAACCAATAGGTGTTAACTAAACGATCGGCTTTGAGTTAGTCAATAGGGACTTTCCAAAGTATTGTGTACAGTGTAACCAGTGGTGTATGTGATATCCTGTTGAGGGGTAGCCAGCCACGGTAAATTATGAATGGTCAGGATTGAATGTAACATCTATGAAAAATGCTTGAGTTATAAAAATGAGTAAGAAAATGTTTAGTAGACACGGGCCTTTTTAAAGAAAACCCCGATGTGCTACTGTAATGAAATGCCTGATTATCTATACTTATGATTATGTTTTCGGCAGTGTGCCCACTAAGTACTTTTGGGCTAAGCCCTGCATTGTTCACAATTCTGCTGCTAGACTCTAAACACTTTTGATGTTATATATATATATATATATATAAATCACTGTAGCCTAAGTTCTGTAATATAACTTAGTATCCTTTTGAGAGTCTTGTCGAGTGATCTTACGAGATCAAACTCTTTCTTATATATTATGAGGTCTTGTTCATAGAAAGATAATGTGTATTAATGTTATGTTTATTCAGTTATTCCCTTTCTTCCCCGCTTCTTTAATCCAATCCCAGTCGCACCCCGGCTTCTGCCGTCCCTCGGGATTTGGGGCTGTGACAAAGATTCGTGATTGGAGATATTGTTCGGGACATTTTGATCGGTGATTTCCGATTGGAAAAGGGAGAGCAGATTGCGATAGAGGAAGGAGTAATCTAAGAATCTGAGTGGCAAAACTGATAGGAGAGATCGATTGCAGATAAGACAGCGGAATTTTTTGATTGGAGGAAGAATTACATCGCGGTGGGGAAGATTGAAATCTACACGGCGGCGGAAAATATTCGAAGCTATAGCGCGAATATTTGGATCAGATCTGTAGAGCTATGACGACGACGAAATTCGACGTCGAGAAATTCACTGGTAGGAATGATTTTGGTTTGTGGCGGATAAAGATGAAAGCAATAAGGTGTTGAGAGAGGTTGCGAAGGAGACGACAGCAGCTGCGGTGTGGGCAAAGCTCGAATCTCTGTACATGACCAAGTCGCTCGCAAATCGATTGTACACGAAACAACGTCTGTATTCGTTCAAGATAGTGGAGGAGAAGGTGATTTCGGAGCAGCTTGAAGACTTCAATAAAATCGTGGATGATTTGGAGAATATTGAAGTAAAGCTAGAAGATGAGAATAAGGCTATTATCCCATTGAATTCACTTCCAAGATCGTATGAACAGCTTAGAGATGCGATGTTATTTGGTCGAGAGGGTTCTATTTCCATAGAAGAAGTACAATCTGCACTTAGAGCTAAAGAGTTGCAGAAAGCAAATGAAGGGAAGAGTGAATCATCTACTGGTGAAGGGTTGAGCATTCAGAAATTCAGCAAGAAAAAATTCCAGAAGAAGGATAGGTTTAAGAAGGGTAAGAAACCTTTTTAAGGAAGCTGATTCAGAGGAGGAAAATGAATCAGAGGAAGATGGTGAAACTAGGAGATGTTTTCACTGCAAGAAAGTAGGACACAAGAAGGATTGTGATGTATGGAAAAGGAAGCAAGAGAAGAAGAGCAAGAAGCTTGGTTCTGCGGAAGTCGTTGAAAACTTTGGAGATGCAGAGGTATTAAATGTGGTGGAGAATCACATTGAGGAAGGCTGGATTCTTGACTCGGGTTGCTCGTTCCATATATGCTCCAATAAAGAGTGGTTTACAGAGTTTAGGAGAGTTAAAACAAACTATGTGTTGCTGGGAAATGGTCAAGGTTGCGCAGTAGAAGGCATTGGACGAATCAAGCTAAAAACACACGATGGTTCGTACAAGTTTCTGCAGGAGGTCAGGTATATTCCTCAACTCAATCGAAACTTGATTTCTATTGGCATGTTAGAGTCTAAAAATTATGTTTTCAAGGCTGAAAATGGTTTTCTATATGTGCTAAAGGATTCTAGGCTTGTCATGAGAGGTAGTAGGAGGAATAACTTGTACTACTTAGATGCTTCTACTGTGTTTGCTGAAACTAATCTTGATAGTCATGATGATTGTGATATTGAATATGTGCAAGTAGATCATGTTAGCAATAAGAGATTGAGTAACTTGACTGTGGATAGTAAAACTTCTAAGAGTAATACTTGTAAAACTGAAACTGAAGATGAATGTTGTGTGTGTTTTAGAACTAACCACAGCCTGGAGTTATCTTCAGAGCATGTTTCCAAGTGTTTTACAGGTTTTAGAAGTTGTGAGATACATGAAATGATGCCTGGTAATTCACAGCAATTTGAGGAGTTCAAAGGAAAGATGAAATTTGGTTTGGACAGTCATGAAATGCACGAGATTGCAGTTGTGAAGGAGCATGTGGAGTCATCTATCTCTGAGATTGTTGATCATGGTTTTGATCATGATGATGCTGAGGTCAAGGTGGAGTTTCCGGAGGCTGAAACTCAGAAGAATGACAATGCGAAGGCTGATCTAGATGAGGGATTAGGTTATGAAGTTGCAGAGAGTGATTCATGTAACTATTCTGCAATGATAGAAGAGCTGGAGTTCTTGGGGAAACGAGAAGTTTGGTCTGTGGTGTATCATCTTCGAACAGAGAATCTTGTGAAGAGTAGGTGGAGCTACAAGATGAAGGTTGAGGAAAGAAATGGGCAGCAGGTTATCTACAAATAGCTCAAGGTTTGGATCAGAGGAATGATGAGGTTTCTTCCGTGGTTGAGAGCTATGAAATGCAGGAATCTAGCAAGAGTTTTGCTAATATGCAAGAGAGGCTAGAGCTAGTGTTTTTGATGCCTCACTAGAAAGGCGTTGAAGCCCTGCAACGGGGCCAAGTTGGAGAGGAAGCTCGGCTTGATTTTTTGGACTTGTTGCAGCCAAGGTGGAGATTTGTTGATGTTTGTGGCTGCACACGTGGCACCAAAAAAGGAAGCTTGAAAGAGGGACTCAAGTACTGTGCTGATGCTTGGAAGGATCGAGAAGGAATCCGCTTCAAGTTAGTTACATGACAGCTGCATGAACAGCTGTGCATGGTGGTTAAGAGTTGATCGTGATCGTTGCTCATTCGACGGTGTAGATCAGGAGTCTTAAGTCGGTTATACCTCTATATATAAGCTTAGAGTAAAGATTAGAATCTCATCTTGTAACCTGCAGAAGTTTGTGAGAAGTGAGGGGAAAAACACGAGTGCATGAAGTGAGAATTGGGTAGAAACCTAGGGTTCTTATTTCTGGGGTTTGCATGAGTGATTTCTGTAACTTTCTCTTTCTCGATCAATAAGAAAGCGTCCTAACTCTCCCACGGACGTAGGGGTTTTCCCGAACCACGTAAATCTCGTTGTTGTTTTGTTTTCGTTTTCGTTGCGTTGAATTCCTTGAACAATCGCTGCTGTGATTTGTGTGAATAAGGAGTAAAATCCTAACAGTGTGTAATTCACTGTAACATTTATGCAGCATAGATCAGTTATGTGCAGTTTACTTAGGCCGGAAATTTAATTAAAGGATTACACAACTCTAGAATTTCATTGCTAAATTTTGAGTTTCATTGCTCAATATGACTGTAACAAAAGTTGCCTCATAAATTTATGTGGCTATCAAGATTGACAACAAACAGTACGAGTCATGTGGGGTATGTGGAGAAGAAAATAAAATCATTAACGGCCATAGAATTTATCTACATTTTGACTAAAAATTATCCCTTAGAAGTCGTGTTTTGCGTCTTGTTTTATTGTAGAAATAAAGCCTAATTTCCCCACTCTGAGATTGACTTATACTAGTATTTGGTTGAAATCAGCGTTGTGTTATGGGCCTTAAGTTGGTCGAGTGGGCCTACCCCACTAATTAATGAGATTAATTAGTTGAACAGTTGGTGGTGGACGACCTTACTAGTCTTGGTCGTCTCCGTCAACTGTACTAATGCATAGTCATCAACTTCCTCCATCTCACGTAATTAACCTGCTTATCTAGCTACATCTTCTTCATTGTTTCACTACATCCATTTCTTCATTGTTTCACTAAATCACTCAATGGTTTTTTCTTGACATTTTAGTTAAAGGTAGGGTTGTATATGAACCAAATATTTTTGGCTCGGTTCGGTATTCGATTTGGATTTGTGATATTCGAATTCAAAAATTTATGATTCGAATACACATACGAATACTTTTTTTGATTCGGTTTAGTTAATGAATATGAATTCAAAATCAAGATATTCGATTCGATATTCAAAAATATTCGATTCGGAATATAATATATATATATATATAGTGTGTGTGTGTATATTTAAAAATTAAACTAAAAGCCAAAGTAAAATAAAAATAATAACCTATTTTTTGAACAGTGTAACCATATCTTTTTTTTTCTTGTGCCAGTATCTATATTTTTGGAATTAACAAATATTATATCCAAAAAAGAAAAATACTAGTCTATAGCCATGACTTAATTTGGTCTCTCCATAATTTGACAAATACTAGTATAAGTCTATGGCAGTTAATGATTTTATTTTCTTCGTCCCACCAACACGAGGTTCTGCTGCTGCTTATCCGTTTGCTGGTTCTCTATCGCCTTCCGTTTTCTTCAAAAAATCATCATCATCCATCATCTCAACATCATCGTCATCCATCTCTGAAACATTTGATAGTATAGATAATTCGAGTTTTTAGACATCAGCAATATACTTTCAAAGTAAATTGACTCCAATATAGATTGAGTGTGCTTAGAAAACTGGATCACATTCACTATGTTATTATAGTTTACCTTCTGAATAATCAGAAGAGTCAAAATCATATGCAGCAGGCATTTTTTCACTTAGATAAGCTGCATCATCATCATCATCATCATCTTAATCAGAAGTTGAAGTGACCTGCCATATTTAATGACAACAGAAAAGGTTAGAAAAATCTATTCTTCTCAATCTCTTTTACCGGAGAAGATGCATTTATACCTCACTAGCATCAGATTCTTCCTCACTGTCAATTGTATCCTCTTCTTCATCTCCACCTCTATCATCTACATATATATAATTTATATATTTTGCTTCTTTTCCATTTAGTTCTTTTCTACGAGCCTCCAATTCTTCTTTATACTTACGATTTTCCTAAAAACAAATGCTCATATTAGCAGGAGTCGAATTTGAGTGAAACCAAAACATCACCAAATAAATAAATTTTACATCTCAACTCAATAAGTTTGCTCTCTAAAGCTTCCAAATCGCTCAACCACCAGGACTTCACATTTATTTGTTTTAGGTCTTCGACTACTGTCTCAAGCTTCGCCCTCTCTGCTTCCATATTTTCAAGAGCAGAGGCTCCAGTCTCCGAAAACAACAAGTAGTCATAATCACTACTATTCTCTACAAATTCCTTTCCCGGGAAAGGATCGAAACCCTTTGCTTTTAACTCATGGAGCAAATAAGCCCTTTTCTTGTCTCTCAAGATGATGCTACCGTTGCCAACACATTCAAGAAATCTACACTTGTTCGCAGTAATTATGCTTTCTTAATAAGTTGCAGTAATTATGCTTTCTTCCAAGCAATATTTGTTTACTTTTGACTTGGGGTGTGTTTTGACTAAACTTATTTTAAATATTTTATAAGATGTTTCAAAGCTTATAGGTTGTTGGTGTTTGGATAATCAAGCTTATACTCCCCGCAACCTGCTGATAATGTTTCTATTTCCTTTTCGTTCCGTCTCATTGATAATGTCTCATTGCTAATAAATGGGACCTATCATTTTTATTTTATTTTTGTAGCAACCAAGGATGATAGATCCTTTACCCCACAAACAAGCACATGCAAGAAATAGTATTCACTCATATATGCACCCAAACACACTCATCCACAACTTTATTGACTCTTGGATTTTATTTGGAAAATTTTGATATCATTTGTAACGTAGTAGGAAACACGACTATTCTTAGACCCCAAAACACGCATTCAAAAATATCACTCTTTGTATTAATCTGATATTGACGTATATTTTGTGAAGGAGATCAATGTAATGTATTTTCTAAATTATGTTTTGTAAGAGAGATTGTTTGCTGTCATTAACATACCACAACAACTACTATAATTCTTTAGTGCAAAATTCTTTATTCTCTAGTTGAAAACTTACGACAGGAAGAAGAAGAGAGTAGTGGGTCTCTAAGAAGAAAACTCACAATAGTTGAATAGAAGAAGGAGGTAAAACTCAAACAAAAGTCTTTCGTATTTGTGGGGTTCATAAAGAAGGTATTCAACTAAATTAATAAATTGTCTACTATAATAAACTTTTCCAGTCCCACTGCGGGACCTTGCAAAAGATCATCAAATTTAGTTTGATAATAATATACTTCCTCCGTCTCAATAGCAAGGTCTAACTTTCCATTTTCGTGTGTTCCATTAGCATAGTTCCATACCAAAAATGGAAATAATTAACCCTTCAAAAGTTGTAGAGTCCCATCATTTTCTATCTTTTTAATCTTGTTTCTGAATAACGTGTCCAAAGCAAGTGAGACCTTGCTATTAGGACGGAGGGAATAATAATTTTTTAGAGATTCCTTTTATAAGTATACATGTCCCATCAATATTGTAAATTAATAATTCCTAATTAATATTCTTATTTGGACACACTATGGTGAGCCACACAAGCTAAAAAAATAATATAGATTTTGAAAAAGAATTGATTTTGAAAAAGAATGTGATTATAATCCTAATTGGGAATCATTAACACTAAGGGAAAATGTGATTATTTCCAAACGTGTGTGGTAGCTAGTGTGTCCGAATAGAATTTTCCTTTTTTTAAAAAAAGAGCTGATAAGCGCATAAAGGAGTGATTATTTATGAGTGCGTACTTTTTGGGTCTAAAGAATAGTTGTATTACTACTACATTACAAATAATATAAAAAAACAAATTCTTACTTAAATCAATCCAAGAGTAAACTTGTGGATGAGTTTGTTTGGGTCCAAGAATTTGCAAATTAAACACAATGACCTAGCTCACAAGTTACACGTCAGTTGCCCTCTCTCAAATTTCCTAATTTTAAATCAAATATTCAGCACTGAATAGTGATATTGACTTATATTTTGTGCTTCTCAAAAAAAAAAAAAAAAAAAAAAAAAAGACGAAGAAGAAGAAGAAGAAAAAGACTTATATTTTGTGAAGGAGGTTGATAATGTCAGATTGGCTAAATTCTTTGTTATTTTATTTTTGTTTTATAGAGGTCAACTAACGTGTGAATTGGATCATTTTGAATTTAAAGCAAGTTCTAATCTTGTGATGGAAATTTTGTAGAAGCTGTTTGTTTGGTAGCAACGAAGACCCTTTACCCCACAAACATGCACATGCATGTGCATTATCCATTCATGCACCCAAAAACACTCATCCACAATTTTATTTACTTTTAATTGGAAAATTTTGATATCATTTGTATCGTAGTATACGAATATTTTTAGACCCAAAAACACGATTCCATAAATATCACTCTTGTATATGTTAACTAGTGTATAACCCATCGAAAATCGCCAGAAAATTATTATTTAATAAAATTTAATATGTGATAGTAGTATCAGAAAGATATTGATTGTTAAGTATATTTAATATTTTTAAGTAATACCTATTAAAATTTCATATTTAATTCACAACCCATTTTTATAGATAATTTTCAAGGCCCTCTTTCTTCTCAAAAGTGATGTGAGACAAAAATCGTATTTATTTCTCAAAGAGATTGTCTTGTGTTGATTTTGTATGAGAATTGAGGCGATTTTTTTTTTAGTGCAAATATATATTTGTCTCTCTAAATATCCTTAATTTTATGAGTTTAACATAAAATTATAAAAAAAAAAAGTTTCCCCGCTGGTACTCAATCGGTCCGCGCACAATTTTGGGTCGGAATTAGCCCATGGACAAATTGTTAGTAAAGAATCTACTAATTTTCCTACACATTCAACGTTTTACTACAGAGACGATCAATCAAACAATTGGATTATTCACGTGTTTGAAATTTGTATACTCGTACTTGTTTCAAATTCGATTAAAAAATCAATCAATATGTGTTCCTTTCGTATATCAATAGCCGTCGCTTGGGAATTGGCCCGTCTACGGCTATGGTTCCGGATCAGAACATCCCGTTGATCACAACTCTGATTTAACGTAATTTATAAAGCTCATTTAGAATTTATATAGACCCCAAATTTAATATTTAAAATTGATTGTATTATCCGTTCTTGTCCTTAACCGTATAGTAATATTTGCTAATTAAAATTATGGATTATGCAAAGTTGGAAACCCGACGATTCAAGATGTTAGAAAATAAATTAAAAAAATGCATAAAATGAGGTACTTGTCGGTTGGGAATTGGCCCATCTACCGTGCCATTTTTCCGGGTTGGAATCGGCTAAGATAATGTCACATTGACTAATTTCTTTTATATTTTTGTTTTTGTTTCATATAGCAAATTCTAGCGTTGTGTTGGAATTTTTGTAGAAATTGTTTGTTTGATAGCAGCTAACAAAGGATGACAGACTACCCTTTACCCCACAAACTTGCACATACAAGTATTATTATTTAGTCATGCACCCAAACATACTCATCCACAACTTTGTTTACTCTTGGATTTTATTTGGAAAATTTTGATAGTCCTTTGTATCGTAGTAGGAAATAGGAATATGATGATTCTTGGAACAAAGCGGCTAGGGTGGGCCACATGGGAAAAAAATACATGGGGTATTTTTGACATTGCACGTTATAAAATTTTTTTATTTATATATTTTTTTTGTTAAATAAATGGACATAATTATAGAAATGTAAGTTGAACAAATAAAGTTGGGAGCAAAAGATTGAAGGAGTATGAGTTCAACTTCAAATAGAATATTGTCAAAGAAATTAATTGTAATATCCCTAATGTTCCTTGAAGTAGGGGACTCTTGCTATTAATAAACCTAGCAAGACTCTTCTATCTCTATCATGTTTTATGAAATGTTTGAATTCTGGTTGATTTTTGGAATTTGGAGCTTAACCCCTTTATATATAAGTTAATTTTTTGCAATACAAACAAAGTGAATTTATGATTACTCTGTTACTTTTCATATGATTACTCTGTTTCATCTTTACTACGTTATTAATTGTATATTGAATTTATCAAGAAACAAACTTACTTGGTAATGCTTAATGGCTGGGTGGTTTAATCAATGTGTGTAAAGAGAAAACATCTAACCATATGAATATAGTTGCAAGGAAAACTATCATCCATTTATTCTATACTAGTATAATTAACGTGCCTCGCACGTTAAAAACATTGATTATACTAAATAAATATTTATGAGTCAATTCATTTTTATATTACAACTTATGATTTTTATTCTTTTTTTATTGAATATTTACAATTTTCAAAATATAATATTCGATCATTCACACTAAAACAAAAAATAATAAAATTATTGAGATGTGAATAGCATAGAGAGTATGAAACAATTAGAGTGACGGAAAAAAATAAATCCTGATAATGAATATGTATGAAGAATTAATTTCTTTACTTTTAGAATTTGCTTTATTGAAGAAATTTGATAATTTTTTTTTCTCCTTATAATGATGTAGCCAATGTGTGTTGACAGTGATGATGTTGCTGTTAGCAAACTTTCATAACTCTTATTAGATTTTCATTTATCACCAGTAACTAAAAAGAAAAGGGTAGCAAATGATAAAACTAATGGAATGCAATTATAATATAGAAGTCTAAACAAAGAAGAAAAAGCCAAAATTTTCATAGATTTAGTTGTCAAGATCTTTCCTGAAAATTTACTAACGAGGAGAGAATGAAGTGAGAAATTTTTAAAACTTTATCACAAAAATGAATTTACTCGGCATTGAAAGAAAGCTCTTTATAATGTGCCAAGAGATCTCTTCGATAACACAGAAAATTTTCATCAATATTGTAAAATGTGCAAACTCTTTAATTCTTTTTTGTGACACCTCATGATATTAATTTCCCACCTCGTTAAGGAGAGTTTTATGATGTCTCAACTTTCTCACCTCAAATTAATTTGTGTGCACGTTATCACTATAATTTTTTAGTTATACTTAGATGAATTGTATTTTAACTACTATCTATAAAAATCACAACTACCAAATCTACAACAACCCAAAATATACAGCTTAGTAAAATTCATAAAACGATGAAATTTACTTATGTGGTTAAAACAAATTTATAATTTTACTTTAAAGTATTTTTTCAAAATGATGGATTTTGTTTGATTATTTGATAATATCGCCTTTATTTGAATTAATTAATTATGAAAATTGATGACAAAATATAATTTGCTACTCGTAGTTACAAAATCTATATTTTGGTTCAAACAACTCAAATTATATCAAATAGATTATTTTGGCTTTATTTACTTGTGCATGAGTTATCTAAACAAATTTTTATGTCAATACATTCAATGTGGGCGTGTTTAACGCTATAATAGAATATACATTTAAGTAAATTACTATTACAATATAAATATATTTCTAGAAGTGATGAACTCATATTTGTGTCCATCTTTTCTTGTGTTTTTCTTGTGTTTTTAGTCTTTATCGAGTCAATATGTGTCTGGGAGGACACGCAAGTCAAGAGATAATGTGCAGAGAAGAACACGTGGATGCTGGGCAAATCCGATGGAAAATCTGTTGTTGAGATGGTGATACAATGCGAATGGGCATAGGGCTGGAAGCTTGTAGAGGGCAACATCATAATATCCAATCTACAAGTGAGGAAGCACCTCCCCATATCCTTAAGCCAACAGATAGAGTACTCGGAGGAGCCAGGATCTTGGTCAAGACCGGAGGCAATTCAGGATACAGACGATGAAGGGTTCAGGATGCGAGTCGGACGAGCAGATTTTTCTTTTCCTTCAAGGAAGAGGATAAGGATTGGATCTTTCTTTCCTTATCCTAACTGAGCCTAATCAAAGGATATATCCACCACGCAAGGAAAGAAGTATCGTGCATGCATGAAGAGAGAGGGCGGATGAGATATACATGGAAGAGACCTTTATCAACAAGGAAACTTCCCTAAACCTTAATTTTCCATCGCCTATATATATGGTTGGCTCCATTGTGTTTACGACCCTATTTTTATTATTAGTTCTGCATTCTAGGTTGAGAGAAAGTGAGGAAGAAACAAGTCCTACGGGCAATTTTACTTTTATTTCATATTTTACTGCTTTAAGTTTAGTTGTTGGCGTGAAGCCAAGACCCTGGTTGCTGACTACGCTTTTGGGCAGCAACCCGTTTCCAGATTTATGCTAAGTATGTTTTTCTTTATTTGCTTTGTGTTCTTATTTACTATCATGTCTAGCTAAGTTTATCGTTTGGGTTGGATGTAGATGAAGTGATTCTAAATTACTCGTTCAAACTTGTGAGGTCTAATTGTGTTAGTTCGTTAATTGATTTTGTTCCCGAAACACTTAGGATTAATTCTAGACTTAATTGATATTGAAGTTGATTGATCACCATCTAGATATTGAGATTAAGTCATTAACATAAACTGGGATTAACACGAGAGTATCTTTCGTGCCCAAGAAGGTAAAGGGTGTTGGAGAGCAGTCGGTATTGACCTACCTCTTGGCTGTCTTGGGTATGTTTATTCTTAATGCCTGTTGGGCAGCATCGTTACTGAGGTGTCTTTGTGACTTTGCTGGTCAAGAGAGAAGATCTTGCCTTCTGATGTGTAAAATTGATTAGACATAGGTTAAGTGTGTTTACATCGTGACTTCGTGACCTTAGGGTGTTAACTAATATTTGCCTTAAACCAAGTGATAAAATCAGTTAATTGAATATCTTTGCACCAATGAACGAGTAAAGAGTAATTAGGATCATGGATTCGAAACCCAATCCAAACTCTTTTATTATTTGATATTGTTACTTGTTGAGTACACGTTATTTAGATACTTCGTGACCAAAACCCTTTTGTTGAGCAACATCTCAAGAACAAATTACAGCAGGTCCCTTGGGTACGATCCCACTTGTCGCTGACTACTACCTTGTTGAGCAAGAGTGTTTATAAATATTATTTGTACGAAGTGTGTGACGACAGCGCTCCGTCAAGAAGTCTCATTTATGCTATTAAACTTGAATAAGTTTGTTAATAAATGAGTTAAATTTGAAGTTTATGACATGTAATGTAATTGGAGATTTTTTACAATTGATAAAAATTATTATTAGGAACTAATTATTCATGAGTATAATGGACTTATATAATTAATTAATTAGTAAAAACAAGTTAGTAACAAAACAAAATATTTCAATCAATCATGCACGTCAAATCATATATTATTGATTATTGAATAAAGAAAGTTTAATTTAACGAATAAAATCAAATAAATTTGTAAAATATAAGTCATATTCTCAAACTCATTGACCAATTTAGAATATATAGACATAATATATATATATATATATATATATATATATTAATTTATAAGGTAAGTTTGATTTTAATTATATGGTAAGTTTAATTCTAAATAATAAGGTAAGTTTAATTTCTATTATTATAACGTCATTGCCCCTAAATTAAATTTGTAATAAGGATATTTTAGGCAAACCAAATTTTGTAAAACAAGACTCTTTTTATATTAGTATAGATCTGAGAAAATTAAGAGAAATTAATACTACATAATAGACACGAACATTTGTTGAAAGATATGTTGAGATATAACAGCTGATGAAACTGAGGCAGAAATGTTGGAATATTCCCAGAAAAGTTATTCTGAGAAAGAACCAAATATTGTAAACCCCTCAAAGCCTTGAGACTGTCTGGTATCTCTCCTTGAAGAAAATTACCACTAATAGTGTACCTATCCTCGGTTATGTATAAACGGATTTTTAGTAGTGATGTTTATATAATTATTAGTCGTACCCCCGATTTCATATTCCTAATTATGGACGTAAGGGCGGTCAAATGTATCTATATTAGTTATGATCTATATGGAATCATTTCCTTGTTCTCATTATCAATATAAATAATCTATGCAGCATTAAAAACTCTTGCAACACATACACACTCTATACACAATGTTGTTACACGCTTTATCAATCTTGAACAGTAATCTCGAAACAAGATGAAGCATCATCATGATGTAGCAGGGGTAAAGAACTAGTGTAACTCGTAATCCCACTTTGATCGACATTCATCACCTTCTAACATTTGCAACACTTCATTCATTGATGGACGATCATCTGGACTCATTCGTATGCACCACAATGCAACTATTGTCATCTTCCACCCAGTTTTCTTCATATCATCATCGTTTTCATCAACTTTTCCAATTTCAATATCTTTCCCTTGGTTAATGTGGTCATATATCCAATTTGGAAAGTACTGGCTAGAATCACCATGATTTCGGATCAAGTCTCTTTTTAAGCCTACCATTTCCATCAACAACATCCCAAAACTATAAACATCAGCCTTGTAAGAGACTGCGCCAATACTTCTGTTGATCAATTCAGGAGCAACATACCCTATGGTTCCTCTTGCAGCAGTAATAGTCACCGTATTCTTCTGTGTTGAGCAAAGCTTTGCTAGACCGAAATCTGATATTTTGGGGTTAAACTTATCATCAAGAAGTATATTATGAGGTTTGATGTCAAAATGCAGAATCTGAACATCACACCCTCGATGCAAATACTCAATACCACGAGCAACTCCAACTGCAATCTCAAACTTGGTATCCAAATTCAATGAAACCATAGTATCTCGATTGAAAAGGTATTTTTCAAGCGAACCATTGGGCATGAAATCATAAACAAGGGCACGCTTGGAGCCTTGAGCACAGTATCCAACTAGTTTGACAACATTGACACGGTGGATCCTTCCAATAGTTGCGATTTCATTCATAAAGTCTTGATCACTTGCTCCAGACTTTCCAAGTAGTTTGACTGCAACATGATAGCCACTTTGAAGCTTCCCTTTGTAAACAGCACCGTAGCCACCTTCACCTAATTTATCTCGAAAACCTCTGGTCATCTTCTTAATGTCTGAATATGAATACCTGATTGCTGTGAGTTTGTTGTCACTTTGTAAGAAGCTTTCTATTCTTGTATACATGGACAAATGCCTTCTTCGGAATTTGTAGATCAAAAACCACATTACAAATGGAAATATGACGATCCTTGGTGCCAATATGATGATGTCTGAGAGGACGGCTGAGATGAGATGGAAGATAAAAATGAATCAACACACACACACACACACACACACATATATATAGGGATTGGTTCATATAAAAACCAATCCTATCGTGAGAACGTGAAAACAAGCTAATTACTTAGTAATCATGCTTAAATTAATATATTATCATGCTTAATTGTGTTCATGTCTTTTTATATAAACATTATATTTGTATGATCTATAATTGTGATTATTTGAAGCATGCATATATATCGATTCAAGCATTATCTTATACAAGCACTAACTTTTATATAAAAAAACATGAATCTTATTAAGCATGACAATCTATAAATTTAAGCATGATTACATTTGTAAAGAGGTTGGATGAATTCTTCAATGGATTTGGACAGCTCATAAAATTAATAGGATAGCTAGAATAATCTAGGAGATAGAAATCAAAAGTGACAGAAAAGGAGAAGTTATAAAGATATGCAGAAAATGCGGGAAAAGAGCAGTTGTCGTCATTGTTTAACAAAGCATCCACCACCCTGATGAAGGCGTTGTTGCCGTAGTTGATTGCTTCGACTTTGTATTTATGAGAATCAAAATAGGTGACATTCTTTTCGCAGGCTAATTCTAATCTGCGATGTCCGCAGTGCTTGGGGTCGCCCTTGAGGCGGAAAGGGTAGCTAATATTGCTGATAATGCCGCAGGAAGAAGGGGGGCAGTGCTGGGACGTCGTCGTCTGAGAGAAATGGAGCAGTAGTAAGAGAATGAAGAGATGATGCTACCGTTGCCAAAATCTACACTTGTTCACACATTTCAACATCTCTTTCTCTCGGTGGGCCAACACAAATTCCTGCAACAATGCATCATTGTTTTTATTTTTCAAGGGAAAATTATTTTGTATGTGAACCAACCTCAATATATCTCGATCATATGCTTGTATACAAAAATATCTCAATCATATTTGAAAGTAGCGATAAATTTGTCTAAAAATAAATGAAAAACATACGTACATTTTTCCCCCTCTTGGTAATTTATCATGACATGACGACCTTTCCCGTCTTAATCCATCGTCTTAAGATGTTAATATATATACTTATGTGAAGATAATAGATTTATTAATTCCATTTTATTTCTGGAATAAAAAAATGTATATTTCGGATATTATATATATAGAAGAGACAACTATTTCCACGCACAATAATTGTTAATTAGGTACTATATATTTATGCATGGTCCATGCACCAACTAACAAGAAGTGATATGCATAGAAATATACAAACTAAGGTACGAGAATCATATATATAGATATTTTAATTTTATCATTTTATATATGAATGACTATATATGTATAATTTGTTTGATTATATATATATCACATCGTACCATACAAATATATTGTATTAAATATATTGTAATACTAGCTATAATCAAGTTGCACTTAAACTATGTGACTGATAAATTATGTGACGTGTGCGTTTAATATCTAGAGATGATTTATCTCGCTATATCCAAATAGAGATACATAAATAATGAAATGTGATAGTATGGTTAATATCCGAGATAATCAAAGGTATAGATCATGTTCAAGTTTACTATAGCACGATCTTTAAAATTTAAAATTACTAAAAAAAATCTCCAATGGCCAACCTGCCTTCCTCCAAACTCACACGTACTAAAGCACGCAAAAACGCCGATTTTTATAAACAATGAGTTCAATTCTAAATTTTATTACGTTGATATATATGGAGCCTAGTAAATTTTTGCTCATCAACATCATCTTATAACATACAATTTGTTTATCTTGTCTTTGAAATATTTTAGTCAATATGTTTACTTTTAATTTGTAATGTAATTTAAAAAGCATTATTATTTTTTAATAATATTTTTTTAAATTATTTCTGTATATTTATAAAATTATGATCTGCAAAAATTACCAGTTGGTATTTTACGATTTGTTTGATTTTTTGGTGTCAAACCGCACCAAATTGGATTCGGACATTCCTACAATTGGACTATTCGAAATTTATCCTCGCCACAAAGCTGGAATTGGAAATTGGGGATGAATGAATTATATAAATAGGTGATATATATATATATATATATATATATATATATATGAGAATTAAATTAATTAAGTGAGCAGCGCACCTACATTGGCCAGACAAATCAGAAGAAGCCCTGCACACATATATACAAAATAATTAGGAGTGGTCAGTTCCACGAACAAATAAGGACTCCAAAAAAATATTCATGTTATATTTTTAGTGTGATGATTATTATGTGACTACACCTTAAAAATAATAGTCCCTCCGTCCCGGTTTAGTATAGTTACTTTTCCTTTTTAGCCGTCCCAACTTAGTATGATATTTCCTTTTTTGGATATGTCTTTTACCTTTTTATCTTTGAAAGTTCAACATATTCACTCATGTAAAGTTTTTTCACCAATTAAAAAATTAACAACACATCATAAATGAATCCTTTCCTCCACTTGAAATATATCTACCAAACATGCATCAAAAGATTGCACTTGGTTTTAATTAATTCTTTCATTATTTTCAAAACTAATTTTGAGACGAATGAATGTTAAATTATTAAATGAAGAAATCATCGGCGGATGGTGGAGTGTGGCAACCACCTTCAACTAAAATCTCGAGAAAAAACCATTGAGTTATTTATAATCTGATTGTGACAAATTATAATTTGAAATAGTACAACATAAATTAAGAGATTACCAAGTAATAAGAAGTTAGATTCGAAACTCAGTCCTCCAATATCAAAGTAATAATTTAAATTGACAGCCCCTACAAATACACCAAGACATACATGTTAAACTAAAATGAACATTATATTGATACTAAAAAGAGAAAGGAAAATTAAAATTCTTACAGGGTACTGTTATCTCGAAGGCGGGAATAAATTTAAATGAGAGTAGATATACACCGGTCAATGCAATGATTATCGTCACAGGGAGGCTTACTTCTGCCACTAAAAAAACTGCAATATTTTTTTTCTCGATAAAATTAGAATTCTATCAATCTTGATGTCAGAAAATTGATAAAGAAGATAAAATTGTTAAGTAGGCACCTAAAATGGCGAGAGGAACTAGGAGAATCCCTGCATGACATTTAAGTAGCGGATTATGAAGATAATATATATTTATTTTGCATTATTAGTGATTTGATATTGATACTAGTGTTTTTACGGGTTTTCTGTAAGCGTGCATGTTTTATTTGAGTTTGTGACGGACGGAGTTGGGGCTTGAATAAAAAGAGAGTGGAATGGACATTGGAATAATTTTCATAGTATGAGAGATATTTTGGATATATATTTGACGGTGAGGTTGGAACTCTTAGTCTCACTGCTTACACTCTGAAGCCGCAATGTTTGAATGTCTCATGAGAACAAATATTTTAGATAAATGACAACTACTTTGGGATGTTTTAGATGTTTTTAGATTTTTCCTTGTTCTTTTCTTAATCATAAGCCCAAACATAAAAAACGTGAATCTCACCAATGTTCACAAACGGTGAAACGACATATCATTCCACCTAAATTTTAGAATTATGTATTTTTATTACATCGAAAAATACATTAAGTGCATATTTAATGCAACTATTAAATGTGTTTCATAGATCAACATAAATCAACCATCTAAATTTTATTATTATTTCCTTTATTATCATTTCCTAACTATGAAAGTCTTTTTATTTGATGTTTTTCCCCCAAAATAATTATATATATATATATATATATATTTATTGAGTAATATAAGTAACTGATTATGCGGGTGTGAGTTATAAAAAATATTTGGCGTATTCAAATTTCATTATTTTTGGTTAGACATGCTAGGATTGTGGGAAACCTTACCATTATTTTTGAACAATAAGAATTCATCTGCATTAATTTTCCAGAACACAAAAGCGTTAGCACATATAAACAAATTTAAGAGTTGTTGCATTAAGTAATCTATTTAAGAGATGATTTAAAACAAATTAATAACTTAACGCATCTTCCATACTTACCCCATTTTGCGTAACCTGTTATGCACTCGGTGCAGACAGGGACTTCAAATCCATACAACAGAGAATCGTGGATTTCTGAAAGTGATACTGTGCTGTTCAAATCCTTAAATTCAAACGAGGCCGACGTCACCACTATCTTCTCTAATGTGCACATTTCTGGTACCACTGGAGCATTGATGTACCCAACCTTAATATAATCATATCCATGGGATGCTGATGAATTCGAAGAAGAGGCACAATCAGTAACATTTGTAAAGAGGGTGGATGAATTCTTCAATGGATTTGGACAGCTCAAAAAATTAATATGACAGGACATATCATCACACGGGTAGCCAGGATAATATCGACGAAAGAAACGAGGATTGGCAGGAGTGGTGAAGATATATGCAGAAAAGGCGGGAAAAGAGCAGATGTCGTCATTGATTATGGAAGCATCCACCACCCTAATGATGTAGTTGTCGTAGTTGATTGCTTTGACATAGTATTTATGAGAATCAACACGAGGTTCTGCTGCTGCTTATCCGTTTGCTGGTTCTCTATCGCCTTCCGTTTTCTTCAAAAAATCATCATCATCGATCATCTCAACATCATCGTCATCCATCTCTGAAACATTTGATAGTATAGATAATTCGAGTTTTTAGAGATCAGTAATATACTTTCAAAGTAAATTGACTCCAATATACTTCAACATTTATTTGTTTTAGGTCTTCGACTACTCTCTCAAGCTTCGCCCTCTCTGCTTCCGAAAACAACAAGTAGTCATAATCACTACTATTCTCTACAAATTCCTTTTCCGGGAAAGGATCGAAAACCTTTGCTTTCAACTCATGGAGCAAATCAGCCCTTTTCTTGTCTCTCAAGATGAGGCTACCGTTGCCAACACATTCAAGAAATCTACACTTGTTCGCACATTTCAACATCTCTTTCTTTCGGTGGGCCAACACAAATTCCTGCAACAATGCATCATTGTTTTTAAGTCATGAAACACATTGTTTTTATTTTTCAAGGGAAAATTATTTTGTATGTCAACCAACCTCAATATATCTCGATCATATGCTTGTATACAAAAATATCTCAATCATATTTGAAAGTAGCGATAAATTTGTCTAAAAATAAATGAAAAATATACGTACATTTTTCCCCCTCTCGGTAATTTATCATGACATGACGACCTTTCCCGTCTTAATCCATCGTCTTAAGATGTTAATATATATAATTATGTGAAGATAATAGATTTATTAATTCCATTTCATTTCTGGAATTAAAAAAAAATGTATATTTCGGATTATATATATATAGAAGAGACAACTATTT
Source organism: Schizonepeta tenuifolia (assembly GCA_029490685.1). Taxonomy (NCBI): domain Eukaryota; kingdom Viridiplantae; phylum Streptophyta; class Magnoliopsida; order Lamiales; family Lamiaceae; genus Schizonepeta; species Schizonepeta tenuifolia. Next base: position 128,786,956 of record CM055956.1, read on the forward strand.
CCACGCACAATAATTGTTAATTAGGTACTATATGTTTATGCATGGTCCATGCAGCAACCAACAAGAAGTGACATGCATAGAAATATACAAACTAAGGTACGAGAATCATATATATAGATATTTAAATTTTATCATTTTATATATGAATGACTATATATGTATAATTTGTTTGATTATATATATATCACATCGTACCATACAAATATATTGTATTAAATATATTGTAATACTAGCTATAATCAAGTTGCAGTTAAACTACGTGACTGATAAATCACGTGACATGTGCGTTTAATATCTAGAGATGATTTATCTCGCTATATCCAAATAGAGATACATAAAGAATGAAATATGATAGTATGGTTAATATCCGAGATAATCAAAGGTATAGATCATGTTCAAGTTTACTATAGCACGATCTTTAAAATTTAAAATTACTAAAAAAAATCTCCAATGGCCAACCTGCCTTCCTCCAAACTCACACGTACTAAAGCACGTAAAAACGCTGATTTTTATAAACAATGAGTTCAATTCTAAATTTTATTACGTTGATATATATCGAGCCTAGTAATTTTTTGCTCATCAACATCATCTTATAACATACAATTTGTTTAACTTGTCTTTGAAATATTTTAGTCAATATGTTTACTTTTAATTTGTAATGTAATTTAAAAAGCATTATTATTTTTTAATAATATTTTTTAAAATTATTTCTGTGTATTTATAAAATTATGATCTGCAAAAATTACCAAACTGTATTTTACGGTTTGTTTGATTTTTTGGTGTCAAACCGAACCAAATTGGATCCGGGACATTCCTACAATTGGACTATTCGAAATTTATCCTCGCCGCAAAGCTGGAATTGGAAATTGGGAATGAATTATATAAACAGGTGATATATATATATATATATATGCATATGTGTGAGATTCTTGGATGTTGGTTGAATTGAATCTCATGATTTTAACACTTGGATGAAAAAAGAAAGGTCCCATTGGAATAAAAAATAAATAGTGTACATAGCCACATAGGCTTTCACGTGATGATGTGGGCTAACAACTATGCTACGTGTATCCACGTAATGCCAAAAGAGAACTTTCTCTCTCTACTTAGACTACTTGCATCGCGCCATGAGCGGCGGTCTCGTACGGAGCTCGAGAAGGGGGGGAGCTCGAGGCGGTCGCGTGGCGGGAGGCGCGGGCTCGAGTCCGTCTCTACTACTCGAGACCGGCTCGAGCGGAGGTGAGGGAGGAGCCGAGGCGGAGGTGCAGGTGAGAGGTGAAATGGCGGAGGAGAGAAGGCGGAGGCGCAGGTGAGAGAAGGCTGGTCTCCAAGGAAAGTGCTCCAGCACTAGAGCACACTTAGAGATCCCTACCCCTGCATCCCAACTAGGGATGTCAATCGGGCTAACCCTTCGGGTTTCGGGTCAACCCTATCGGGTTGTCGGGTTATTCGGGCTGGGTTAGCTCGGGTTGGATTTTTTTCGGGTTGAAAAAATTCAACCCTAACCCTAACCCTTCAGGTTGCGGGTTGGCCCGTCGGGTCACACTTTATTAATAAAAATTAACATGTTTATTAACTATTTGATATTTGTCGCAAAAAATACAATAAAACAATTGCAAAAAATAACATAACAAGCATATAATCCAAAACTAACATCCAACAAATCAAGTCTAAGAACACTACACGATATCAACATTTACAATAATATTCAACATTAATTCGTTGTCTCACAAAACTAAACAATTGGGAACTGTTACATGATGTTGAGAATGAGAATGAATGGAGGTTGAGCGATAAAGAGTGAAAATTAATTCTATTATTTATATGTTTAGGACTAGGGTAAGAGAAAGACCGAAAAAGTGTCAATTAATTCGGGTCGTTCGGGTCGACCCTAACCCTGGGCCAACCCTAATCGGGTTGCAACCCTATCGGGCCAAACCTAATAACCCGGTTATATATTCGGGTTGAAAAAACTCAACCCTAACCCTTTACTTTTTTCGGGTTATTCGGGTTGACCCATGAACCCATCGGGTTCGGGCTCAATTGAAATCCCTAATCCCAACGGTCTCCAAGGGGTCTCCAGCACAATATTAAACAATTCCCCATTTCCATTTATTAAATTAATTCATGTAATTCTATTAATAAAAATAATATTACATTAATTCAAATAAAAAAATTACATTAATTAAAATAAAAAAAATTACATTAATTAAAATGTGGACTCCCGTAGAGGTCCAAATTTCTCGTACACGTGCTCGGTGACATCATTAGTAAGCCGAACGTGCTTTCGTTGATCTCTCAAGTCGGCTTTCCGAGCGAGATAGGTCTTAAAGGCGATCGGACAGGTCCTCCGGGATATCCCGCTACTGGACGGAGAATCAGAGTCGTCTCTCGAATTCTCCACATCCTCCCGCTCGTTTTCGATGATCATGTTGTGAAAAATAATGCACGCAAACATGATGTCTCGGAGATGCCTCGTGTACCAGCACCGACCCGCAGCGCGGATTATTCCCCATCGGGCTTGGAGCACTCCAAAGGCCCACTCTATGTCCTTTCTGGCCACCTCTTGCATCCTCTTGAACCTCGCCGTCTTTGGGTTAGTTTCAACCTTCGGCGCTTTGATCAGTGTTGCCCAAGAAGGATAGATCCCGTCGGTTAAGTAATACCTCCTGTCGTAGCGGTTGTCGTTGACGGTGAAGTTTTTATTATTAAATATAATATTGTTGTAATAGCATAATAATTTTTTTTTTTAAATGTGTGTTGTAATAGTGGAGTAATGTAATAGTATAATAGTGTAATAACGAAAGCTATGTTGCACGGGTGCGGAGGCGATACGATACGGGTACGGGGTATGAAATTTTAAAACTTTCAGGGTGCTTTCGTCAAGGATACGTCTAGTTAATATTATTTAATTATATATAATACTAATAAAATATATAGAAATTTAATTTTTTTATAAATGAAATATATGTAATTCACATTTCTCTTACTCAAAACTTAACAATTTCAATTAGGTCCGTTACCAAAAAAATAAAATAGTCAATGTTCAATATATTTGGGATGATATTGTGATGATTTTTTTCTTTTTTTCAGATGAGGGATGATATTTGTTCAAAAAAAAAAAAAAAAAAGAGGGATGATATTGTGATGTTGGAATATTGAATATATCACATTAAATTATCTCAAGCGTTGATTAGACAACACAATATTAAATCTGTCAAAGACATTAAATTATTTCAATATGTCAGACCACATTGAATTATGTTATCAGAAGAAGGCCCCAAATTATCTTATGAACTATTTCAAGATTTGAGACAGAACTGAATTATTTTAAAATATATTCGAAGGCATTTAAGGCACTGAATTTATATTCTTTTGTTATAACCAAAATTCTTCTTTTGGATAAGGAGTGTTTTCACACGAACTCCCTATATTCTTGTATTATTATAAAAAATACATTAAACTAAATAAAAATAATTCAAATATCATTAGCTTAATATAAAAGTCATAATTCAAATAAAATTTGAAAAATCAACTCATACAACCCCTTCATCTATAGGATTCGCGACTTTTCCGCACAAGATTCGTGAATCCGATTGTCTTTTTAGTTTCTATTTGGAAGGATATGCCACGTGGCAAATCGAGTGCGAATCGTACGAGAATCCAACGAGAATAGCACCATAACGAGAATCCGATACGGCTACATGGTATATTTTGAAGAATCCGTGCATTATAGAAGGAAAGTTGTTTTGGAAAACTGACCAACTTATGTGGGACATCCTGAAAATAAATATTGACCATTATAAATGAGACGGAAGGAGTATTAAAGTGATCCAATAGATGAAAGAAAAATAATCAAACCACACCAGGCTGGCTAACATGATATAAAGCTCGACTTAGAAAATGTGTGTAAATATGAGACTATTTGTTAGCTCATGATTTGTTATTGAATATGCAACACAAATTTGAATTATGATTGCATGATTTGCATATGAGTGCGTTAGTTGGCTTATTCAGTTCACTATATGAATTTTTTGTCCCAATTGTTGGAAAATTGGTTTATTATTAATCAATTTTCAACTAGATCATATTTGTTAAATCCAAGTCAAGGAAAATAATAAGCACAAATACAATTGATTTTGTTTTTTTTTTCTTTTTTTTTTAACAATGATAGCTTACTTTTGCTCCCACCTAAAATACAACAAATGTCAATTATTAGAATTGTGTGTAATCCTTTAATTAATAGTGATAATCATAACTGATCTATGACAAATTCTTGTGTGAGACCCGTCTTAAATTGCGAGACCGGGTCGACCCAGTCCGGATCCAGGTCGACCCGGGTTGGCCCGGTCAAACCGTTGACTTTGTTTTTCGATTTTTTTTTTTAATTTCCAAAATTATTTTTCTCCTTTTCTTTTGTTTGCCTACTCGTTTTTTTATTTGCCACTTCTTCTTTGATCAAGACTAAAGCGAAGGGAGCTGAAGGCCTCGGATTGAGCTGAAAAATCTAAATTGTTGCCCAACGATTATCCTTATATTAATAATCGGTGCAAAGACGGAGCCATAAAATCGGAGCCAAAGGCACAGTCGGGAAAAAAATCTGTAAAAAAAATATCGAAAAAAGATATATATATATATATAGGCCCGTGCACAACACGCGTCGCGTCTCACGCTATGCAACCCGTTGCACATGAGACTTACTCCTGTTCTATATAATTGCGCTGCATAAATGTTATATGACTTCAAAACAAAATCCATTCGTTACACACACACAAGATAGAGACCACATTATATTTAATATACCTACTTTCGTTCAATCCAACATTATCTAACTCAATAAGAACATAACAAACTAACCAAACAGAAGTTGAGGAGATTCTTTTTACCTTTCAATCATCCCTCAATTTCCTCACTTTGTTATCAGAAGATTGAATGCTGCTAGCCGGCCCTCGTTTCTTCGTCCCAGCAAGACGAGGTTCTGCTGATGCTTCTCCGTTTGCTGGTTTTCACTCTTCCACCTCAAAATCATCATCATTCATCATCTCAACTTTCACGCAAGGCAACAAACCACCTCGTGCCCATAATATGCCTTCCAAAACAGCAAAACTAAACAAAACACACACAAAGACTCGATTTATACTACCTAGACAAGATACAAAATAGATACAAAATATGGACTCATCACACACTCTATACACAATGTTGTTATACGCTTTATCAATCTTGAACTGTAATCTCGAAACAGGATGAAGCATCATCATGATGTAGCAGGGGTAAAGAACTAGTGTAACTCGTAATCCCACTTTGATCCACATTCATTTCAATTTGAGCTGATTGACAAGGATAATCTGGAATCTGCAAACGCTCCACATCACTTTCCAACATTTGCAACACTTCATTCATTGATGGACGATCATCTGGACTCATTCGTATGCACCACAATGCAACTATTGTCATCTTCCGCCCAGTTTTCTTCATATCATCATCGTTTTCATCAACTTTTCCAATTTCAATATCTTTCCCTTGGTTAATGTGGTCATATATCCAATTTGGAAAGTACTGGCTAGAATCACCATGATTTGGGATCAAGTCTCTGTTTAAGCCCACCATTTCCATCAACAACATCCCAAAACTATAAACATCAGCCTTGTGAGAGACTGCGCCAATACTTCTATTGATCAATTCAGGAGCAACATACCCTATGGTTCCTCTTACAGCAGTCATAGTCACCGTATTCTTCTCTGTTGAGAAAAACTTTGCTAGACCGAAATCAGATATTGTGGGGTTAAACTTATCATCAAGAAGTATATTATGAGGTTTGATGTCAAAATGCAGAATCTGAACATCACACCCTCGATGCAAATACTCAATACCACGAGCAACTCCAACTGCAATCTCAAACTTGGTATCCAAATTCAATGAAACCATAGTATCTCGATTGAAGAGGTATTTTTCAAGGGAACCATTGGGCATGAAATCATAAACGAGGGCACGCTTGGAGCCTTGAGCACAATATCCAACTAGTTTGACAACATTGACATGGTGGATCCTTCCAATAGTTGCAATTTCATTCATAAAGTCTTGATCACTTGCTCCAGACTTTCCGAGTAGTTTGACTGCAACAAGATAGCCACTTTGAAGCTTTCCTTTGTAAACAGCACCGTAGCCACCTTCACCTAATTTATCTTGAAAACCGCTCGTCATCTTCCTAATGTCTGAATATGAATATCGGATTGCTGTGAGTTTGTTGTCACTTTGTAAGAAGCTCTCTATTCTGTTATACATGGACAAAAACCACATTACAAAAGGAAATATGTCGACCCTTGGTGCCAATATGATGATGTCTGAGAGGACGGCTGAGATGAGATGGAAGATAAAAATGAATTAACACATATATATATGAATCAATTAGTGGACATTGTTCAACAAAATTGTAAAAATTTTGTACTAATGAGTATAAAATAAGAATAATTGAAATGTATACTTTTTGTTAGTATCTAATTTTCGTATAATGTATCAACTATTTTTTGTTTATTACCTGTAGAGTGATGATATAGACATGAACGAAACCCTAATTAATGCAAACAATAACCTGAAATGGTGACTTCTACATAAATGTAAAGCTAGCGCACCAGATATTAAGCTTCTCTTTGTGACTTCGCTGCCGGAGCCTACAAGTACACCACATATATACTTAATGAGGAAAATTTGACAAAAAATGGAAGAGTGAAAAGAGAGATGATGATATATTGAGTTAATAATAGTGTTATAAAAACATCTATATATAAAGTGCTCTCTGCACAGTGCGGATTATACTAGGTGGTGTAAGGATAAAAGAAATAGTGGATCACGAATTTTTCCATACTCAGTAAAAGGGATAGATCTACATGGTCATGATGTTGTTAGTAGTTAATAGAGGATTTTATGTTGTTTTAGAGATGGAGAATCATATACACAAACTCTTGAATTTTGATGTATTACATAGTAGATATAGAGAAATATACTCCCTTTGTCCCATTCAATAAATCTCATTTTGCTATTTCGGGTGTTCCACTCAATAAGTCTCATTTCCTTATTTGGCAAAGATTAATACACTAAAACCCACTTTATATCACACTCAAACATGAACAGTGTTGTTTACTTTATTGTACAGTGTTTTTGCACTCAGCACACTTTAACATTAATAATAAAATACTACCTTAATCATACTCTAAATCTCTTTTTCTTAATCTACGTGCACATCCTAAATGGGACTTGTTGAGTGGGATGGAGGGAGTAGATAGTTTACCTCAAAATATTAAATACAAATTAGTACTAGTTCTACAAAATAAACCTCGGCCCTCAACGAAGAATGTGCTGACTAAACAAATATAGATCATAAAGAAACCTTATCGGTCATAATCATCACGTAACGATACTTGAGTGACTTGAGCGACTGCTCATCATCATACTGCTTGTGCACAGTAAGCTCAGCATTCTGCATTATCTGATCATCGCTCGCTTCCCTCACATTGAGCAACTTTCCTCGAGTTTACAAATCTGCCATTTATCGTTTACATACTCTTTGTTGAATGAAGATTGTTGATTCATTATTGACAGCTCAGCCCTAGACTAAGTATTATTAGTTATTTTGTTAGTCATTATCCCTTGTTTTATGCATTATTAGTTATCAGCACGTATCTTAGTTAGTTGCTAGGATTTCTCTTTTTCTGTTGAAGTTATTTTCCTGTTGCTTTCTTCCCGTTTAGAGCTCTATAAATAGCTCTGCATATTAGTGAATAAAGTATCTCTTCTTCGAGTTCTATCTCCGCTTTGAAGTCTTCTACTATTCTACTATATTTCATTGCTTTTCTTTTTTGTGTTCTCTACTCTTTGTTTCCAACATTTGTGGTATCTAGAGCAGGGTTCAATTACGATGGCCAGCAACACAAGTTCGATGAGTGCTGCACAACCACTCATACCAGTCTTCAAGGGAGAAGGATACGAATTCTGGAGCATTCGTATGAAGACTCTGCTGAAGTCTCAAGATCTTGGGGACTTGGTAGAACAAGGATACGCAGATCCCGACAACGATGCGAGCAGATTGCGAGAGAACAAGAAGAAAGACTCTAAGGCATGTAGTGAAACAATGAAGAAGATGTAGCTAGCTAGAAATGGAGTACAGTTGATGACTATGCATTATGTGAGATCGAGGAAGTTGATGACTATGCATTAGTACAGTTGGCGGAGACGACCAAGACTAGTAAGGTCGTCCACCACCAATTGTTCAACTAATTAATCTCCTAGTTTATCACCTAGTTTGTGCAGTAATTATGCTTTCTTAATAAGTTGCAGTAATTATGCTTTCTTCCAAGCAATATTTGTTTACTTTTGACTTGGGGTGTGTTTGACTAAACTTATTTTAAATATTTTATAAGATGTTTCAAAGCTTATAGGTTGTTGGTGTTTGGATAATCAAGCTTATACTCCCCGCAACCTACTGATAATGTTTCTATTTCCTTTTCGTTCCGTCCCATTGATAATGTCTCATTGCTAATAAATGGGACCTATCATTTTTTTTATCTTTCTACCCTTACTTTTTAATACTAGAATTTATTTTTTTTGTAGCAACCAAGGATGATAGATCCTTTACCCCACAAACATGCACATGCAAGAAATAGTATTCACTCATATATGCACCCAAACACACTCATCCACAACTTTATTGACTCTTGGATTTTATTTGGAAAATTTTGATATCATTTGTAATGTAGTAGGAAACACGACTATTCTTAGACCCCAAAACACGCATTCAAAAATATCACTCTGTATTAATCTGATATTGACGTATATTTTGTGAAGGAGATCAATATTGTAATGTATTTTCTAAATTATATTTTGTAAGAGAGATTGTTTGCTTTCATTAACATACCACAACAACTACTATAATTCTTTAGTGCAAAATTCTTTATTCTCTAGATGAAAACTTACGACAGGAAGAAGAAGAGAGTAGTGGGTCTCTACGAAGAAAACTCACGATAGTTGAATAGAAGAAGAGGTAAAACTCAAACGAAAGTCTTTCGTATTTATGGGGTTCATAAAGAAGATATGCAACTAAATTAATAAATTGTCTACTATAATAAACTTTTCCAGTCCCAATGCGGGACCTTGCAAAAGATCATCAAATTTAGTTTGATAATAATATACTTCCTCCATCTCAATAGCAAGGTCTAACTTTCCATTTTCGTCTATTCCATTAGCATAGTTCCATACAAAAAATGGAAATAATTAACCCTTCAAAAGTTAAAGGGTCCCATCATTTTCTATCTTTTTAATCTTGTTTCTTAATAACGTGTCCAAAGCAAGTGAGACCTTGCTATTAGGACGGAGGGAGTAATAATTTTTTAGAGATTCCTTTTATAAGTATACATGTCCCATCAATATTGTAAATTAATAATTCCTAATTAATATTCTTATTTGGACACACTATGGTGAGCCACACAAGCTAAAAAAATAATATAGATTTTGAAAAAGAATGTGATTATACCCTAATTGGGAATCATTAACCCTAAGGGGAAATGTGATTATTTCCAAACGTGTGTGGTAGCTAGTGTGTCAGAATAGAATTTTCCTTTTTTAAAAAAAAGAGCTGATAAGTGCATAAAGGAGTGATTATTTATGAGTGCGCACTTTTTGGGTCCAATAGAATAGTTGTACTTTTTGATATCATTTGTATCGTACTATACGAATATTTTTAGACCCAAAAACACGATTCCATAAATATCACTTTTGTATATGATAACTAGTGTATAACCCATCGAAAATCGCTAGAAAATTATTATTTAATAAAACTTAATATGTGATAGTAGTATCAGAAAGATATTGATTGTTAAGTATATTTTATATTTTTAAGTAATACCTATTAAAATTTCATATTTAATTCACAACCCATTTTTATAGATAATTTTGAAGGCCCTCTTTCTTCTCAAAAGTGATGTGAGACAAAAATCGTATTTATTTCTCAAAGAGATTGTCTTGTGTTGATTTTGTATGAGAATTGACGCGGTTCTTTTTTTATAGCAAATATATATTTGTCTCTCTAAATATCCTTAATTTTATGAGTTCAACATAAAATTATAAAAATAAATAAAAGTTTCCCCGTTGGTACTCAATCGGTCCACGCACAATTTTGGGTCGGAATTAGCCCATGGACAAATTGTTAGTAAAGAATCTACTAATTTTCCTACACATTCAACGTTTTACTACGGAGACGATCAATCAAACAATTGGATTATTCACGTGTTTGAAATTTGTATACTCGTACTTGTTTCAAATTCGATTAAAGAATCAGTCAATATGTGTTCCTTTCGTATATCAATACCCGTCGCTTGGGAATTGGCCCGTCTACGGCTATGGTTCCGGATCAGAACATCCCGTTGATCACAACTCTGATTTAACGTAATTTATAAAGCTCATTTAGAATTTATATAGACCCAAAATTTAATATTTAAAATTGATTGTATTATCCGTTCTCGTCCTTAACCGTACAGTAATATTTGCTAATTAAAATTATGGATTATGCAAAGTTGGAAACCCGACGATTCTAGATGTTAGAAAATAAATTAAAAAAATGCATAAAATAAGGTACGTGTCGATTGGGAATTGGCACATCTACCGTGCCATTTTTCCGGGTTGGAATCGGCTAAGATAATGTCACATTGACTAATTTCTTTTATATTTTTGTTTTTGTTTCATATAGCAAATTCTAGCGTTGTGTTGGAATTTTTGTAGAAATTGTTTCTTTGGTAGCAGCTAACAAAGGATGACAGACTACCCTTTACCCCACAAACTTGCACATGCAAGTATTATTATTTAGTCATGCACCCAAACATACTCATCCACAACTTTATTTACTCTTGGATTTTATTTGGAAAATTTTGATAGTCCTTTGTATCGTAGTAGGAAATAGGAATATGATGATTCTTGGAACAAATGGGAAAAAAATACATGGGGTATTTTTGACATTGCACGTTATAAAATTTTTTTATTTATATATTTTTTTTGTTAAAGAAATGGACATAATTATAGAAATGTAAGTTGAACAAATAAAGTTGGGAGCAAAAGATTGAAGGAGTATGAGTTCAACTTCAAATAGAATATTGTTAAAGAAATTAATTGTAATATCCCTAATGTTCCTTGTAGTAGGGGACTCTTGCTATTAATAAACCTAGCAAGACTCTTCTATCTCTATCATGTTTTATGAAATGTTTGAATTCTGGTTGATTTTTGGAATTTGGAGCTTAACCCCTTTATATATAAGTTAATTTTTTGCAATAGAAACAAAGTGAATTTATGATTACTCTGTTCCTTTTCATATGATTACTCTGTTTCATCTTTACTACGTTATTAATTGTATATTGAATTTATCAAGAAACAAGCTTACTTGGTAATGCTTAATGGCTGGGTGGTTTAATCAATGTGTGTAAAGAACAAAAAATCTAACCATATGAATATAGTTGCAAGGAAAACTATCATCCATTTATTCTATACTAGTATAATTAACGTGCCTCGCACGTTAAAAACATTGATTATACTAAATAAATATTTATGAGTCAATTCATTTTTATATTACAACTTATGATTTTTATTCTTTTTTTATTGAATATTTACAATTTTCAAAATTTAATATTCGATCATTCACACTAAAATAAAAAATAATAAAATTATTGAGATGTGAATAGCATAGAGAGTATGAAACAATTAGAGTGATAGAAAAAAATAAATCCTGATAATGAATATGTATGAAGAATTAATTTCTTTACTTTTAGAATTTGCTTTATTGAAGAAATTTGATAATTTTTTTTTCTCCTTATAATGATGCAGCCAATGTGTGTTGATAGTGATGATCTTGCTGTTAGCAAACTTTCATAACTCTTATTAGATTTTTATTTATCACCAGTAACTAAAAAGAAAAGGGTAGCAAATGATAAAACTAATGGAATGCAATTATAATATAGAAGTCTAACCAAAGAAGAAAAAAGCAAAATTTTCATAGATTTAGTTGTCAAGATCTTTCCCGAAAATTTACTAACGAGGAGAGAATGAAGTGAGAAATTTTTAAAACTTTATCACAAAAATGAATTTACTCGGCATTGAAAGAAAGCTCTTTATAATGTGCCAAGAGATCTCTTCGATAACATAGAAAATTTTCATCAATATTGTAAAATGTGCAAACTCTTTAATTCTTTTTTGTGACACCTCATGATATTAATTTCCCACCTCGTTAAGGAGAGTTTTATGGTGTCTCAACTTTCTCACCTCAAATTAATTTGTGTGCACGTTACATCTATAATTTTTTAGTTATACTTAGATGAATTGTATTTTAACTACTATCTATAAAAATCACAACTACCAAATCTACAACAACCCAAAATATACAGCTTAGTAAAATTCATAAAACGATGAAATTTACTTATGTGGTTAAAACAAATTTATAATTTTACTTTAAAGTATTTTTTCAAAATGATGGATTTTGTTTGATTCTTTGATAATATCGCCTTTATTTGAATTAATTAATTATGAAAATTGATGACAAAATATAATTTGCTACTCGTAGTTACAAAATCTATATTTTGGTTCAAACAACTCAAATTATATCAAATAGATTATTTTGGCTTTATTTACTTGTGCATGAGTTATCTAAACAAATTTTTATGTCAATACATTCAATGTGGGCGTGTTTAACGCTATAATAGAATATACATTTAAGTAAATTACTATTACAATATAAATATATTTCTAGAAGTGATGAACTCATATTTGTGTCTATCTTTTCTTGTGTTTTTCTTGTGTTTTTAGTCTTTATCGAGTCAATATGTGTCTGGGAGGACACGCAAGTCGAGAGATAATGTGCAGAGAAGAACACATGGATGTTGGGCAAATCTGATGGAAAATCTGTTGTTGAGATGGTGATACGATGCGAATGGGCATAGGGCTAGAAGCTTGTAGCTGGGCAACATCAGAATATCCAATCTACAAGTGAGGAAGCACCTCCCCATATCCTTAAGCCAACAGATAGAGTACTCGGAGGAGCCAGGATCTTGGTCAAGACCGGAGGCAATTCAGGATGCAGACGATGAAGGGCAGGATGCGAGTCGGACGAGCAGATTTTTCTTTTCCTTCAAGGCAGAGGATAAGGATTGGATCTTTCTTTCCTTATCCTAACTGAGCCTAATCAAATGATATATCCACCACGCAAGAAAAGAAGTATCGTGCATGCATGAAGAGAGAGGGCGGATGAGATATACATGGAAGAGACCTTTATCAACAAGGAAACTTCCCTAAACCTTAATTTTCCATCGTCTATATATATGGTTGGCTCCATTGTGTTTACGACGCTATTTTTATTATTAGTTCTGCATTCTAGGTTGAGAGAAAGTGAGGAAGAAACAAGTCCTACGGGCAATTTTACTTTTATTTCATATTTTACTGCTTTAAGTTTAGTTGTTGGCGTGAAGCCAAGACCCTGGTTGCTGACTACACTTTTGGGCAGCAACCCGTTTCCAGATTTATGCTAAGTATATTTTTCTTTATTTGCTTTGTGTTCTTATTTACTATCATGTCTAGCTAAGTTTATCGTTTGGGTTGGATGTAGATGAAGTGATTCTAAATTACTCGTTCAAACTTGTGAGGTCTAATTGTGTTAGTTCGTTAATTGATTTTGTTCCCGAAACACTTAGGATTAATTTTAGACTTAATTGATATTGAAGTTGATTGATCACCATCTAGATATTGAGATTAAGTCATTAACAGAAACTGGGATTAACACGAGATTATCTTTCGTGCCCAAGAAGGTAAAGGGTGTTGGAGAGCAGTCGGTATTGACCTACCTCTTGGTTGTCTTGGGTATGTTTATTCTTAATGTGTGTTGGGCAGCATCGTTACTGAGGTGTCTTTGTGACTTTGCTGGTCAAGAGAGAAGATCTTGCCTTCTGATGTGTAAAATTGATTAGACATAGGTTAAGTGTGTTTACATCGTGACTTCGTGACCTTAGGGTGTTAACTAATATTTGCCTTAAACCAAGTGATAAAATCAGTTAATTGAATATCTTTGCACCAATGAACGAGTAAAGAGTAATTAGGATCATGGATTCGAAACCCAATCCAAACTCTTTTATTATTTGATATTGTTACTTGTTGAGTACACGTTATTTAGATACTTCGTGACCAAAACCCTTTTGTTGAGCAACATCTCAAGAACAAATTACAGCAGGTCCCTTGGGTACGATCCACTTGTCGCTGACTACTACCTTGTTGAGCAAGAGTGTTTATAAATATTATTTGTACGAAGTGTGTGACGACAGCGCTCCGTCAAGAAGTCTCATTTATGCTATTAAACTTGAATAAGTTTGTTAATAAATGAGTTAAATTTGAAGTTTATGACATGTAATGTAATTGGAGATTTTTTACAATTGATAAAAATTATTATTAGGAACTAATTATTCATGAGTATAATGGACTTATATAATTAATTAATTAGTAAAAACAAGTTAGTAACAAAACAAAATATTTCAATCAATCATGCACGTCAAATCATATATTATTGATTATTGAATAAAGAAAGTTTAATTTAACGAATAAAATCAAATAAATTTGTAAAATATAAGTCATATTCTCAAACTCATTGACCAATTTAGAATATATAGACATAATATATATATATATATATATATATATATATATATATTAATTTATAAGGTAAGTTTGATTTTAATTATATGGTAAGTTTAATTCTAAATAATAAGGTAAGTTTAATTTCTATTATTATAACGTCATTGCCCCTAAATTAAATTTGTAATAAGGATATTTTAGGCAAACCAAATTTTGTAAAACAAGACTCTTTTTATATTAGTATAGATCTGAGAAAATTAAGAGAAATTAATACTACATAATAGACACGAACATTTGTTGAAAGATATGTTGAGATATAACAGCTGATGAAACTGAGGCAGAAATGTTGGAATATTCCCAGAAAAGTTATTCTGAGAAAGAACCAAATATTGTAAACCCCTCAAAGCCTTGAGACTGTCTGGTATCTCTCCTTGAAGAGAATTACCACTAATAGTGTACCTATCCTCGGTTATGTATGAACGGATTTTTAGTAGTGATGTTTATATAATTATTAGTCGTACCCCCGATTTCATATTCCTAATTATGGACGTAAGGGCGGTCAAATGTATCTATATTAGTTATGATCTATATGGAATCATTTCCTTGTTCTCATTATCAATATAAATAATCTATGCAGAATTAAAAACTCTTGCTGTCATACACACTCTATACACAATGTTGTTATACGCTTTATCAATCTTGAACTGTAATCTCGAAACAGGATGAAGCATCATCATGATGTAGCAGGGGTAAAGAACTAGTGTAACTCGTAATCCCACTTTGATCCACATTCATTTCAATTTGAGCTGATTGACAAGGATAATCTGGAATCTGCAAACGCTCCACATCACTTTCCAACATTTGCAACACTTCATTCATTGATGGACGATCATCTGGACTCATTCGTATGCACCACAATGCAACTATTGTCATCTTCCGCCCAGTTTTCTTCATATCATCATCGTTTTCATCAACTTTTCCAATTTCAATATCTTTCCCTTGGTTAATGTGGTCATATATCCAATTTGGAAAGTACTGGCTAGAATCACCATGATTTGGGATCAAGTCTCTGTTTAAGCCCACCATTTCCATCAACAACATCCCAAAACTATAAACATCAGCCTTGTGAGAGACTGCGCCAATACTTCTATTGATCAATTCAGGAGCAACATACCCTATGGTTCCTCTTACAGCAGTCATAGTCACCGTATTCTTCTCTGTTGAGAAAAACTTTGCTAGACCGAAATCAGATATTGTGGGGTTAAACTTATCATCAAGAAGTATATTATGAGGTTTGATGTCAAAATGCAGAATCTGAACATCACACCCTCGATGCAAATACTCAATACCACGAGCAACTCCAACTGCAATCTCAAACTTGGTATCCAAATTCAATGAAACCATAGTATCTCGATTGAAGAGGTATTTTTCAAGGGAACCATTGGGCATGAAATCATAAACGAGGGCACGCTTGGAGCCTTGAGCACAATATCCAACTAGTTTGACAACATTGACATGGTGGATCCTTCCAATAGTTGCAATTTCATTCATAAAGTCTTGATCACTTGCTCCAGACTTTCCGAGTAGTTTGACTGCAACAAGATAGCCACTTTGAAGCTTTCCTTTGTAAACAGCACCGTAGCCACCTTCACCTAATTTATCTTGAAAACCGCTCGTCATCTTCCTAATGTCTGAATATGAATATCGGATTGCTGTGAGTTTGTTGTCACTTTGTAAGAAGCTCTCTATTCTGTTATACATGGACAAAAACCACATTACAAAAGGAAATATGTCGACCCTTGGTGCCAATATGATGATGTCTGAGAGGACGGCTGAGATGAGATGGAAGATAAAAATGAATTAACACATATATATATGAATCAATTAGTGGACATTGTTCAACAAAATTGTAAAAATTTTGTACTAATGAGTATAAAATAAGAATAATTGAAATGTATACTTTTTGTTAGTATCTAATTTTCGTATAATGTATCAACTATTTTTTGTTTATTACCTGTAGAGTGATGATATAGACATGAACGAAACCCTAATTAATGCAAACAATAACCTGAAATGGTGACTTCTACATAAATGTAAAGCTAGCGCACCAGATATTAAGCTTCTCTTTGTGACTTCGCTGCCGGAGCCTACAAGTACACCACATATATACTTAATGAGGAAAATTTGACAAAAAATGGAAGAGTGAAAAGAGAGATGATGATATATTGAGTTAATAATAGTGTTATAAAAACATCTATATATAAAGTGCTCTCTGCACAGTGCGGATTATACTAGGTGGTGTAAGGATAAAAGAAATAGTGGATCACGAATTTTTCCATACTCAGTAAAAGGGATAGATCTACATGGTCATGATGTTGTTAGTAGTTTATAGAGGATTTTATGTTGTTTTAGAGATGGAGAATCATATACACAAACTCTTGAATTTTGATGTATTACATAGTAGATATAGAGAAATATACTCCCTTTGTCCCATTCAATAAATCTCATTTTGCTATTTCGGGTGTTCCACTCAATAAGTCTCATTTCCTTATTTGGCAAAGATTAATACACTAAAACCCACTTTATATCACACTCAAACATGAACAGTGTTGTTTACTTTATTGTACAGTGTTTTTGCACTCAGCACACTTTAACATTAATAATAAAATACTACCTTAATCATACTCTAAATCTCTTTTTCTTAATCTACGTGCACATCCTAAATGGGACTTGTTGAGTGGGATGGAGGGAGTAGATAGTTTACCTCAAAATATTAAATACAAATTAGTACTAGTTCTACAAAATAAACCTCGGCCCTCAACGAAGAATGTGCTGACTAAACAAATATAGATCATAAAGAAACCTTATCGGTCATAATCATCACGTAACGATACTTGAGTGACTTGAGCGACTGCTCATCATCATACTGCTTGTGCACAGTAAGCTCAGCATTCTGCATTATCTGATCATCGCTCGCTTCCCTCACATTGAGCAACTTTCCTCGAGTTTACAAATCTGCCATTTATCGTTTACATACTCTTTGTTGAATGAAGATTGTTGATTCATTATTGACAGCTCAGCCCTAGACTAAGTATTATTAGTTATTTTGTTAGTCATTATCCCTTGTTTTATGCATTATTAGTTATCAGCACGTATCTTAGTTAGTTGCTAGGATTTCTCTTTTTCTGTTGAAGTTATTTTCCTGTTGCTTTCTTCCCGTTTAGAGCTCTATAAATAGCTCTGCATATTAGTGAATAAAGTATCTCTTCTTCGAGTTCTATCTCCGCTTTGAAGTCTTCTACTATTCTACTATATTTCATTGCTTTTCTTTTTTGTGTTCTCTACTCTTTGTTTCCAACATTTGTGGTATCTAGAGCAGGGTTCAATTACGATGGCCAGCAACACAAGTTCGATGAGTGCTGCACAACCACTCATACCAGTCTTCAAGGGAGAAGGATACGAATTCTGGAGCATTCGTATGAAGACTCTGCTGAAGTCTCAAGATCTTGGGGACTTGGTAGAACAAGGATACGCAGATCCCGACAACGATGCGAGCAGATTGCGAGAGAACAAGAAGAAAGACTCTAAGGCATTGGCGATCATCCAGCAAGCGGTCCACGACAACGTCTTCTCCAGAATCGCGACGGCGACCACTTCAAAGCAAGCATGGTCAACCTTGCAGAAAGAATTCAAAGGAGATTCAAAAGTCATCGTTGTGAGATTGCAATCACTTCGACGAGACTTTGAAACGCTGATCATGAAGAATGGAGAATCGGTGGCTGATTTTTTGTCGAGGGCAATGGCAATAGTCAGTCAAATGTGATCTTGCAGAGAGAAGATCACTGACCAGACCATCGTTGAGAAGGTACTCAGAATCATACTCCAAAATTTGATCATGTCGTAGCTGCAATTGAAGAATCGAAGGATCTATCGGTTTTTTCGTTCGAAGAACTGATGGGATCTCTTCAAGCCCACGAGTCAAGGATTAACCGATCGTTTGAAAAGTCTGATGAAAAAGCTTTTCAAGTGAAAGGTGAATCCTCCAATCTGAAGGATTTCTCTATGGCAAGAGGACGAGGCAGAGAAGGTTTCCGAGGCCGAGGGTGTGGTAGAGAAGGTTTCCGAGAATTAGAAGGATTACAACATTGTGGTGATCAACAAGGCAGCAAAAGTCAAATCTAGTGTCACAAATGCGGCAAATTTGGGCACGTTCAAGCTAATTGCTGGTCCAAGAAAAGCCAACTCAATTATGTTCAACAAGACGAGGATAGCAAATTATTCATGGCGTGTGCAGATGTTGACATGTCGAAGCCAAAAGATGTTTGGTTCGTGGATAGCGGCTACTCGAATCATATGAGTGGCAGCAATGAGATATTCAAAGAGCTCGATGAGTCTTACAAAACTGAAGTCCGTCTGGGAGACGACAAGGTGATTCAAGTAGAAGGGAAAGGCGTTGTCACAGTAGAGAATAGCCATGGTAAAACCAAACTCATCTATGATGTCTATTTCATTCCACGTTTGGCTCATAATTTACTGAGTGTTGGACAATTATTGAAAACTAGATATACGATATTGTTTGATGATGATTTTTGTGTTATCAAAGAAAAGAGTTCTGGGCAAATTGTTGCAAAAGTTTACATGACAGAGAACAAGATGTTTCCGCTGCAAGTGTCGAGCGTGGACGAGTATGCTCTTGTTTCCAATAAACAAGATGAGTCGATATTATGGCATTTGAGATATGGGCATCTCAATACCAATGGATTAAAGCTTCTACGTGAAAAAGGTATGGTTCTCGGGCTGCCTAAAATTGATGGTTTTGAGTTATGTGAGGGATGTATCTATGGGAAACAAACGAGGAAATCTTTTCCTACTGGTGTATCTTGGAGAGCTTCTAAATGTTCGAGCTCATTCACGCCGACTTGTGCGGGCATGTGAATACGGAGTCGATTTGTGGAAGTCGGTATTTCTTTCTACTTACCGATGATTATAGTCGTATGAGTTGGGTTTATTTTATGAAAAATAAATCCGAAGCCTTCGAGAACTTCAGGAATTTCAAGGCGATGGTGGAAAAGCAAAGTGATAACAGCATCAAGGCTCTTCGTACAAATAGGGGTGGTGAGTTTTGCTCTAATGATTTTAATCATTTTTGTGAAGCTAACAGAATACGCAGAAAACTGACGGCACCATATACGCCGGAGCAGAACGCTGTGGCGGAGAGGAAAAATCGCACCGTTGTAGAGATGGCGAGAAGCATGTTGAAGGCAAAGCATCTCCCAAACTTTTTGTGGCAGAAGCTGTTGCTACTACCGTATTTTTGCTGAATATATCTCCAACGAAGGTTGTCCTAAATCGCACTCCATACGAAGCTTGGAGAGGTACGAAGCCGGCGGTGAGCCATCTAAAGGTTTTTGGATGCGTAGCTTATGCTTTGGTGAGCTCTCAAAATCGTCGAAAGCTTGACGAGAAATCTGTAAAGTGTATCTTCATTGGGTACTCTTCTCAATCCAAAGCATACAAGCTGTATAACCCTCTTAGTGGCAAAGTTATTATCAGCACGGACGTCGTTTTCCACGAAGATGCTTGTTGGGATTGGGAGAGCAAGCAAGATGATTCATATATTCTCTTCCCGCTGGACTCAACTGATGTAGATTCTAGTCCGAATTCGCCGCAATGTAGCCCCCCGAACTCACCTCAAAACAGCCCCATCAACTCACTAAATACTACTCCAAACACTACTCCTCTAAATACACCTCACACCAGTCCCATTAATTCTCCAAACACACATACACCTCCCTCATCAAATAGCTCATCATCTCTTGAAACACCACCTCCACGAGGCTATAAGTCTCTAGCTGAAATTTATGAGAGATGTACTTTTGCTCTTATGGTTGCAGATCCAAGTCGGTTCCATGATGCCGCTGGAGAAGAGAAGTGGCAAAAAGCAATGGAGGAGGAGATTGGAGCAATCGAAAGGAATGGAACTTGGATTCTTGAAAACTTACCAGAAAATAAGAGTGCAATTGGCTTGAAGTGGGTGTTCAAGACAAAGTGTAATGCAGATGGGAGTGTGCAGAAACATAAGGCTCGTTTGGTTGTCAAGGGGTATGCGTAGCAGCAAGGCATCGATTACGAGGAAACGTTCTCTCTGGTTGCTCGTTTTGAAACGGTACGAATGTTTCTAGCCTTAGCTGCGTATCTTAAGTCCCCTATTTATCAACTTGATGTCAAGTCTGCGTTTCTGAACGGAGAGTTGGAGGAAGAAGTTTATGTAGTGCAGCCGAAAGGATTTGTCGTTGAAGACATGGAGGATAAGGTGTATCGGTTGAGGAAAGCCTTATACGGCTTGAAGCAGGCTCCACGAGCATGGTACAGCAAGCTCGGCTCATTTTTTCAGCAAAATGGATTTGAAAGAAGTGCTAATGAGCCTACGTTGTATGCAAAAAAAGGAGGTAACGGTAGTTTGCTCCTTGTTTGTGTATATGTTGGGATCATCTTACTCTCTTGTTACTGAGTTCAAAGAGAGTATGATGAATATATTTGAGATGAGAGATTTGGGTAAGGAGAAGATGGAGTGTTCGTCTTCCAGAAAAAATATGCAGAGGATCTGCTCAAACGCTTCAACATGACGAATTGCAAAGATGCAATTACTCCCATGAATATCAATGAAAAGTTGCAGCTCAAACATGGTACAGAGAAAGCTGATGCAGTAAGCTTTCGAAGTCTAGTTGGAGGTTTGATTTATTTAACACATACGAGGCCCGATATTGCCTTCGCCGTTGGTATGGTTTCCAGATTTATGCATAATCCGACACGGCAACATTTCGGAACTGCGAAAAGAATTCTTCGCTACGTAGCTGGAACTCAAGATTTTGGTATTTGGTAACTCGAATGTTGCTGAATTCTTGTTGGTTGGGTTTACTGACACTGATTGGGCAGGTTCCGTGGATGATACGCGAAGTACTTCAGGCTTCGTTTTTAATCTTGGGTCAGGAGGTGTAACATGGAGCTCGAAATAACAAGGACAGCACTTTCGATGGCAGAAGCAGAATACGTGGCTGCTACTTCTTCAGCGTGTCAAGCAGTATGGCTTAGAAGATTATTGGCTGATTTGGAGCACGAGCAGAAGGAGGCTACTAAGATTTTCTGTGATAATTGATCAGCTATTGCGATTGCAAAGAATCCGGTTATGCACGGAAGAACGAAGCACATCGATATTAAGTTTCACTTTATAAGAGATTTGAATGAGGGGTTTATCTCGTTGAAGTTTTGCAGCAACCATGAGAATTTAGCTGATATTTTCACCAAATCGTTGCCTTCGGAGAAGCACGTTGATCACTACTTTTACTAGCAATTTATACCGCACTTTATCGGGTCAAATGTAGCATAAGTAACGAGTGTCGATTCCACGAGGACTATAAAACGAGTTTCTAATGGAAATGAGGTTCATGCGCATTCCTACTATTCAAGCTCTTCGAATAAGGGGATTTTGGATTCATACAACTATTAAACAAGCAATTACGGCTAAACAAGCAATTAAAACTCAAAATCAAGAACAATTGACAAATAAACGATCAAATAAACGATTTAAAGGCAAATGAAGGAAAGGGTTGGTTCTAGGGATTTGCTTTGATTCTAGATGGCTTGATCTTCACTTACTAAGTCATATAATCATATTTAATCATCTAAAAGAGGAGCATTCACAAGGATAATCACTACCCTCTCTCGATAGATAGTAAAAGTGGATCAACTCGACGACTCTCTCGGCTAAGACTCAAGACGACGAATCAACTCCCAAAAGCATAAGAATACAAGCTCCCATGCATGCATTTCTCACCTTCTAAGTCTCAAAAGCAAGGCATGTTGTGATCATTGATTTCCATGAAAGTAAAATCCTATTAAGCAATTCTACAAACACTTGGCATGCAAGAAAGATGATCAAAAATTCCCACATGAAAATAAGATCCAACACCACAATCAAATAGATGAGGGCAATTAGAAATAACAAGCTAAGATCAAATCCATCATCAAATCACACAAATCCCTCAAACCAACAAAGAAAACTTAGCTAGACATAATTGAAATTAACACAAAACAAAGGGAAGAGGATTGCATAAATAAAATACTAGGAACCCAATGCTTAAATCTTCAACAAGTCTTCCAAATCCAAGCTAATCTCTATTACAATCAATGAAATAGTATTTAGAACTCTAAATAGCAAGTGTTGCAAGTGGAAATTAGGGTAAGAGTAGTGGTGGTGGCGTTTTTGGGCTGCCATCTCCTTTATATAGGAGTAGAAAAGTGTTAATACATGTAGAAATCGCAAAAAGGGAAGAAAAACGCGAGAATGGAGCAAAACAGGAAAAATCGGCGGTCCAGCCCCGTTTTTCGGCGGTCTGGACCAATTTTCGGCGGTCTGGGATGGACCGCCGATTATGGGTTTCCTCTTGGATTTGAATTACAGTGATTTTCGGCGGTCTAATAGGCGGTTTGGACCGATTTTTCGGCGGTCTGGACCGCCGGTTTTCTTCTCTGCGCGCGACGTTTTCTGGTTTTGTCTCGTTCTCCCTCGTCCGAACTCCGAATTGACCTCCGTTTCTTCCCATGGCTTCGTATCGAACTCCTCTTTCACATTCTAAGATTCTTATGCTCCAATTCGGTCATAATGTTTCTGCATTTTGGTTCAAACTTGCAAACAAGTGTAAAATCTCATAGAACAAGCAAAGTTAAACCAAATGCTTATTTATAACATGATTTAAAACAAAATGTGCATTCAAAATGACTTAAAAACCATACAAAATGAGTGTTTATCACTCCCCCAAACTTAAGCATTGTTCGTCCCGAACAATATATTCAACTAAAGAACATAAACATCGAATGGAGTAGCAACTTTGGATCCTAAATGCCTCAGAAAACTCAACACTTTCAATGCAAAAAACGAGCATATTGTTCACAACTCACACAAATTAATGGCATGCCAATCTCAACAACTCAACAAACGAAACTCACAAAGTGGTGTATCCCTCGCTCTTAAATGTTTAGGCTCAAGCTCTCATCGAAATCATGCAATGCAAATCCACTTACCATAAGCTTGCTTATCGTCTATCATCTCCATTGCAAAACAAATTATGCAAGAACAAGGATCACAAAGGGCTTTTCTTGGATTGTAATGTAGGGACATTGGTTTAGGAAGGGTAATTTGGCCAAGTGACTTAACACATTCATTCACCAACCTTATATCTACTTCAAAACACGCATGGAATCTCTCCAACTTCCTTCCTCACCACACACTACTCATTCATAGGACTTCAACTCACTTTCATCCCCTTATGCTCATATTTTTTCTTCTTTCAATTTTCAAGTGGAGCGCCCTAACACACAATATATATACTCATTTTGCTCAACTTCCACTTTCTTTTCTCTTTTTAATTCATCATTTTTTTTTTTTTTTTCACTTTGAGCTTATGGGAATTTATTTTCTTTACAAAGCAACAAGTCCTTAACAACTACCCAAACCATCATTAAATCGTCAAACCACCCCGGATGCCCTTACACTCCAACACCTCCTTTTTCTCCGGTTTAACAATAAAAGGCAAATAAAGCACGAAGGGGTTAACAAGGGATAAATCAAAGCACAAGGTAGTGTTTGGGTTTTAAGAGAGCTAACAAGGATGGCCTAAGATTATTTCCAAAATTCTTGCATAAACACGCATTCTTGATGAAGAACCAAAGCAAGTTCTAGAAGTGAATAAGCATGCATGATCAAACTCACAAGAAAGGAACAAAATTCATAGCAAATCAAGGCTCAAGTCCTCACGGGTTTTATTCATTCATCAAGAAGTAAAAACAGGCACATCAATCATTCATGCAAGCCGTTCACAAACCACTCAATCTCAACAAAGTTTTACCAAACCAACTCAATATCCTCATCGGCATTTCACCACGTCACTTGAGCAATAAATAACCACAATTATAGCAACTACGCTCCACTTTTTCAATTTCAAATTTTTTTTTTTTTCAACAAACTTGCAATTCTAACACCACAATCAAACAACACACCAACAAAGCAAACCAAACAAAACACAACGACCCAAGCAAAACGCACACATATTTACAACCGTCTTTGTATTCACCTCCCCCCTCCCCCAAACTTAGTCGAAACTGAAGGAACCGAATAAGTTTGAAGGGAAGAAATAAATACAAAGACGGGGGTACCTCTCAATTTTCATTGGGGAGGCGGTAGTGGGGGCCAAGGATGGCCTTCCTCAAGCTGCGCGGCTTCAAATCGGTGCACGAGATCCAACAACTCCTTTACATTCGCCCACAACCCGAGCTCCTTGAGAGCTTTTTCATCGGGATATTTGCAAGAGGCGAGGCCCTTCTTCACTCCTTTGGCTCATCTTTTCCCCAATCTATCGATATCCAAACAAGTAACCAACCCGAGAGGGGGATTCAAGGGATCCTCACACGGCAAGGGCAAGCTTCCTTCACATGCTTCCAAGCAATCAACGAAGTTGCACTCTTCGATTCTTCCCTCTTCCGGCTTCTTCATTGCATTATATATAGAGAGCGTCATCCTCTCACCATTGACTCTAAATGTCAACTCCCCATCTTCAACATCAATTAAAGCACGACCGGTGGCCAAGAACGGATGACCAAGAATTAGCGGGACATTCTTGTCCTCGGGCATGTCAAGCACAACAAAGTCGGCCGGAAATACGAATTTTCCAACCTTCACAAGAAGATCTTCAACCACTCCCTTGGGATGCTTCACGGATCGATCCGCCAATTGTAAAGCAATGGAGGTTGGCTTGATAGTTCCTATGCCCAAACGATTGAAAATTGAGAGAGGCATCAAATTAACACTTGCCCCCAAATCACACAATGCCCTATCGAATGTATGTTCTCCAATCTCACATGGAACTGTGAAACTCCCCGGATCTTTGAGTTTCAAAGGAAGCTTCCTTTGCAAAATGGCACTACATTCTTCCGACAAATTGATTGTCTCATACTTCTTAAATTTCTTCTTCCGGGATACGGCATCCTTCAAGAGTTTGGCACATTCGGGCATATAGTAAAGGGATATTTATGTTTACCTTTTGGAATATATCCATGAACTTGGCAAGTTTCTCATCTATCTTCATTTTTGCCAATCTTCGAGGGCCTTTAATGGATTCTTGATGTTCCTTCACTTGAGTAGGGCGATCCTCCGCATCAAACTCTTCATCCCAATCATTCGCCTTCTCCTTCAAATTGCTTAGACAAGGAGTCACACTCATGACATAAATTGCATTGCATTGATTCTTTGGGTTGACCTCCGTGTTGCTTGGAAATTGACCCGCCTTGTGTTGAGAGGCGGCTTGATTAGCCATTTGGCTCACTTGCCCTTCCAACATCTTAAGTTGCTTAGACATAGCCGAGACGGTGTTATCCAAAGTGGTGATCCTTTGACCCGTTTGCCCCATGAAAGCATTTTGGTTTTGGAGAAGTTGTTGCATCATCTCCTCCATAGACGGCGTGGGCTTCTTCGGCTCATTTATCATCCCTTGAGACACCGAGAATCCGGGCGGTGGATGAATGGCGTTGTTCGGGTTAGAATAAGAGAGATTGGGATTCCTATAGTTAGGATTGTAGGCTTGATTACTCGGAGGGTAGCTTGAACGGTTGAAGTTGTTGTAGCCACTTTGATTCACATAATTAGCATCCTCAAAATGGGAACTCTCTTCACCTCCATGTTGCATCGGTTAAACTATCATCTTCACCCCCGACTTAGCTTTTCTATCGGCTTCATAATCCTTCCTAAGCAAGGTTAGTTGCTCCAACACGTCATCATATCTATCATCGGCGATAGAAGCAACCTTCTTAGAAGAATTCCTCTCTTGAGGCCAAAGATAGCTATTCGCCGACATCTCTTCCAAAATACGGACCGCTTCTTCATATGGACGGTTAGTCAATCCCCCTCCGGCGGTGGCATTCACCACTTCCCTTGTATGACTCGCGAGTCCACGATAGAAGTTTATAATTTGCTGCTCCTTTGAGAACCCATGTTGAGGACATCGCCTCAACAAATCCTTGTAACGCTCCCAAGCCTCATGAATAGACTCATCTCCGGCTTGTGAGAAGTGAGAAATATCGGATATCAATTTTTGTGCCCGAGATGGTGGGAAGTACTTGGCAAGGAAGAGCCAGCAAAGTTGATCCCATGTTGTGATCTCCGATCGGTCAATGGTTTTGTACCAATCCTTTGCCTTGTCTCTCAATGAAAAACCAAATAATCTCAATCTAATAGCATCACTTGAGACTCCTTGAATCTTTATCGTCTCACACACGTCCAAGAAGGCTCTCAAATGTGCATTGGTGTCTTCATTGAAGCCCCCGCCAAACATCTCCGCTTGCACCAAACTCACAAGACCCGTCTTGATCTTGAATTGATTAGCGTTGCATCGGTTCCCCCATCCACCGTCTTGGAACATGTTCACTTGTGGATCGAACATTTGATTAATAGGCGGGGGTGGTGGCCTCTCTTGTTGGGCTAGTTGCTCCGCCATTTGTCGGCGAAGCTCTTGCATTTGTCTCTCTAATTCGGCCATAGGATTCGGCCCTTGGCGCTCCATTGCTTGCTTTCTTCTCTCCCGATTGGCTCTCTTGTGTGTGACCTCAATTTCCAAATCCAAAGGAGTAAGCTCTACTTTCTTTCGTCTTGTGATCATGCACTAGTTCACCTACAAAAACCAACCAAGAGCACACTTAATTCCATAACAAACATTTAAATAAAAGTTGCTTGACCTAGTATTCTCAACGCAAAGATCATGAACACTTAAAACTTTAAATAGTCCCCGGCAACGGCGCCAAAAAGTGATCACTACTTTTACTAGCAATTTATACCGCACTTTATCGGGTCAAATGTAGCATAAGTAACGAGTGTCGATTCCATGAGGACTATAAAACGAGTTTCTAATGGAAATGAGGTTCATGCGCATTCCTACTATTCAAGCTCTTCGAATAAGGGGATTTTGGATTCATATAACTATTAAACAAGCAATTACGGCTAAACAAGCAATTAAAACTCAAAATCAAGAACAATTGACAAATAAACGATCAAATAAACGATTTAAAGGCAAATGAAGGAAAGGGTTGGTTCTAGGGATTTGCTTTGATTCTAGATGGCTTGATCTTCACTTACTAAGTCATATAATCATATTTAATCATCTAAAAGAGGAGCATTCACAAGGATAATCACTACCCTCTCTCGATAGATAGTAAAAGTGGATCAACTCGACGACTCTCTCGGCTAAGACTCAAGACGACGAATCAACTCCCAAAAGCATAAGAATACAAGCTCCCATGCATGCATTTCTCACCTTCTAAGTCTCAAAAGCAAGGCATGTTGTGATCATTGATTTCCATGAAAGTAAAATCCTATTAAGCAATTCTACAAACACTTGGCATGCAAGAAAGATGATCAAAAATTCCCACATGAAAATAAGATCCAACACCACAATCAAATAGATGAGGACAATTAGAAATAACAAGCTAAGATCAAATCCATCATCAAATCACACAAATCCCTCAAACCAACAAAGAAAACTTAGCTAGACATAATTGAAATTAACACAAAACAAAGGGAAGAGGATTGCATAAATAAAATACTAGGAACCCAATGCTTAAATCTTCAACAAGTCTTCCAAATCCAAGCTAATCTCTATTACAATCAATGAAATAGTATTTAGAACTCTAAATAGCAAGTGTTGCAAGTGGAAATTAGGGTAAGAGTAGTGGTGGTGGCGTTTTTGGGCTGCCATCTCCTTTATATAGGAGTAGAAAAGTGTTAATACATGTAGAAATCGCAAAAAGGGAAGAAAAACGCGAGAATGGAGCAAAACAGGAAAAATCGGCGGTCCAGCCCTGTTTTTCGGCGGTCTGGACCAATTTTCGGCGGTCTGGGATGGACCGCCGATTATAGGTTTCCTCTTGGATTTGAATTACAGTGATTTTCGGCGGTCTAATCGGCGGTTTGGACCGATTTTTCGGCGGTCTGGGCTGGACCGCCGGTTTTCTTCGCTGCGCGCGACGTTTTCTGGTTTTGTCTCGTTCTCCCTCGTCCGAACTCCGAATTGACCTCCGTTTCTTCCCATGGCTTCTTATCGAACTCCTCTTTCACATTCTAAGATCCTTATGCTCCAATTCGGTCATAATTTTTCTGCATTTTGGTTCAAACTTGCAAACAAGTGTAAAATCTCATAGAACAAGCAAAGTTAAACCAAATGCTTATTTATAACATGATTTAAAACAAAATGTGCATTCAAAATGACTTAAAAACCATACACCCAGACCGCCGAAAATTGGTCCAGACCGCCGAAAAACAGGGCTGGACCGCCGATTTTTCCTGTTTTGCTCCATTCTCGCGTTTTTCTTCCCTTTTTGCGATTTCTACATGTATTAACACTTTTCTACTCCTATATAAAGGAGATGGCAGCCCAAAAACGCCATCACCACTACTCTTACCCTAATTTCCACTTGCAACACTTGCTATTTAGAGTTCTAATCACTATTTCATTGATTATAATAGAGATTAGCTTGGATTTGGAAGACTTGTTGAAGATTTAAGCATTGGGTTCCTAGTATTTTATTTATGCAATCCTCTTCCCTTTATTTTGTGTTAATTTCAATTATGTCTAGCTAAGTTTTCTTTGTTGGTTTGAGGGATTTGTGTGATCTTGTTCTATGAGATTTTACACTTGTTTGCAAGTTTGAACCAAAATGCAGAAAAATTATGACCGAATTGGAGCATAAGGATCTTAGAATGTGAAAGAGGAGTTCGATACGAAGCCATGAGAAGAAACGGAGGTCAATTCGGAGTTCGGACGAGGGAGAACGAGACAAAACCAGAAAACGTCGCGCGCAGCGAAGAAAACCGGCGGTCCAGCCCAGACCGCCGAAAAATCGGTCCAAACCGCCGATTAGACCGCCGAAAATCACTGTAATTCAAATCCAAGAGGAAACCTCAAGTTCAGAAATCAGCTCGGAGTATGCAATTATGAATCAAGGGGGAGTGTTGAATGAAGATTGTTGATTCATTATTGACACCTTAGCCCTAGACTAAGTCTTATTAGTTATTTTGTTAGTCATTATCCCTTGTTTTATGCATTATTAGTTATCAGCACGTATCTTAGTTAGTTGCTAGGATTTCTCTTTTTCTGTTGAAGTTATTTTCCTATTGCTTTCTTCCCTTTTAGAGCTCTATAAATAGCTCTGCATATTAGTGAATAAAGTATCTCTTCTTCGAGTTCTATCTCCGCTTTGAAGTCTTCTACTATTCAGCTATATTTCATTGCTTTCTTTTTGTGTTCTCTACTCTCTGTTTCCAACACTTTTCAAAATCAGTTAGCAAACTATATTTGAACAACATTTAAAACAAGCCTGTGACAGACATATATGCACCTTGGGAGTGGCTCTGAGCCAAAACCAGCTGCAGAATTCATATAAAGTTGGCAATAACTTGAAAACGATTCGAATTGACATGTTGTCTCTCCGTTCAGTTCAACCTTCACAGTTTTCCCAAGGCATCCAGCAATATCAACCACACATTTCTCCATCAATGCAACAACATCATCATCCTTTAAACTAGTCATGTAAAATCTTGCCAAGTCTGGCTTGAAACTAATCTTAGTCCAATTCTGATTCTCTCTGCATTTCGAAATAATAGGCTCGGATTTGTTTCTCATATTATCTAATCGCCGCACTTGTAGGCAGCCGCCCACCCTTTTGGGCAGTTCCTCCATGCCCAATGCATACAATTCAGGCTCCCGAGCATCCCCGGAAACCTGTGCCGCTCCTCGTGCATTCGCACCACGCGAGCGGTGTCGGCAGCATTTGGCTTCCTCAAGTATCTTTCGCCAAAGTGGTCGATGACAACTGTGCAAATTTTTTTTAGGCAAACACAGCCCGCGTTATCTCCAATCTTCAGGGACTCGTCGAAGACATCCGCAGCCAGTTGTCGCACTGCCATCGTGCATTTTTGGACCGACGTCATCCCCCATCGTCCCATTGCATCTTGTCGATGCCTAAAGAAGCGCACGTTATCCTCCAACATCTTGCAAATGAGCAAAAAAACATGTTTATGCATCTGGAAACGGCGTTGGAAAAAGTGCTCGCCGTAAGTGGGGTTGTCGGCGAAAGAATCGGCGTGTAGGGGCTCACATGTCGCTTTACTATCCCGGTACACGAACGACCTCAGCCTTTCTTCTTCTTCTTCTTCTTCTTCTTCTTCTTCTTCTTCTTCTTCTTCTTCTTCTTCTTCTGTGCTACGTGTGCACGTACGGCTCGTTGCACGTTCGACATCATCTCCAAGACCTCGTCATCGGTGTCGTGAGATTCATTTTCCACGGAGGAAATTGAAGTCGACGATGACAAAGACATTTTTTAAATATGAATTTGGGAGGAAATGAGAAATGAATTTGTTGTGGGATGAAATGAGTGAAGAAAGGGGTATTTATAGTGGAAAAGTAGAATAAGAAAAAGGGAAATCAGCTAAAATAACTGTTGGCCGCAACGTTCAATTTTTTTTTAACATTATGCTCAAATTTTTTTTTATTTTTCGGAGGGTCGCGTGCGCTCACGCGCTGGCTCGAACCCGAGCCCGTCTCGAGCCTGCCCCTCCTGCAACACAGACAGTCTCGTGCTGGCTGACGTCTCGAGCCACGCTCGAGACAAGCGTTGCAGCCAGTGTAAGAGAATAACGTGTACTTCACACTGTCCTTGGGAGGGGAACAACAATTGAAAACGGCTGCTAATACCCCGTAGGAATAAAAATTATTAAAAATTAAAAAAGAGAAAAGGGGGTCCTAATACATAACAGATTGGAATAACGGTTTTGATAATCATTAATATACTATGCTCATACATAACGTATCCCCTAACAGGTACTGTTATGACTCGACTCCGTTATAAATAAACATAAATAACATTTTACACATAACGGTTTGTAATATCCGTTATCTATGCAAAAAATGCTTACGTAACGGTTTTTTTAAATGTCTGTTATATATGTACGTTATGTATGAACGGATTTTTAGTAGTGATGTTTATAAAATTATTAATCGTAATCCCGATTTCATATTTCCTGGCTCTGCCACTGGCCTTAACTAAATCCTAATTATGGACGTAAGGGTGGTCAAATGTATCTATATTAGTTGGGATCGATATGGAATCATTTCCTCGTTCTCATTATCAATATTCGATGTGGTTGATATTTTGATTCTCTATTTTCTCTATATTCTCCTTGCTTGATATTGATAATAGTTGGGCATAATTTGAATAATCTATGCAGCTTTAAAAACTCTTGCAACACATACACACTCTATACACAATGTTGTTACACGCTTTATCAATCTTGAACCGTAATCTCGAAACAGGATGAAGCATCATCATGATGTTGCAGAGGTAAAGAACTAGTGTAACTCGTAATCCCACTTTGATCCACATTCATTTCAATTTGAGCGGATTGACACGGATAATCTGGAATCTGCAAACGCTCCACATCACCTTCCAACATTTGCAACACTTTATTCATTGATGGACGATCACCTGGACTCATTCGTATGCACCACAATGCAACTATTGTCATCTTCCGCCCAGTTTTCTTCATATCATCATCGTTTTCATCAACTTTTCCAATTTCAATATCTTTCCCTTGGTTAATGTGGTCATATATCCAATTTGGAAAGTATTGGCTAGAATCACCATGATTTCGGATCAAGTCTCTGTTTAAGCCCACCATTTCCATCAACAACATCCCAAAACTATAAACATCAGCCTTGTAAGAGACTGCGCCAATACTTCTGTTGATCAATTCAGGAGCAACATACCCTATGGTTCCTCTTGCGGCAGTCATAGTCACCGTATTCTTCTCTGTTGAGCAAAGCTTTGCTAGACCGAAATCAGATATTTTGGGGATAAACTTATCATCAAGAAGTATATTATGAGGTTTGATGTCAAAATGCAGAATCTGAACATCACACCCTCGATGCAAATATTCAATACCACGAGCAACTCCAACTGCAATCTCAAACTTGGTATCCAAATTCAATGAAACCATAGTATCTCGATTGAAGAGGTATTTTTCAAGGGAACCATTGGGCATGAAATCATATACGAGGGCACGCTTGGAGCCTTGAGCACAGTATCCAACTAGTTTGACAACATTGACATGGTGGATCCTTCCAATAGTTGCAATTTCATTCATAAAGTCTTGATCACTTGCTCCAGACTTTCCGAGTAGTTTGACTGCAACATGATAGCCACTTTGAAGCTTTCCTTTGTAAACAGCACCGTAGCCACCTTCACCTAATTTATCTCGAAAACCTCTGGTCATCTTCTTAATGTCTGAATATGAATACCTGATTGCTGTGAGTTTGTTGTCACTTCGTAAGAAGCTTTCTATTTTGTTATACATGGACAAATGCCTTCTTCAGAATTTGTAGATCAAAAAGCACATTACAAATGGAAATATGACGATCCTTGGTGCCAATATGATGATAGCTGATAAGAATAATTGACATGTATCCTGTTTGTTAGTATCTAATTTTCGTATAATGTATCAACTATGTTTTGTTTATTAATGGTACACTGATGATATAGACATGAACGAAACCCTAATTAATGCAAACAATAACCTGAAATGGTAACTTCTACATAAATTTAAAGCTAGCTAGCGCACCAGATAATAAGGTTCTCTGTGTGATGTGGACCATGTTGAAGACGTTGATGGACCCTACAAGTACACCAGATATATACTTAATGAGGAAAATTTGACTAAGTGAAAAAAAGAGTGGAAAGTATAATTTAATTTGTTGTCCCCTACAAATATAAATACACCAAGACATACATGTTAAACAAAAATTAACATTATATTGATACTAAAAAGAGAAAGGAAAATTAAAATTCTTACAGTTGAATATTTCGAAGGCGGGATTAAATTTAAATGAGGGAAGATATACACCGGTCAATGCAAAGAATATGGTCAATGCAATGATTATCATCGTCACAGCGAGGCTTACTCCTGCCACTAAAAAAACTGCAATATTTTTTTTCTCGAGAAAATTAGAATTCTATCAATCTTGATGTCAGAAAATTGATAAAGAAGATAAAATTGTTAAGTAGGCACCTAAAATGGCGACAGGAACTAGGAGATAAAACCCTGCATGACATTTAAGTAGCGGATTATGAAGATAATATATGTTGAAATTCAAAATCATAAAAACTGAGAATAAGAATTCCTCTGCATTAATTTTCCAGAACACAAAAGCGTTAGCACATATAAACAAATTTAAGAGTTGTTGCATTAAGTAATCTAGTTAAGAGGTGCGTGCATGTATATATAATTACTCCCTCCCTCATGTTCTCACATTCCTTTTTGGGCATCCCGTTCAACATGTCACATTTCCTTACCCCTTAATGGTAAATATATTTTGCACCTGGCGCAGACATCGAGTTCAAATCCATAGAAGAGAGAATCGTGGATTTCTGAAAGTGATACTGCACTGTTCAAATTCTTAAATTTCCACGACGTCACCACTATCTTCTCTAATGTGCACATTTCTGGTAACTCCGAGACATTCATCTGCCCAACCTTAATATAATCATATCTATGGGATGCTGATGAATTCGAAGAAGAAGAGGCACAATCAGTAACATTTGTAAAGAGGGTGGGTGAATTCTTCAATGGATTTGGACAGCTCATAAAATTAATAGGATCTGGGCGATAATCTTTGCGATAGAAACGATAATTGATATCATATGGGAGATTGAAATCATAATTGACAGGAGCGGAGAAGTTATAATAATATGCAGAAAAGGCGGGAAAAGAGCAGTTGTCGTCATTGTTTATGGAAGCGACCCTGATGGTGTCGATGATGCTGCCGTTGCTGTAGTTGATTGCTTTGACATAGAATTTATGAGAATCAAAATAGATGGAGGTGACATTATCTTCGCATGCTAACTCATATCTGCGATCTCCACAGTGCTTGGGGTCGTCCTTGAGGCGGAAAGGGTAGCTAATATTGCTGATAATGCCGCAGGAAGAAGGGGGGCAGAGCTGGTTAGGATTAATAGGTGCTTGGGACGTTGTCGTTTGAGAGAAATGGAGTAGTAGTAAGAGAATCAAGAGAGACGAAGACGTAGTAAGGAGGCAGGAATATTGAGCTGTGAATATTGAATCCATCTAACTACGATAATGGATGGGAAGAAAGAAATGGATCTAGTGAAACAATGAAGTTGATGACTATGCATTAGAATAGTTGGCAGAGACGACCAAGACTAGTAAGGTCATCCACCACCAACTGTTCAACTAATTAATCTCCTCCATGGAATTTTCTTTTTTTAAAATCATACTCCATGGAGTTTGTTGTGAGGGGAATAATAAGGGCCCCATTTATTATAGTTATATGAAAACTCATTCACTAGATAGCATATATGTTATGTATATATTCATGGATCATAGGTATTAGACTATCCGCAATGGTAGTGTCTATATGAGGTGTCTCTATGGCCTGTGATGTAGATAGAGACACTCAGCTGCAGTCCCAGGACTATTTTTATGGGGTGTCTTCATCTAATTAATTTATTATTTTTGAATATTAATTTTGCTTTAATTTTAATCTTAAAATTCAAATTTTTTATTAATTAAAATACAAATAAAAATTCTATTAATCCGAAAATAAAAAACTATTACTCTTTAATTAAGAAACATATAAAAAAAGAAAACTAAAAAATGAAAAAAAGAAAAGAAAAAAAAACTGCTGAAGAAGAAAAATCAAAAAAGAAAAATACTAGTCTATAGCCATGACTTAATTTGGTCTCTCCATAATTTGACAAATACTAGTATAAGTAATCTCATAGTGGGGTAATTAGGCTTTATTTCTACAATAAAACAAGACGCCAAACATGATTTCTAAGTGATAATTTTTAGTCAAAATGATTTTATTTTCTTCTCCACAAAACCCCACACGACTCTTCCTGTTTGTTGTTAATCTTGATAGCCACATAAAGGGAGGGCAGGATTGAGTGACCACAATATTGCCATAAATAAATTAAATTCTATGGCAGTTAATGATTTTATTTTCTTCTCCACAAACCCCTCATGACTCATCCTGTTTATTGTCAATCTTGATGGCCACATAAACTTATGAGTCAATTTGTTATAGTCATATTGAGCAATGAAACTCAAATTTTAGCAATGAAATTCTAGAGTTGTGTAATCCTTTAATTAAATTTCCGGCCTAAGTAAACTGC
This sequence comes from Schizonepeta tenuifolia, assembly GCA_029490685.1. Classification (NCBI taxonomy): domain Eukaryota; kingdom Viridiplantae; phylum Streptophyta; class Magnoliopsida; order Lamiales; family Lamiaceae; genus Schizonepeta; species Schizonepeta tenuifolia. The sequence goes on from CM055956.1 coordinate 128,822,893, forward strand.
ACATAACTGATCTATGCTGCATAAATTTTACAGTGAATTTGCACACAAACAGTAATATTTAATATACCTACTCTCATTCAAAATCATCTAACTCAATAAGAACATAACAAACTAACCAATCAAAACATTACTCAATTTCCTCACTTCGTTATCAGGAGATTGAATGCTGCTAGCCGGCCCTCTTTTCTTCGTCCCACCAACACGAGGTTCTGCTGCTGCTTATCCGTTTGCTGGTTCTCTATCGCCTTCCGTTTTCTTCAAAAAATCATCATCATCCATCATCTCAACATCATCGTCATCCATCTCTGAAACATTTGATAGTATAGATAGTTCGAGTTTTTAGAGATCAGCTATACAATTTCAAAGTAAATTGATTCCAATATAGATTGAGTGTGGTTAGAAAACTGGATCACATTCAGTATGTTATTATAGTTTACCTTCTGAATAATCAGAAGACTCAAAATCATATGCAGCAGGCAATTTTTCACTTAGATAAGCTGCATCATCATCATCATCATCATCTTCATCAGAAGTTGAAGTGACCTGCCATATTTAATGACAACAGAAAAGGTTAGAAAAATCTATTCTTCTCAATCTCTTTTACGGGAGAAGACGCATTTATACCTCACTAGCATCAGATTCTTCCTCTTCAGTATCATTGTCATCGCCATCATCGGCATTGTCACTTGTATCCTCTTCTTCATCTCCACTTGTATCATGTGCATATATAAGGACAATCGTCGGGCAACAATTTGAATTTTTCAGCTCGCTCCGAGGTCTTCGGCTCTCGTCGCTCTAATCTTGACCAAAGAAAAAGTGATAAACAAAAAAACGAGTAGGCAAACAAAAGAAAAGGAGAAAAATAAATCTGGAAATTAAAAAAAAAAATTGAAAAACAAAGTCAACGGTTTGACCGGGTCGATCCGCATCCGGACTGGGTCGACCCGGTCTCACAATGTAAGACGGGTCTCACACAAGAATTTGTCATAGATCAGTTATGATTATCACTATTAATTAAAGGATTACACACAACTCTAATAATTGACATTTATTTTGTATTTTAGGTGGGAGCAAAAGTAAGCTATCATTGTTTAAAAAAAAAGATCATGTTGTATTTGTGCTTATTATTTTTCTTGACTTGCATTTAATAAATATGATCTAGTTGAAAATTGATTAATAACTAGTGTGTAGCCCGTCAATAAAATTAATAAGATTTAATATGTGATAATATAAGAAAGATATTGTTTGTTAATTATTTTTTATTTATTTCAGTAATACCCATTAAAAATTCAAATCTAATTCACACCTATTAATTTTTATAGATAATTTTCAGAGCCCTTTTTCTTGTCAAAACTATTGTGAGACAAAAACTATTTACTTATCAAAGAGATTGTATTGTGTTGATTTTGTATGAGAATTGAGGTTATTCTATTTTATAACATATAACTATTATCATCCCAAAATTATAAAAGAAAAGTTATCCCACTAGTACTGAATTGATCCCTCAATGCGCATAATTCTGAGTCGGAATTGGCCCGTGGACAAATTGTTAGTATATTTATTGCTAATTTTCCTACATATTCAATGTTTTCCAACGGAGACGATTAATCAAATAATTTTACATGGTATATTTAGGATTATTCAAACTTGTTTGAAATTTATATACCCGTATTTGTATCAAACCTGGTTAAAAAAATCAGTCATATGTGTTTTCTTCTTATAAAATTCGTATAGCAATACCCGTGAGTTGTGGTAGAGTCGGGTAAATACTCTACTAACAAAGGTAAATATAACTATGATTATGCTAAAGGAAAGTAAGAATTCGATTCCCTTCAAATCTCTAAGCTGCGAGCTCCTTGCAAAATAGCGTCGAACACCGGGGAGGCTTCCCGATGAAGACCCTCCGACGCTCAAGTCATTAAAACTACTAAAAAGAGGAAAACTCTCTCTGTGAAAATATCTGTGAAAGCAAGAATAGAAAACTTGAAGAAAACTCTACCTTGAGCTCGGTGATACCTCTCTTTTATACTCAATACCGTACGGAAGGGTAAAATAGGGAAATCCCAAGCCAACCCACGCGCAAATGAGGATTGGGTCTATGGGCCTCGGTGAGCAAGCCCATTAGAAATTGGTAACTATTGGGCTATGTTGATATATCCCATATCAACCACACCCCCCTTTAGTATCAAGTGACACGTCACTTGAGGTGATATACGTGGTGCCAGTTATTTCCGAGATAGGAGAGGGGTTTTGGCGGGCTATGCTATCTCAATAATCAAATCAAGCTGTCGATTAGAGAGACTCTTCATCTTCTGACCCTTAGATTTGAGTATCGGATGCAACCGCCTCGATTTTTGAAAAACATAATGGCAACTTGGAAAGTTCCTCCGCTACATTTCTGTCCACGCTCTCTCTCTCTCTAGCGATTTCCCTCATCATTTCTTCCTCGCTCGTTTTTCCGTCTGCTCTTTGGCTTTCTCCATAGCTCTTTCTGCAGACTCAGGTATTTTTGAAGACTATTCTTCTGAATTTAATTATGATTGCTCCGCTGGCTCTCCTTTACTTTAGCATCTCATTACTATTTCTACAGATTTCGTTGTCCTTTGTCGATTTTTGATTTTTTCTCGATATGTCGAATTCCTCTGAAACCACACACTCTTCCGAGCATACAAACTCAGGGACTATAAATTCAGATACCGTAGACTATTTGATGGGAGATCAGTCTTCTGCCCCTGTTACCTCTGCTGCCCGATCCGAGTCTCTTCTTCGCGAATTAGGAACAGAGGAAATTAGGGCTCATATCTCGGATGGGGAAAAACAACTGCAGCGTATTTTGAAAAAGCACATTAATACTGGATCTGCTCATATAGGGGATAGTTCCCACTTGTCTGAGACTGAATTGGAGAAGCTCAAGCGCACGATGTGGTCAAATGATTTTGCTTTCACCATAGTCCTTCCTAATACCAGTGCTGACCAGGTTTCTTTCCCTGCCATGGTATTCTGGGCAAAACAAATCGATGCAGGGCTGCGATTCCCTTTTCACCCTTTTCTGACCGGTATATGTTCAGGTTCAGGATCTGAACATCATGCCCAACTAGCTTACTTCTTCCGCTATTCGAACCGTGTTTGGGTTTTATATCCTAGTGTCCACATACCTGCATGTTCGCTATACATCTCTTTTCCTGAGTTGTTTTACCACTCAACATTCCCAAGATTTTTTCTTGTTTCGTAACCGTCTAGGTAGCCCCACCCATTTTGCCGTTTCTCCTAATTCTTGCGATAAGGGTTGGGGTGAGAAGTACTTTGCGGTGATGCCTCTGAATGGCTATTGGAACTTCCCTGCGCGTAGATGGTAGACTTCTGCTTGCGGTTCTAAGAGTGGTGATACGGTGAAGCAACTCGCTGCTTATGATATTAAGCTGATGAAAGCTCTTAGTGTGTATGCCAGTTGTGGCGAGAAGAAGACAAAGAAAAACAACCGTTTTAATATATGTTGCGCGACCCGGATGTTCTTTTCTTCTATGGCCTTGAAGGAGGAATGATACGCCAAACTAAGCGAGACACGACTGGTAGCCTCTATTTCTCTGCCTTGCTCTGTTGTCTTACTTGCCTTTTCTGCGCTCCTTGCTGTTTGCCTAATTTTTATTTGCTTTGAACACAGTTAACCGTTGTCTTCATTTTTTTTTATATTGCAAAGATGGGTGACGCCAAGTGGGTTGATAATTATAGCCTTGCTTTGAGCATTGGCGATTTATTCGCTCAGTCCTCTCTCTCAATGAGGAAGAAGCTTTGCTGTCCAATGAGAATGATTCTCCTGCCGAAAACGAAGCTTCTAACGCAGCAGAGAAAACTTCATCGGCGGATGATGCAGAGATCCAGAAGAAAAGTACGTCTGGCGAGAGGCGGAAAGAGAAGAAAAAAGAAAAGATGAGTCAGACCGCTCCTCTCGTCATAGGAGCTGAGGCAACTGGCCCCAGGGAGGTGAGGTCGACAAGAAAAAGAAGAAGAAGAAAAAAGAGGAGACTATCCGATCTCCGAGTACTGATTCAACCGCTCAGCGGTCTCCTTTACGTCCCCCTCCATATCCTCTATCAATCAAGCTAAAATCTTCCAGCAGGAAGACGTCTCCAGCGGCTTCCTTGGATACCTTGGGGAAAAGGAAATGAGACTATTCTCCGCCTTGCTCCTCTTCTCGCCAATCTTCCGAAGAGGTTCAGAAGAAAAGGCAGAGATGGATGACGATGATGTTGAGATGATCGATGATCGATGATGATGATATTGAGGTGGAAGAGAGAAAAGCAGCAAACGGAGAAGCAGCAGCAGAACCTCGTGTTGGTGGGACGAAGAAAAGAGGGCCGGCTAGCAGCATTCAATCTCCTTATAACAAAGTGAGGAAATTGAGTAATGTTTTGATTGGTTAGTTTGTTATGTTCTTATTGAGTTAGATAATTTTGAATGAAAGTAGGTATATTAAATATTACTGTTTGTGTGCAATTCACTGTAACATTTATGCAGCATAGATCAGTTATGTGCAGTTTACTTAGGCCGGAAATTTAATTAAAGGATTACACAACTCTAGAATTTCATTGCTCAATACGACTTTATCAAAAGTTGACTCATAAATTTATGTGGAAAAGAAAATAAAATCATTAACTGATTTATGACATTATTAATTATATGCCAGTATTATATATTAGAGTTAAACACGTTATTAATTAGAAAATGTATAATGAAAACATATTGACTAACATGCTTCACTAATTTTTCTTTTGAACACCAAGGTATTAGTGTTTGGTAGTCAGATTAATTGTCTTGACTTCTTGATATTATTCATGCCAATTTGACTAAGTAATGCAAGTCTTTTACCCAAAAAAATGTTTTGTATCATAGTATTATTCATGCCAATTTGGCTTAGTAATGCAAGTTTTTTACTCCTAAAAAAATTATTGTGTATCGTAGTATTGAACATATTTTACTTGTCCGGACATCATGGAACATTTTCTAAGAGTTAGGTTTCTGTTGTAATCAATTATCTTTAACTTGACCGAACTAATGGAACATATTTTTAGTTGAATTTGTATGTCTCAATCCGCTATAGCATGCATCATTATTTTTGCTAAAATACTTATTAAAACTAATATTCATTCAAAGCTTCATTGTATTCTTAGAGTAGATATTATAAATAAATAACTATTTGAAATAAAAACTTACATGCCTATTGATGAAGTATACAATCTACCAAACATACAACATACTTCATCCATCCTTAAAAATTGCCATCTTTTTATTCGTTCGTTCGTGAAAATTGTCATCTTTTTATTCGGAAATGACCCACTCGCTCCTTCAATATATATTAGACCTCTAACATTTTGTAAAAAGTGAGTCCCTTTCTCCACTTAAAACACATCTGCCAAACATTTCTTACAGCATGTGCAACATTTTTAACAAATTAATTTTTAGGGATGACGCGAGTATGTTGCTACTCATCAAACATTATAATATATGCATTGTAATCCTCTTACATAATAATATTTACAATTATTTTACTCATCACATTGGTATTTTCTGGAACAACTTCCTCATTGTGATTTCTGCAAATTTCAACATTCATTGAACATGACATGGTTCACATTTTAATTTCATGCATATTTATTTTCATCTTATCAATATTCTTTTTTCTAAAAAAAGTCCTATCAATAGTTCTTAGAAAATACCTTTAGTAAGCTTCGTGAAACATAAAAAAAAATTTAAAATCTTAATTACAATCATTGTAAATATAAATATGATTTTTAAATATAAATAATAAAAATATAATAAATTGAGGTACGTCTCTACAAATACTTTTTCATTATATACTTTTGTCTTTATAGGTCTTCACTCCACTTAAAACTTTAATACTAAATAGACTTACAAATTAAACCAATTTAATCATTGGTGAATTCTAATTCAAATAACATTTCATTGAAAAGACATATATATATATATATATATATATATAAATCAATTTCTATGAAAAATAGATTTACAAAAATAATGGTGTTACATAAAGTTATGATTGTCTTATGATTGTTAAAAATAACAAATATTAAATCAAATTTAATTTTATGAGATAACTTTTTCTTTAAATAACACAAAATATTTAATTTAATTATATTCCTAAAGTATGCCATGAATATGTCAATATACTAAACCTCTTTAGTGGTGACTCGTATGCGGAAATACAATTTAGTGGAAAAAGTTTGAACCTTGTAATGTGATGGAGTAAAGATGATAGATGAATAAATTAAGAAATGATATTCTTGGTATTTATATATATAGAGAAGAAATGAAACGAAATGGTCATTCTTTAACTGATTTCATTCTCATGATTGATAATGATTAATGAAAAACATCAATTGAATATTTTTCTTTACTCAAATATGCATTTTACCTTTTAAAAATTTGGTAATAATAATAAGTGTAACTTTGTCTGCAAAACTTACTCCTTCCGTTTTATTCAATATGGCTATACTTCTTTTTGTGCCTCCCACTTAATATGACATGTTATACTAAACAGAAGTTTATTGGCTAAAACGCACTTTATTGACTAAAAATACGCTTTATTAGCTAAGTTTTATACCTAATTTTCTTCTTCTTAGTCTCTGTGCTAAGAAACATATCATGTTTGAACGAGACGAAGGGAGTATAAAGTAAAAAGAGAGAAATGACTAAATACTTATGGGATTTATTCATTTCTACGGATATAACAATTCCTCACACTAAAATCATATCGTACATGAAATTCGGATAAATCATACTTATGGGACTTTATTCTCCTTGAATTTAAGTAAATTAAGATATATACAATTCAATTAATTAATTAGAATTTCAATAAAAATTTCATTCGAATTAAAACTTATTCAATATTTTCAATCATTAGGATTTATTAATCTATTGAAGCACAAAAAAAAAGCATGTTTATAGATAATTCGCAGGTTGCTCGAATATATATATGTAACTAATAAACCGACTTCGTAGACAAACTCATACACTGAAAGAACATTTTGTTAGAATTGACTTGTTAGTTATCATTGATTTTAACTCTTAGGACATCATGTCTCATAAATTTCAGATACTAAGACAAAAGAGTAATAAATTATTGATCTAACTTAAATTATTTAACACAAATCGTCCAAATCTAACGAAACTAATAAGCTATAAAAGTTGTAATAAGATAAAACGTCTATTATAACTTAATTTTTATTAGAGTTGTAATAGGATTATACCACTAAATTATAATTCTATGATTAATTAGTATTTCAGATACTAAAAGAAAAGAGTCGTGAACTATAATATATATATTATTAATCTAATATGATAAATTAGTTAACACAAATCGTCCAAATCTAACTAATAATTGTAATAAGACAAAACGTCTATTATAACTTAATTTTTATTAGAGTTGTAATAGGAATATACCACTGAATTATGATTCTAAGATTAATTATTATAAAAATTACAAAATTACCCTTAAAAAGACATATAATAGGGGTATATTAGGCAAATCAAATTTTGTAAGAATCCGCTCTTTTATAATAGGTATAGATATTGTCATTAGTGCCAAAAGTACCAAATTACTTAGTATTTTTTTTTTGCTTTTTGTTGGTACTTTTAGCACTAATGTTATTATTTGTGCCAAATGTACCAAATTACTTGGCACTAATGAGATGATGTTCAATTATTTTTTGTACTTTTGGCACTGATGATGCATCAAAAGTAATGAATTACTTAGTACTTTAGTTTTTTTGTACTTTTGGCACAACAAGCCGGGGATTGATATAAAACCATTATAAAAAGTTATTTTATGCAGATATAGTTAGTTACTCTCTTGCTTTTCTTGCATTCTCTAAATTGCAGATATAAAATGGGTTATTTTTTTATTTATGTTATTTTTTTATTTATGTTGGTACTTTTGGCACTAATGCAAACATAAGTTCCAAAAGTACCAAAAATACTTGAACATCTCATTCATGTTATTTATCAAGTATTTTGGTACTTTTGGCACAAATGACAATATTAGCGCTAAAAGTACCCAAAAAACTTTCAATCGATGACTAAATTGTACAATCATTCTGCCAAAAGTACGAGACACTATATCAACTTCTAAAACGACTTCCACTAAGAATTGACTACTCACAACTACAAATGCATTTCAATATAATTAATAAACTAAACCCTAAATAGATAATCTAAACCCTAAGGGGAAATGTGATAAATTCTTTTTTTATAATTGACGTTCCTTTTTTTACGTCATGGTACTTTTGACACAAATATAACATTGGCGCCAAAAGTACCAAATTTAATTACACAAAAACACCAAAATTGAACATTCACTTAGATGGTTTTTTCTTTTCAGTTTTTTTTTTTTTTTAGGAGGTATGAATCAAGCGACGGTTTTTACATGAGCATATAATTCCTGCAGTATTGAAAACCTCCCATACTCTCGAAAATCCTAAGAGAAGATACTACTGCTATAGTCGCCGAGCGATAAGTCGCATAAATATGTCCATGTCTGCTTTCCGACTGCAATGTCATTCGAAATTTGCCGGAAATCACAAAACTAAAAGTTTTACAGAACAAACCATTTGCCAAAATGTGTATTACTGCCTGATGAGGAAGCTCAAGTTTAAGACCATATTTTAGTAATTCTCCATAGTTTTGAGTATCTACTAATTCAATAATTTTGTATAGGCAAAAACTTGTGTACATAGGTTGTATAGTATACACCTATTTTTAATATTTTTTTCTCGGGCACGTGCGGTACACCACGCGCCTTTTTTTTTTAATTCCATATTTTTTTTTGCCTCTTCTTTTTTTGTTTGCATATTCTTTTTTGGTTAAGAGATCGAGCGAGGGGAGACGAGGGCTTCAGAGCGAGCCGAAGAATCCAAATTGTTGCCACTAAGATTATCTTTATATTAGTAATTGAAGCCCGAGGCTAAATCGTAAAATCGGAGCTGAAAAAAGGGGCGTGTAGGGTGCACGCGTGTACCACACGCACCCATGCGCCCGAGATATAAGATGCATAAAAGACAAAAAAAAAATGATTGTATACTATACAGCCGATGCACCAAAGTGTGCCTCTTTTGTATATATGTCTTTGAGGATTATGTGGTACTATAGTGATCTAGATCTAGAAAAATGACAACTCCCCTCGTAAAAGAGTAAACTCAAATCCAAGTCGATGAAAACAATAAACTCAAATACAATAAGAGAAATCTAACTTTTTTTAAATTTATTTTTTACAAATAACAATCATAGTGTACTTTCTTTTTTAAAAGTAAAAAATAAATTATATTAAGATGTGAGTGCTACGGAGTACTCAAAACTCAAACATTACAAAACGAACAACAATCATAGTGTACTTTTGTTCCAACCTAAAATAGATGACAAATTTCAATTACTAGAGTTGTGCAATCTTTTAATAGTGATAATTAAATTTTCGGCCTAAGGCTGTGGGCAGCGTCGCGCTAGCGAGCGCATTAGCCGAGCTCGCCTATCACTACCGAGCGTCGCGCTCGCGCGCTGAAGCTCGATATAGCGAGCCTGCTCTCCCACGCCCAATGCCACGTGGTGGCCGCTAGTTGGTCGCTGGCATAGCCGTTGCGATCGCCAACGGTCACCATTCAAGTATTTTTTTTTAATTCCAATTACCACACTATATATATTCCCTCCCTACCCACAAATCACACACTATACTCTCTATTCTCTCTTCCCCACACTCTTTTCTCTCAATTTTGCTCCCAAAACCGGCGGTCACCTTCTCCGGCCAAGCCCTCCGGCGATCACCTTCTCCAAAAGAAAATAAAATGGATCCAAATGCCAATTTCAACTTCAATTGGCCATTGCACAATTTGTATTCTCAAATACCCCAACGAGATTTATTCTCGTTGCCTCCGGCTCCGGCTTTCTCTCCACAATTTCCCACGGCGGGAGCCTACTTTCCTCACTTTCCGGCGGGTGCCTTTGCACCGTTTCAAGGCTTCGGAGCTGCCAATGCCGCCCCCTCAATGCCGCCAATGAGCACCGGCTACCCCACCCTCCCCGCGCTGTCGCCCGAAGATTTCAACCCGGCGGTGAATTTGGACGCCAACGGCAACAAGGTCCAAGTCACGTCGCCGGTAAAGAGGAAGGGGAAAAAGGCTGAGGCCTCCGGCACTGGTCGTCGTGGTCGCCGTGGTGGCCATCATGGAGGCGGTAGGGCGGGTGTGGTAGAGTTGGTGGATTCGTCTTCCGAAGGCGAGGACGGGCCGACGGGATACACCGAGACCGAGACCAAGGTCTTAGCTCGGTGTTGGATCGACATCTCTCACGACCCCATCGTCGGCAATGGGCAACGGTTGGATTCGTATTGGCGCCGTATTTTGCACCGTTACCGCGAGATCTGTCCCAAAAACTCATCGAGAAGGAACCCGCAAAAGCTACGCAACCATTGGGATCGAGTGAAGCTCGTCTTAATGGAATTCCAACAAGTTTACAAGGAGTACGAGATGGCGAGTCGAAGCGGTGAGAGCAATGAAGACATTTTGTCCAACGCTCTCAATTCATGGCAAGAATAAAAAGGAACTGCTTTCAAGAACTTGCCGACGTGGCGGGTAGTCAAAGATACGTCGAAGTTTGCCATGGTCTACTCCGCAAAATACCATGCGGCAAAGAGAACGAAGATGAGCGAAGATGGGAGCTATACCACTTCGACACAGGATTCGGCGGTAGAGAGCAATCCGAGCGGGAGCACACCGTGGTCCTCCACTCCACTTTCTGGCAGCGAATTTGGGTCGGAGCACGCTAGTCGAATGGAACGCTTGATGGGTAGAGACGAGGCAAAGACGGCGGCAAGAGGAAAGGTTGGATCGAGCTTCGGGAAGTATACGAGAGGAATTTGTTCAAGTGGCCACAAAAATGTCACAGCAAATGGAAACATTTACGAGGTAACAAGACTATCATATCATCACGAGGAGCACCGTCACTATGGATCGGCACAGAAGGAGTTCCACGATCGATGAGTCACGGAGCTTAAAATAAAATATGGGTGGCCCGTTGATGATGAGTAGTTATTTTTTTTAAGCTCTTAATTAATGTAGTGTTTTAATTTTATTAATGTACTTTAATGTAGTATTTTAATTTAAGTGGAATGAAATGAATTTTTTTTATTTCATTTTTTTTGAAAAAATAAAAATAAATAAATGGCGAGCTTGGTGAGCTCGCCACTGCACTTGATTTGGTGCGTGCACGATGGTCCCACCAAAAAGGCAAGCGAGCTAGCTCGCCAAGCTCGCCGCTGCTATAAGTCTAAGTAACCTGCACATAACTGATCAATTATATTGCGCTGCATAAATATTACAGTGAATTGCACACAAACAGTAATATTTAATATACCTACTTTCATTTGATTCAAAATTATCTAACTCAATAAGAACATAACAAACTAACCAATCAAACCAAACACAAGTTGTCTTTTTTACAATTCAAACATTACTCAATTTCCTCACTTTGTTGTCAGGAGACAGGAGATTGAATGCTGCTAGCCGGCCCTCTTTTCTTCGTTCTTCATAAATCTTTAGCCTTGCGTGAAAGAATTCTTGAAGAACTGCATGCAGAAAGATAAATCAGTGCTTCAGCAAGGCTTAACTAAAACAAAATGATTAGAACACTTGAATATCAAAATCACGTACTCTCTTCAGGAGTCTCATATTTCTTAATTACACCTGCCGAGTCAAACAGATGCATATTACTTGTTCCAACACAACTGGTTAGCTTTAACGTTTTACGCAATCCCTCTTTCTTGACAGCTGAACGTCCCTCTTCTGACATACGAACTACGAAACGCACTATTTCTAATACTAGATATCAACACAAACAAATACATACCTCGACAAGAGGATCTTCCAAGATCTTATCATTGTCAGCTGAAACAGACTCTAAAAACTCTCTCATCCGAATTGGAAGCTCTGTTATCTCAAAAGTTCCCTCATCCAACTCTTCGATATTTCCACTAATAGTGTAGCTATCCTCGGTCGTATTTTTCTCAATTGAACCAGTGAAACCTTTATACCATGGATGCATTGCCACCATTGTTGGTTCACCACCTTTCAACAACCGCTTGATATTTGCTATAATATCGAGAGGGTTATAATTAGGCACAGAGGAACTGCAAACTCACCCTTTTCCTTCACTTCCATTTACTAGAACCATTGGTATGATTGGTACGTACCTACAGTAAAAACAAGGCATTAGATTGCCCAACTTCATCAGTGGAAATGTTATAAGCGTATAACCTATACACGTCATAAAATCTTACCATCGTACAACTGATTGCCCATCTTCCTTTGATTGCCCAACTTCATTTAAATACGTGAGGAAAATGTCATCCTCCTCCTCCGTAGGATACAAAAATCTTGTTATGGGAGACAACTGTGTGGAAAGGTACCACCATTTCGCATGATCTTTGCCACCCTGAGAATGCAGGACTATTTCATTACATACTCGGTACAAGATATGACAAAAATTAAAAATTAAAAAAAATGGTACGAGTAGCATTAATCAACCATTATATACACCTGGCATCGAGTACCAAATGCATCGTTCTTTGGTAACAGAAGATTTATATTGTTGCTGCCCACATAATCTTGAGCCATACCAATTATGGTTTTTGCAAGTCTTCTTCCTTCACGATAGTAAGGTGAACAATTTGATACATAATGACACAATTTTTCCACTCTAATCTCATCGACAGATTTCCTTTTAAAAAGAGAAAGAAGTATCTCTCGTTGTCCTGGTTTCAATCCATCAACAATGGATGGAATTGATCTTTCATGATCTTTCATAAAATAATACACCAGTTCCTTGTTGACAAAGTCGCGATACTTAATCGTTTTCTCTGTGGGGTCAAGCAACATGCTACGCTGCAGACAAGTTTAACAATGCTGAGGAAGACAGTACTGAAAAAACTTAGTTATAGAAAAAAGAACAAAGTTCATCCAGCCTCTTACCACAAATTTTTTGAGCCAATTTTTTCTGGCTTCGATCTTCTTCTTACTGAAAGCAAGCTCTATAGCCTCACCATATTCATCATTTTCCCAAACAAAATCTCTCTTGTGCTCTTCAAGGTTTTCAATGTACTCCCTCACTTCTTCACGTGAGAAACATGCCAACACCTATAATTGATTACATACAAAACAAAGGCATGTCGTAAATTTAGGTGATCCGAAAACTGGATTTCATTATAATCCAAAGAAAGCAAACAATACTGAATTTCATTGACTAGCTTCAGTTCATTCTGGAGGAGGACAACAAACCTCATAGTGCCGAATGGTCCAATTTTCTGCTTCAATCCCGAGGCTTTCTTCCCATGCGACGTACTGAGGCATCGTATAGAAAGATTCTATTGTTTTCCCATCTCTATGTTTGGCCTGGAGTAAAATAAAGGTAGAAAATTAGTACATAAGATATCCAGATGTAATGTATCACGAGTATGTGCACCTTAATTTATAAGATAAGTTTGATTTTACTGTAATAAACTCGTATGTTAAATTATAAGATAAGTTTAATTCTAAATTATAAGGTAAGTTTAATTCCTATTATTATATTACGTCATTGCCCTTAAATTAAATTTATAATAAGGATATTTTAGGCAAACCAAATTTTGTAAAATAAGGCTCTTTTTATATTAGTATAGATATAGATATAGATAAGTGAATGATGTTGAATTTCTTTCTTTATTTTTTCTTTAATAAAATTTAATTAACCTTAGTTAAATCATAATTAATTCTAAATAAAAATTAATAAATTCTAATGACTCTAATAAGTAATAAATCCTAATTGAGATTATTAAATTATAATTGCAATTAATAAATTATAATTTTTCCCTAGTTGGCATAATCATAATTCTCCTTGAATATATAGTCTACCGCATAAAAAATCCTATGAAAAGTAAAGAAACATTAGTACTTGAGTTCTTTTCTTTTTAAGATGTAGGGGCTTATATAAAAAATGAAAGTTAGGAGACAATTTTTTTTCTAATATTTAATTTTAAACTCATCATTTAATTATATGTCGATTTTTATTGTAATCATTAATCGGTTATCACATTTGCCTAGCTTGTTCCACATGAGAGTGAAGTGCCTTATAGAAGACACAATAAGAGATAAAATAATGTCATACAAACTATGGAAATCAATTAAGTATGCTTATTGTGGCTTATTTTCTTGAATCATCAAAGTATTTTATGTGTTCTAGTTGTCTTTGTAAATGACTTATTGTTAAACCAGAGTACTGTCCCAAACACTAAGCAGGTGACTTAGACCCCTGGTCTTATTTTTCTTGCTTTAAGTTAAGTATCTCTGCCTAAAGTTTAATGGTTCAATTGAAGTTTGAATAAACTTGAGAGTTGAGAAGTGATGGTGATAGAGTCAAGGTGAACAATGGACATAGATTTTATTGATAAGATAATAACAATGAAAGAAGAAGACTAAAATCTTTAAGCAAGCGTTTACTAAATAGGATGAGATTGACTATAATTATCTCATGATTCCATCAATCCCACGTGTGTAGTTCCAAATATGAACAATGATCATGTGGTATGAGATATCCTTGAATCTAATCCTTAAAGATAAACGCTTGATTAGCCTATATTATTTTTATCTATCCGGCTTATCTCACTTAGTAAACACTCCTTAATGGTATTACTGGAATCAAAATAACAGAATCAACAACTGAAATCCTCAAAAAAACCCTCTGCCCAAGCTAAAGATGCTGACTTTACAGGCTAAGAGTAGCAGAAATATTACCAAGGACAACTAAAGCCTCCAATGTTGGACAAATAATGCAAGATATATTATGCTTATTAGTATTGTCATCGTTGTGCCTCAACAAATATACCTAAAGTTTTGATATGCTTAATTTTTCGTTTTATAGGTTAGTTGAAGTAATTATTGTGCATCATCTTGTAGGTTCTCGTTTGACTTGCAATCATAAATTCTACCGCTACTCTTGTTTAATGTTTATTTGATGTTCATCACATCCAAATTTGTTAAGAGTATTCCTTTTTCTTATGTAAATTGCCAATATGAGATCTCACTATCTTCCGCTAAGGTGCAAACTATTTAAATCCCTTTTTTAAGAATTCTGTGATTCCTTTGTGCACTGACTGTTGGGACTTGACTGTAAAGACTAATGGAGCATTCACAACTACGACAGCACCAGCCGCTGACGCTCTCACCCTTTAAATTAAATTTAAAAAAAAAAACAAAAATAAAGTAGCTACTTGAATGGGGGTTGCGCCATTCTGAAGAGCCAGCCAGCATCAGCAGCTCACTGGTTGTGCAGCTCACAAGACCTCGTCGTCGGTGCCGTGAGATTCATATTCCACGGAGGAAATTGAAGTCAACAATGAAGAAAACATTTTTTAAATATGAATTTGAGAGGAAATGAGAAATGAATTTGTTGTGGGATGAAATGAGGGAAGAAATGGGTATTTATATTGTAAAATTAGAATATAAAAAAAGGAAAATCGGCTAAAATAGCCGTTGGCCGCAACGTTCAATTTTTTCTTTAACATTTTACACGCGCCTCAATTTTTTTAAATTTTTCGGAGGGGCACGTGCGCTTCACGCGCTGGCTCGAGCCGATCTCGAGCCCGCCCCTCTTGCATCGCAACGGTCTCGTGGTGGCCGCCATCTCAAGCCGCGCTCGAGACAAGCGTTGCAATTAGTCTAAGAGAATAACGTGTACTACACATTAATTGAGTTAAAAAATTAATAAAAATTTAAAAAGAAAAAAGGAGGCCCTAATACATAACAGTTTGGTACAATGGTTTTGGTAACTGTTATTATACTATGCTTATACATAACGTATCGCTTAACAGTTATGTAATACCGTTACGTATGTGACTAAAAGATAACGCCTATACATAACGCATGACTCGACTCCGTTATAAACACCGTAGGGGTAGCTATTCTCTCTTCTCCTTACAATATATCGAATAAATGAACATAAATAACAACTTACACATAACGGAGTTTTGTAATATCCGTTATCTATGCAAAAAGTGCGCTCATACATAACGGTTTTTTTAAAGTCTTTATGTATGTACTATTATCTATGAACGGATTTTTAGTAGTGATGTTTATATAATTATTAGTCGTAACCCCGATTTCATATTCCTGGCTCCGCCGCTGACCTTAACTATATCCTAATTATGGACGTAAGGGCGGTCAAATGTATATATATATATGAGTTGGGATCTATATGGAATCTATTTTCTCTATATTCTCCTTGCTTGATATTGATAATAGTTGGGCATAATTTAAATAATTTATGCAGCATTAAAAACTCTTGCAACACATACACACTCTATACACAATGTTGTTACACGCTTTATCAATCTTGAACAGTAATCTCGAAACAGGATGAAGCATCATCATGATGTAGCAGGGGTAAAGAACTAGTGTAACTCGTAATCCCACTTTGATCGACATTCATTTCAATTTGAGCTGATTGACATGGATAATCTGGAATCTGCAAACGCTCCACATCACTTTCCAACATTTGCAACACTTCATTCATTGATGGACAATCATTTGGACTCATTCGTATGCACCACAATGCAACTATTGTCTTCCGCCAAGTTTTCTTCATATCATCATCGTTTTCATCAAGTTTTCCAATTTCAATATGTTTCCCTTGGTTAATGTGGTCATATATCCAATTTGGAAAGTACTGGCTAGAATCACCATGATTTCGGATCAAGTCTCTGTTTAAGCCCACCATTTCCATCAACAACATCCCAAAACTATAAACATCAGCCTTGTAAGAGACTGCGCCAATACTTCTATTGATCAATTCAGGAGCAACATACCCTATGGTTCCTGTTACAGCAGTCATAGTCACCGTATTCTTGTCTGTTGAGAAAAACTTTGCCAGACCGAAATCAGATATTTTGAGGTTAAGCTTATCATCAAGAAGTCTATTATGAGGTTTGATGTCAAAATGAAGAATCTGAACATCACACCCTCGATGCAAATACTCAATACCACGAGCAACTTCAACTGCAATCTCAAACTTGGTATCCAAATTCAATGAAACCATATTATCTCGATTGAAGAGGTATTTTTCAAGGGAACCATTGGGCATGAAATCATATACAAGGGCACGCTTGGAGTCTTGAGCACAGTATCCTACTAGTTTGACAACATTGACATGGTGGATCCTTCCAATTTCATTCCTAAAGTCTTGATCACTTGCTCCAGACTTTCCGAGTAGTTTGACTGCAACATGATAGCCACTTTGAAGCTTTCCTTTGTAAACAGCACCGTAGCCACCTTCACCTAATTTATCTCGAAAACCTCTAGTCATCTTCCTAATGTCTGAATATGAATATCTGATTGGTGTGAGTTTGTTTTCACTTCCTAAGAAGCTTTCTATTGTGTTATACACAGACCTATGCCTTCTTCGGAATTTGTAGATCAAAAACCACATTACAAATGGAAATATGACGATCCTTGGTGCCAATATGATGATGTATGAGATGGCGCCTGCGATTAGATGGAAGATAAAAATGAATAAACACACACAGATATATATATATATATATATATATATGAATCAATTAGTGGATTGCTCAACAAAATTGTAAAATTTTTGTAATGATGAGTATAAAATAAGAATAATTGAAATGTATACTGTTTGTTAGTATCTAATTTTCGTATAATGTATCAGCTATTTTTTGTTTATTACCGGTAGAGTGATGATATACACATGAACGAAACCCTAATTAATGCAAACAATAACCTGAAACGGTCACTTCTACATAAATTTAAAGCTAGCGCACGAGATACTAAGGTTCTCTTTGTGACTAAGAAGAAGACTTCGCCGCCAGAGCCTACAAATACACCAGATATATACTTAATGAGGAAAATTTGACAAAAAATGGAAGAGTGAAAAGAGATATGATGATATATTAAAGGACTAATGAATGTAAAGATTCTTACGCTTTCGTAACAATTGATCTGAGACTGCTACCTCACCGGTGAATCCCATGATGATCACCGCAAGGAGTTTTGCTGCTACAGTAAAAAAAACTGGGGTGTTTTTTACCAAATTAGAATTACCACAATCTTACCATTCTGATCATAATTAGAGTTTTCTGTCAATGTTGATGTCAGAATTAAATTAATTAAGTGAGCAGCGCACCTACACTGGCCAGACAAATCAGGAGAAGCCCTGCACACATATATATAAAATAATTAGGAGTGGTTAGTTCCACGAACAAATATAAGGACTCCAAAAAAATATTCATGTTTATATGGATTATATTTTTAGTGTGATGATTATTATGTGACTAAACCTTAAAAATAATACTACCCCCGTCCCGGAATAGTATAGTTACTTTTTCTTTTTAGCCGTCCCAATTTAGTATGATATTTCCTTTTTTAGATATGTCTTTTATCTTTTCATCTTTGAAAGTTCAACATATTCACTCATGTAAAGTTTTTTCACCAACTAGAAAAATTAACAACACATCATAAATGAATCCATTTCTCCACTTAAAATATATCTACCAAACATTTATTTACTTTTCCTTAAAACCTGCATCATACTAATGGAGGGAGTAATTTAATATGAGGGACCGAGGGAGTAAGTGCTACATTAAGCTTAGTTGATATAACACGTGTCTTTTATCCACTTGGTCATCAGTTCAATAATTCAAAAGATTGCACTTGGTTTTAATTAATTCTTTCATTATTTTCAAAAATAATTTGAGACAAATGACTGTTAATTATTAAATGAAGAAATCATCGGCGGATGGTGGAGTATGGCAACCACCTTCAACTAAAATCTTCAGAAAAAACCATTGAGTGATTTATAATCTGATTGTGACAAATTATAATTTGAAATTAAGAGATTACCAAGTGATAAGATGTTAGATCCGAAACTCAGTTGTCCAATATCAAAGTGATAATTTAATTTGCTGCCCCCTACAAATGCACCAAGACATACATGTTAAACAAAAATTAACATTAAATTCATACTAAAAAGAGAAAGGAAAATTAAAATTCTTACGGTATGTTATTTCTAAGGCGGGAATAAATTTAAATGAGAGTACATATACAACGGTCAATGCAATGATTATCATCACAGGGAGGCTTACTCCTGCCACTAAAAAAACTGCAATATTTTTTTTCTCGATAAAATTAGAATTCTATCAATCTTGATGTCAGAAAATTGATAAAGAAGATAAAATTGTTAAGTAGGCACCTAAAATGGCGAGAGGAACTAGGAGAATCCCTGCATGACAATTAAGTAGCGGATTATGAAGATAATATATGTTGAAATTCAAAATCATAAAAACTGAGATTGGTTAGTATTGGAGAATAAGAATTCGACTGCATTAATTTTCCAGAACACAAAAGCGTTAGCGCATATAAATAAATTTAAGAGTTGTTGCATTAATTAATCTAGTTAAGAGGTGCGTGCATGTATATAGTACTATAATATAAGTGTAGCAGATGATTTAAGACAAATTAATAACTTAATGCATCTTCCATACTTACCCCATTTTGAGTAACGTCCTGTGCACCCGGCGCAGACATAGAGTTCAAATCCATACAAGAGAGAATGGTGGATTTCTGAAAGTGATACTGAGCTGTTCAAATCCTTAAATTCCCACGACGTCTCCACTATCTTCTCTAATGTGCAGAAAATGCGGGAAAAGAGCAGATGTCGATGATGGTCAACCAGCCTGATGGTCAAGAGGCCGATGTGGATGTAGTTGCTGTAGTTGATTGCTTTGACATAGTATTGATGAGAATCAAAATAGATGGAGGTGACATTATCTTCGCAGGCTAATTCATACCTGCGATCTCTGCAGTGCTTGGGGTCGCCCTTGAGGCGGAAAGGGTAACTAATATTGCTGATAATGCCGCAGGAAGAAGGGGGGCAGAGCTGGGACGTCGTCGTTTGAGAGAAATGGAGGAGTAGTAAGAGAATGAAGAGAGACGAAGACGTAGTAAGGAGGCAGGAATATTGAGCTGTGAATATTGAATCCATCTAACTACGATAATGGATCGGAAGAAAGAAATGGATGTAGTGAAACAATGAAGAAGATGTAGCTAGATAAGCAGGTTAATTATGTGAGATGAAGAAGAAGTTGATGACTATGCATTAGTACAGTTGGCGGAGACAAACATGAACCCTGAACCCTGAACCCTGAACCTTCGGGCATTAGTAAGGTTGTAAGGATGCATTTGAAGTTGTTTGTATCTTTAATTAGCATTATTTTTTTTAAAGGATTCATTTTAACATTTTAAAACTTTAGAGGGTCAGTAATTTAAGAAAATAGACTATACAATATAACTAATTTTATAGCACCAACATCCACTGCTAGTCACCGTCGAGATATGTCATGGGGCCACGTTACACGAATTACTCCAAAATCAATTCACCATTTTTTTTAAATAACAGTCGATTCACAATTAATACTCCCTCCGACCTCCATATTTATGCATAATTTTCCTTTTTTGTCAATCCCCCAAAATTATGCATAGTCCATTTTAGAAAATAATTTTTCCACTTATTACCCTTATAATATGGAACCCCATCCGCTTACATCCACTTTTTCTCCACTTACATTTCACTTTTCAGAATTTTCCTAAAACTCGTGCCCACTAAAACTATGTATAACTATGGGGTCAGGGGGAGTATTTAACGATGATATAATAATTAACATGTGTATAATTTGATATCAATTGCCCCTCCCCCCCCCCCCCCAAACCAATGTATTTCTATTCCATTCGTCGGAAACTTTCTAGGACCATTAAGTTGAGTACGACATGAGTTTTCATTAAATGGATGGAGTTTGTTGTGAGTGGAATAATGAGGATCCCACTTATTATAGTTATATATGAAAACTCATCCATTTTATGAAAACTCATCCACTAGATAGCATATAGGTACAACACTAGTCTACAGCCATGACTTAATTTGGTCTTCTCTGCAAACCCCTCATGACTCGTCAAGACTCGTCCTGTTTGTTGTCGACTAGTGTGTAACCCGTCAAAATTTGACGGGGTTACCTAATATTATAATATTTATTTTAAAATACAAATAAATAATTTTTTAAAGTCATAATACGACGATGAATCACTAAAAGAATTGTTATATTACATACAATGATTAGAATTCAAGTGAAAAGACGGGTTTATTCAATTTCTCTCAACTTCTTTCAACTGTAAGGAAATCAAAAGAAATCAAAGTAAACACATGCATAAATTAATAATAATCAATTTTTAAAATAATTAGTATTGTAAATACCTCACAATCTGCCGAATTTGATTATAAATTACGTTAGTTGTTCTGAAATGTGACTTACCGTCATCGTCAGAGATCAAAATTTTGAGACCTTTTGTTGTAACACCCCGAAAATTTATGTGTTATTAAAAGGTTTAGGTTATGATTTTTTTTAGTTTATTTTATGCAATTAATTATTTAAGTCTTATAAGTCGCGCCTAGTAATAAATCACTAGCATGAGCATGGCATGTCATTTTATTTATTTTTGCATGGCTATCTATGATTAAGTTAAATGGGGTTTTCTTAATTTATTAGATTAATGGTTAAGTAATTGTATTATTTAACTTTTCCTTGTAGTACGCAACCTATATTTCTAGTTTATCTATGATTAATAGTTATTGCTTTATTAAGTGCAAATTTAGATAATTAGTGAAGATAATTAAGTTTTTCTCAATTTTTATTTATTTATTTATTTCCTACGGTATTAGAAATTGCTTTGGGAGAGGGCTACGAAAGTTTAGAGTTATCTTCTTTTATCTCTCAATTAGTAGTATAAATATGTGAGGGGGGGGGGGGGGGGTGGTCATTAGGGTTATCTCCTCTTACGCAATCAAATTTCTTAGGCAGTCGAATTAAGTTTTGATTGAGAGATATTTCCTCAAGTATTCCACTCTTCCACTCTATTCAACAGTAAGTCCAATAATTTTGGTCAAATTTTTCTTTTAGTTTTCCTTGCGTGTTCCTTGGTGTATCTTCTGCCTCGGTTAATTAGGGTCTGTATTAGTTCTTTGTCAAAATAATGATAAGAATTTTTTAATTTAATAGTCTATGTGGTAGTCTGGTGATCACTTTTTGCATTTTTGTTGTTGATTTATATACATATGAGCATATTGTAGTTATTTTGTTTCTATTTGTTGATTACTCAGATGGAGTCTTCGACTGTTATTTTTGATTCGTATGGTAGAATAAAGCACATATAATTAATAAATATTTTCTTCACGCATGGTTTTACTTGTGAGCATGTATAAAAGTTTACTGTGTATGTCAGTGTGTAGATAAAGATGGTTAGTTATTTATTTTTTTATTTTTATTTTTAATACTTTTAAGAGTTTTAATTGCATATTAATAACTTAATTAAAGATGGTGAAGTTTCTTGTTCTAATGAATTTGTAAATGAAGTTGATAATTCACATACTCTTATTTTGTAATTTGTAAGTATATATATTTGCGGATTAAATTTTCCTTATGACAGTATAGGGAATTGGATTAATAAGTGAGTTCCCTGTTCATGTTTTTCTTGATTTTACATGTTTAAGAGTATATATATATAGATGCACATGTATTCTATGTAAGTAATATAAAGTATTCATAATTAGGTTGGGTTATATAAAATATATTTGGATTGCTTTTCCTTTGTGCGTGTGGTATGCATGCATATCCGTATGATTTAAGATTATTAACTAAAGAAGTGTACTAGAATTCGTCAGGTTAGATTGAGTTTTGTTCCATTTATTTGTGATTCTTGATCATTTTTTTTTTTCAAAGCATGCATTTTTGACATTTCATAATTATCATTTAGGATTGGCGCACAAGACTTGACTAATTAATTGGTAGATTTTCCAGTCGAGTCAAGAAAGGTTAAGGTGGGGTTTTCAATGTTGCAGTTATCATTTATCCTTATTATATGTTTTGCACAATATATATTCATGTGATATACAGCATGGCCTACGGGCTAATCGAGGTACACGAGGTTAAGCTTACGGGCTATTCGAGGTTAAGCCTATGGGCTATTTGAGGTTATACGAGGTTAAGCCTACGGGCTATTCGAGGTTACGAGGTTATGGCCTTCGGGCTACGGTGTTATTTTATATGCGAGTGCTCCATGTTTATTTTTGTTGCGAATTATATAATTTGGATAAATGCACCCCATTGAGTCTAAAGTACTCACCCCAATTTTATAATTTTTCTTTCAGGAAATGACTTGGGCAATGATCGGCGGGGCGCGTGAAGATGGTCTATTGAGGGAGAATAAATAAATAAATAAATGCGACCATGGAGTTTATGTTATGTTTATATTTTCTTTTCTAGGAGGATTGTTGACATTATTTCAGTTTCTATTTTTCCGCTGCTTATTTTGGAGACGAGGATTATTTATTTATTAAATAAAGGACTATTTTGTTTTATTTTTATTAAGAGAATTTGGGGCGTTACATTTGTGCTAGTAACTCATGAGATAGCAGCATACAACTGACCATGACTAAACACAACTTTCGTCAGGTAAAGTCCCATGTTGGAAACAGATTGGCCTTTAGTAAAATCCGAGAGGCTCATGATCATTCTTGCTATTGAAAACTTTTTGTTCGCATTTGTTCCTGAAATTACTTTGATTTCAATTATGCGGTCCCCAAGCTTAGTTTATCACCTAGTTTGTGCCACATTGATAGATCTCTATTTTTGCAAAACAATCAATGAGCACGAATCGGGGAATTAATGCACACGAAAAGAAATAGAACGCGATGGATTTATGTGGTTCGATCTATTGAGATAGATCTACATCCACAGAGCGAAAAGAGTACGTCTATTGCTTGTATGCGATTATGATTACAAGAATTGTCCTCCCACCAACCTATTCTAAGCCTCTATTTATAGGCCATTACATGTGGAACTTGATTAGGATTACAAGTCTTTTCCTACTAGGACTCTTTGGCCTTATCTTGATCCTTCTTTGACCGAGCTTCTATATCTCTTTTAGAGCTTGAGTTGTACTTGATGTAGGATTCTTGATTGCCTTGTTGGAGGAGCCACTTTAAGTGGGCCTAGCTGTGTAGGCCGAGTTTCCCGAGCTGTGTAGGCCGATGAGCTAGGCCATATCCTATCACAGCCCCCCCCCCCAAAAAAAAAGATGTAGAAGCGAGGTGGGGTGTGACTTAAGGAAGCCGAAGTTGGAGAAAAATGGGTTGCCCCTTCGGAAACTTGACGTTGACAAAGTTTGGCTTTATTAGCTCACTTCGGAAATTGAATTTCAACGAAGTTTGGCTTTTGATAGTTCTACCTCGTCATAAGACGAGGTTTTGGCTTCGAATAGCATGACTTCGTCATCGGACAAAGTTTAGGCTCTGCTCCACTTTAAGCGAAGGCCGTATCTTGGCTTTTAATGGAGGTAGGGCTCCCTTGTTTTAAACGAATGCAGTCCGGCCTCGCTTTTAACAAAGTGTCTTTGTTTTAAACAGAGGCGGCTCATACATGTTTTTAACGAAGGTCCCTTTACGCGCGTTTAGAATTTACTCCAAGTATGGAGTTTATTACCCTCGTCAGGGTTTAGAAAAATTGAGATAATAAGTATAAGCGAGAGACGGGCAAGGCATGATATGCAAGGACTTGAACAAATGATAAAAGAAAAACTAAACTTACTAATGAAAGCCGAGGTGACTCAGCATTGTGACGAGATGGGGCGGTATTACGCCGAGGTGAATGACGACTGCGGCTTCCTCGGCGTTCATCATCGCGTCCTTTGCAGCGTGGTGCAGTGTCTCGTGCGTCCATGATTTGGACGCTTTGGGACTTTTGCTGTGGTTGTGACCGAGACGCAGCTTCATGCTCTTCACCTCGGTTTGTGATCTTCTGCCGGTGAGCGAACTGAAGGAATTCGTGTTTGAGAGAAATGGAGTAGTAGTAAGAGAATGAAGAGAGACGAAGACGTAGTAAGGAGGCAGGAATATTGAGCTGTGAATATTGAATCCATCTAACTGCGATAATGGATCGGAAGAAAGAAATGGATCCAGTGAAACAATGAAGAAGATGTAGCTAGATAAGCAGGTTAATTACGTGAGATCGAGGGAGTTGATGACTATGCATTAGTACAGTTGACGGAGACGACCAAGACTAGTAAGGTCGTCCACCACATTCAACTAGATATCATGTATGTTATGTTATGAAAACTCATCCACTAGATAGGTATTAGACTATCCGTGGTAGTGTAAGGTGTCTCTATGGGATGTGGTGGAGATAGAGATAGTCAGAGTTGCAGTGGGACTGACTCTATGGGTGTCTCCATCTAATTAGTTTATTATTTTTTAATATTAATTTTGCATTAAATTTAATCATAAAATTCAAATTTTTTATTAATTAAACTACAAATAAAAAATTGTATTAATTCGAAAATAAAAAACTATAACTTGTTTATTATGAAACATATTAAAAATGAAAACTAAAAAATGAAAAAAAGATTGAGTGACCACAATTAAGCCATGACTTATTTTCTTCTCCACAAACCCCACACGACTTGTCCTGTTTGTTGTTAAACTTGATAGCCACATAAATGGAGGGCAGGATTGAGTGATCACAATATTTCCATAAATAAATGAAATTCTATGGCAGTTAATTATTTTATTTTCTTCCCCACAAACCCCACACGACTCGTCCTCTTTGTTGTCAATCTTGATAGGCACATAAATCTATGAGTCAACTTTTGTTATAGTCATATTGAGTAATGAAACTCAAATTTTAGCAATGAAATTCTAGAGTTGTGTAATCCTTTAATTAAATTTCCGGCCTAAGTAAACTGCACATAACTGATCTATGCTGCATAAATGTTACAGTGAATTGCACACAAACAGAAAGGTTAGAAAAATATATTCTTCTCAATCTCTTTTACGGGAGAAGACGCATTTATACCTCACTAGCATCAGATTCTTCCTCTTCAGTATCACTGTCATCGCCATCATCGGCATTGTCACTTGTATCCTCTTCTTCATCTCCACTTGTATCATCTACATATTTATAATTTATATAATTTGCTTCTTTTCCATTTAGTTCTTTTCTACGAGCCCCCAATTCTTCGTTATACTTACGATTTTCCTAAAAACAAATGCTCATATTAGCAGGAGTCGAATTTGAGTGAAACCAAAACATCCAAATAAATAAATTTTACATCTCACCTCAATAAGTTTGCTCTCTAAAGCTTCCAAATCGCTCAACCACCAGGACTTCACATTTATTTGTTTTAGGTCTTCGACTACTTTCTCAAGCTTCCTACTATTTTCTACAAATTCCTTATCCGGGAAAGGATCGAAACCCTTTGCTTTCAACTCATGGAGCAAATCAGCCCTTTTCTTGTCTCTCAAGATGATGCTACCGTTGCCAACACATTCAAGAAATCTACACCTGTTCGCACATTTCAACATCTCTTTCTCTCGGTGGGCCAACCCAAATTCCTGCAACAATGCATCATTGTTTTTATTTTTCAAGGGAAATTATTTTGTATGTGAACCAACCTCAATATATCTCGATCATATGCTTGTATACAAAAATATCTCAATCATATTTGAAAGTAGCGATAAATTTGTCTAAAAATAAATGAAAAACATACGTACCCTTTTCCCCCTCGGTAATTTATCATGACATGACGACCTTTCCCGTCTTAATCCATCGTCTTAAGATGTTAATATATATAATTATGTGAAGATAATAGATTTATTAATTCCATTTTATTTCTGGAATAAAAAAAATGTATATTTCGGATTATATATATATAGAAGAGACAACTATTTCCACGCACAATACTTGTTAATTAGGTACATATGTTTATGCATGGTCCATGCAGCAACCAACAAGAAGTGACATGCATAGAAATATACAAACTAAGGTACGAGAATCATATATATAGATATTTTAGTTTTATCATTTTATATATGAATGACTATATATGTATAATTTGTTTGATTATATATATATCACATCGTACCATACAAATATATTGTATTAAATATATTGTAATACTAGCTATAATAAAGTTGCAGTTAAACTATGTGACTGATAAATTATGTGACGTGTGCGTTTAATATCTAGAGATGATTTATCTCGCTATATCCAAATAGAGATACATAAAGAATGAAATGTGATAGTATGGTTAATATCCGAGATAATCAAAGGTATAGATCATGTTCAAGTTTACTATAGCACGATCTTTAAAATTTAAAATTACTAAAAAAAATCTCCAATGGCCAACCTGCCTTCCTCCAAACTCACACATACTAAAGCACGTAAAAACGCCGATTTTTCTAAATAATGAGTTCAATTCTAAATTTTATTATGTTGATATATATCGAGCCTAGTAATTTTTTGCTCATCAACATCATCTTATAACATACAATTTGTTTAACTTGTCTTTGAAATATTTTAGTCAATATGTTTACTTTTAATTTGTAATGTAATTTAAAAAGCATTATTATTTTTTAATAATATTTTTTAAAATTATTTCTGTGTATTTATAAAATTATGATCTGCAAAAATTACCAAACTGTATTTTACGGTTTGTTTGATTTTTTGGTGTCAAACCGAACCAAATTGGATCTGGGACATTCCTACAATTGGACTATTCGAAATTTATCCTCGCCGCAAAGCTGGAATTGGAAATTGGGAATGAATTATATAAACAGGTGATATATATATATATATATGCATATGTGTGAGATTCTTGGATGTTGGTTGAATTGAATCTCATGATTTTAACACTTGGATGAAAAAAGAAAGGTCCCATTGGAATAAAAAATAAATAGTGTACATAGCCACATAGGCTTTCACGTGATGATGTGGGCTAACAACTATGCTACGTGTATCCACGTAATGCCAAAAGAGAACTTTCTCTCTCTACTTAGACTACCTGCATCGCGCCATGAGCGGCGGTCTCGTACGGAGCTCGAGAAGGGGGGGAGCTCGAGGCGGTCGCGTGGCGGGAGGCGCGGGCTCGAGTCCGTCTCTACTACTCGAGACCGGCTCGAGTGGAGGTGAGGGAGGAGCCGAGGCGGAGGCGCAGGTGAGAGGTGAAATGGCGGAGGAGAGAAGGCGGAGACGGAGGTGAGAGAAGGGTGGTCTCCAAGGAAAGTGCTCTAGCAGTAGAGCACCCTTAGAGATCCCTACCCCTGCATTCCAACTAGGGATGTCAATCGGGCTAACCCTTCGGATTTCGGGTCAACCCTATCGGGTTGTTCGGGCTGGGTTAGCTCGGGTTGGATTTTTTTCGGGTTGAAAAAATTCAACTCTAACCCTAACCCTTCGGGTTGCGGGTTGGCCCGTCGGGTCACACTTTATTAATAAAAATTAACATGTTTATTAACTATTTTATATTTGTCGCAAAAAATACAATAAAACAATTGCAAAAAATAACATAACAAGCATATAATCCAAAACTAACATCCAACAAATCAAGTCTAAGAACACTACACTACACGACATCAACAATTACAATAATATTCAACATTAATTCGTTGTCTCACAAAACTAAACAATTGGGAACTGTTACATGATGTTGAGAATGAGAATGAATGGAGGTTGAGCGATAAAGAGTAAAAATTAATTCTATTATTTATATGTTTAGGACTAGGGTAAGAGAAAGACAGAAAGAGCGTCAATTAATTCGGGTCGTTCGGGTCGACCCTAACCCTTTTCGGGCCAACCCTAATCGGGTTGCAACCCTATTGGGCCAACCCTAATAACCCGGTTATATATTCGGGTTGAAAAAACTCAACCCTAACCCTTTACTTTTTTCGGGTTATTCGGGTTGACCCATCGGGTTCGGGCTCAATTGACATCCCTAATCCCAACGGTCTCCAAGGGGTCTCCAGCACAATATTAAACAATTCCCCATTTCCATTTATTAAATTAATTCATGTAATTCTATTAATAAAAATAATATTACATTAATTCTAATAAAAAATTACATTAATTAAAATAAAAAAAATTACATTAATTAAAATGTGGACTCCCGTAGAGGTCCAAATTTCTCGTACACGTGCTCGGTGACATCATTAGTAACCCGAACGTGCTTTCGTTGATCTCTCAAGGCGATCGGACAGGTCCTCCGGGATATCCCGCTACTAGACGGAGAATCGGAGTCATCTCTCGAATTCTCCACATCCTCCCGCTCGTCTTCGATGATCATGTTGTGAAAAATAATGCACGCAAACATGATGTCTCGGAGATGCCTCGTGTACCAGCCCTGACCCGCAGCGCGGATTATTCCCCCTCGTGTACCAGCCCTGATCCCGTCGGTTAAGTAATACCTCCTGTCGTAGCGGTTGTCATTGACGGTGAAGTTTTTATTATTAAATATAATATTGTTGTAATAGCGTAATAATTTTTTTTTTTTAAATGTGAGTTGTAATAGTGGAGTAATGTAATAGTATAATAGTATAATAAGGAAAGCTATGTTGCACGGGTGCGGAGGCGATACGATACGGGTACGGGGTATGAAATTTTAAAACTTTCAGGGTGCTTTCGTCAAGGATACGTCTAGTTAATATTATTTAATTATATATAATACTAATAAAATATATAGAAATTTAATTTTTTTATAAATGAAATATATGTAATTCACATTTCTCTTACTCAAAACTTAACAATTTCAATTAGGTAATTTAATTAAACTAAATAAAAATAATTCAAATATCATTAGCTTAATATAAAAGTCATAATTCAAATAAAATTTGAAAAATCAACTCATACAACCCCTTCATCTATAGGATTCGCGACTTTTCGGCACAAGATTCGTGAATCCGATTGTCTTTTTAGTTTCTATTTGGAAGGATATGCCACATGGCAAATCGAGTGCGAATCGTACGAGAATCCAACAAGAATAGCACCATAACGAGAATCCGATACGGCTACATGGTATATTTTGAAGAATCCGTGCATTATAGAAGGAAAGTTGTTTTGGAAAACTGAACAACTTATGTGGGACATCCTGAAAATAAATATTGACCATTATAAATGGGACGGAAGGAGTATTAAAGTGATCCAATAGATGAAAGAAAAATAATCAAACCACACCAGGCTGGCTAACATGATATAAAGCTCGACTTAGAAAATGTGTGTAAATATGAGACTATTTGTTAGCTCATGATTTGTTATTGAATATGCAACACAAATTTGAATTATGATTGCATGATTTGCATATGAGTGCGTTAGTTGGCTTATTCAGTTCACTATATGAATTTTTTCTCCCAATTGTTGGAAAATTGGTTTATTATTAATCAATTTTCAACTAGATCATATTTGTTAAATCCAAGTCAAGGAAAATAATAAGCACAAATACAATTGATTTTTTTTTTCTTTTGTTTTTTTAACAATGATAGCTTACTTTTGCTCCCACCTAAAATACAACAAATGTCAATTATTAAAATTGTGTGTAATCCTTTAATTAATAGTGATAATCATAACTGATCTATGACAAATTCTTGTGTGAGACCCGTCTTACATTGCGAGACCGGGTCGACCCAGTCCGGATCCAGGTTGACCCGGGTTGGCCCGGTCAAACCGTTGACTTTGTTTTTCGATATTTTTTTTTTAATTTCCAAAATTATTTTTCTCCTTTTCTTTTGTTTGCCTACTCGTTTTTTCATTTGCCACTTCTTCTTTGATCAAGACTAAAGCGAAGCGAGCTGAAGGCCTCGGATTGAGCTGAAAAATCCAAATTATTGCCCAACGATTATCCTTATATTAATAATCGGTGCAAAGACGGAGCCATAAAATCGGAGCCAACTAATTCAAATTTGAGATCTCCACAGTGCTTGGGGTCGCCCTTGAGGCGGAAAGGGTAACTAATATTGGGAAAGATGCCACAGGAAGAAGGGGAGCAGAGCTGGTGAGGTTTAATAGCTGATTGGGACGTCGTCGTTTGAGAGAAATGGAGTAGTAGTAAGAGAATCAAGAGAGACGAAGACGTAGTAAGGAGGAAGGATTGAGCTGTGAATACAGAACCCATCTATCATATAATTAAGGATCGTAGAATGAATTGAAGTTAATGTAGATAACTGTCTCGCCCTTCTCACACAGTTTAATTTATATGACAAATTATCGGAAGATCTAGATAAGCAAGACTGAGGAAGTTGATGACTATGCATTAGTACAGTTGGCCGAGACGACCAAGACTAGTAAGGTCGTCCACCACCAACTGTTCAACTATTTAATCTCCTCCATGTATTAAAAATGAAAACTAAAAAATGAAAAAAAGAAAAGAAAAAAAAAACTCATGAAGAAGAAAAATCAAAAAAGAAAAATACTACTAGTCTATAGCCATGACTTAATTTGGTCTCTCCATAATTTGACAAATACTAGTATAAGTAATCTCAGAGTGGGGTAATTAGTCTTTATTTCTACAATAAAACAAGACGCCAAACACGACTTCTAAGGGATAATTTTTACTCAAAATGTAGATAATTCTATGGCAGTTATAGATACTTCTATAAAAGAGCATAATTTCAAAGTTGCCAATAATAATATACTTGAACAATTTTACAATTTAATCGCACAGCCCGATATTTGTTTTTTATTAGAATTAAGATGATATCTCATGTTGAACTCCCACCACGCCACACATCTCCGAGAAAATCTTGCCTAAAGAAACATTTTATTTAGTTTATAAAAATCATGAAAAAAAATATATATACTGTAATAGAATGTGAGCATTAATTCCGTTAGTCTTGATCTAGTCATCTTCCATTTTCATGTTGTCTCCAACTTCTTAGGGTGGGTATTTACTTGGGTTACATTTTTATCATTAGAAAATGAGGTAAAAGTAAAAGTATGAAAATATTACTATCATAATATTACCATCATTTTTTATTACATGTTTATTAGAATGAAAAAGAAAATTATCACATGGTGGTCCTCTACTCCCTCCACATATTTTTCCCTTGTGGTCAATTGGAATATATTATCACACATCTCTCCCTTTATTAATATTTTCTGCAATTGAAATGATAAGTATGGAAAATGAGCTGGCCGAGAAAATTACCCATTCTGCTGAGAAAATTATCCATTGCAAATTTTATTGGAAATCTTGATTATTGGGCTTGTCCAGCTGGGCCCACTACAAAAATAGCTAAGCGTCTTAATTGGGCCTCATATGTCCAAATAGTAAGTGAAATACAATTAATGGTCGTTTGATTCAAGTAGAGGAATGTAAAGTGAATGGAATCAAATCTACGAGAGGAATGGTTACAATAATCGTTAATTTTATATGATATTTGGTTCAACAATGTAAAAGATTCACATGCATGAAAAATGAATATGGAGTGAAAAGGATTTAGTTACAAATCTAATTTGGATGGTAACATTTTGATGGTTTATGTTACCTACCAAGTAAGAGTAATGGTTAGTTAAGCTACCATCCAAAACAAACATAAAAGGGAGGGCAGGATTGAGTGACCACAATATTGCCATAAATAAATTGGGTAATGATATTCGACCACACTGTGGCTGGCCACACGAGCTAAAAATGGTAATATAGGTTTTTAAAATGGAAATATACCCTAATTGGGAAGTATAAATCCTAAAGGGGAAATGTGATTATTTCTATTTTTATAGTCAACTTTTCTTTTTTTACGCGTGTGGCTGGACACAGTGTGGCCGGCTATCTTTATTCAAATAAATTATGGCTATCACTACTATTCTCTACAAATTCCTTTCCCGGGAAAGGATCGAAACCCATTGCTTTCAACTCATGGAGCAAATCAGCCCTTTTCTTGTCTCTCAAGATGAGGCTACCGTTGCAAAAATCTACACTTGTTCGCACATTTCAACATCTCTTTCTCTCGGTGGGCCAACACAAATTCCTGCAACAATGCATCATTGTTTTTATTTTTGAAGGGAAAATTATTTTGTATGTGAACCAACCTCAATATATCTCGATCATATGCTTGTGTACAAAAATATCTCAATCATATTTGAAAGTAGCGATAAATTTGTCTAAAAATAAATGAAAAACATACGTACATTTTTCCCCCTCTTGGTAATTTATCATGACATGACGACCTTTCCCGTCTTAATCCATCGTCTTAAGATGTTAATATATATACTTATGTGAAGATAATAGATTTATTAATTCCATTTTATTTCTGGAATAAAAAAATGTATATTTCGGATATTATATATATAGAAGAGACAACTATTTCCACGCACAATAATTGTTAATTAGGTACTATATATTTATGCATGGTCCATGCACCAACTAACAAGAAGTGATATGCATAGAAATATACAAACTAAGGTACGAGAATCATATATATAGATATTTTAATTTTATCATTTTATATATGAATGACTATATATGTATAATTTGTTTGATTATATATATATCACATCGTACCATACAAATATATTGTATTAAATATATTGTAATACTAGCTATAATCAAGTTGCACTTAAACTATGTGACTGATAAATTATGTGACGTGTGCGTTTAATATCTAGAGATGATTTATCTCGCTATATCCAAATAGAGATACATAAAGAATGAAATGTGATAGTATGGTTAATATCCGAGATAATCAAAGGTATAGATCATGTTCAAGTTTACTATAGCACGATCTTTAAAATTTAAAATTACTAAAAAGAATCTCCAATGGCCAACCTGCCTTCCTCCAAACTCACACGTACTAAAGCACGCAAAAACGCCGATTTTTATAAACAATGAGTTCAATTCTAAATTTTATTACGTTGATATATATCGAGCCTAGTAATTTTTTGCTCATCAACATCATCTTATAACATACAATTTGTTTATCTTGTCTTTGAAATATTTTAGTCAATATGTTTACTTTTAATTTGAAATGTAATTTAAAAAGCATTATTATTTTTTAATAATATTTTTTTAAATTATTTCTGTATATTTATAAAATTATGATCTGCAAAAATTACCGGTTGGTATTTTACGATTTGTTTGATTTTTTGGTGTCAAACCGCACCAAATTGGATTCGGACATTCCTACAATTGGACTATTCGAAATTTATCCTCGCCACAAAGCTGGAATTGGAAATTGGGGATGAATGAATTATATAAATAGGTGATATATATATATATATATATATATATATATGAGAATATCATGTGATATAGCCATAATGAACATTAAAATATAAATTTTAGCCCACCTTCTTCATAAATATAAATTATGGCCATTTTTTTGAACTTAGAACCTAAATACCCCTTTCCCTCTTCTATTTTTGATCCATCAATCCTTGATCCATTTTATTGACACTTGTTTTCCTTTCCAAGTTTTTTTTTCTTTTTTTTTTCCTGTTTTTTTTTTATTTTCCAGCTTTTTTCTTCTTTTTTCTGTTTTTTTTCTTATTTTCCAGATTTTTTTTCTGTTTTTTTTTCAGATTTCTTTTGTTTTTTTAATTTTCCAATTTTTTCCTTGTTCTTTCTTTTTTTTTCCAGATTTTTTCTTTTTTTCTGTTTTTTTTTTCTATTTCTTTTTAATTGCCAAATTTTTGTTTGCCTCATTATTTTTTGTTTGCGTATTCATTTTTTTGGTTGGCCGCTTCTTCTTTGGTCAAGATTCGAGCGTGGGGAGCCGAAGGCCTCGGAGCGAGCCGAAGAAATCTAAATTGTTGCCCGACGATTATCCTTATATTAGTAATCGAAGCGAAGGCGGAGCCGCAAAATCGGAGCGGTATAACTTGAAATAATTGGAATTTTCGTCCCAAGAGTACCATATCATAACTTGGAACATCTAGAACTAATTCGACAATTTGTCCTAATTGTACCAAATTTGGAACTATTAGCACTAATAAGGCTAAATTCGTACCAGAAGTACTAGAACTATTGGTACTAATATAACTAAATTTGTACCAGAAGTACCAAACGCCTTATATCTGCCCGACCCGACCCGCGCCCGCCCGCGTCCGACCCGACCCGTTCCGCGTCTTATTAAGGGTATTTTCGTCCCAAATTGAAAAAAATGGCCAAAATTTATATTTTTGAAGAAGGTGGGCCAAAATTTATATTTTAATGGTCATTATGGCTATTTCAAAATATGTCTATATATATATATATATATATATATATATATGTATATGTGTGAGATTCTTGGATGTTGGTTGAATTGAATCGATCTCATGATTTTAACGAAGAGAAAAGAAAGGTCCCATTGGAATAAAAAAGTAAATAGTGTACATAGCCACATAGGCTTTCACGTGATGATGTGGGCTAACAACTCTACGCTATGCTACGTGTATCCACGTAATGCCAAAAGAGAACTTTCTCTCTCTACTTATATTCTTTCTTAACTAGCTAGATTAGATTGGATAGATTGGTATTGACGTATTGTTTTTAACGAAAATAGAATTAGAGAAAAAAAAATGTGTTTTGGTGAAGTTTTTGTTACTCGTTCTGTTCCGTTTTACTTGTTTCATTTTTTATTTTGAGTGTCCCACTCTATTTATTTCACTTTTTATTTGAGGAAATAATTAAGAAATCACTTTATTTATTTTATATCACTTCAAAACCCATTTTATATCACTTCATGTCACTTCAAAAATACTTTATATCATTTTATCAATTTAAAAATACTTTATATCACTTTATTAACTACAGTAACCACACTCTTTATATCTAGTATTTTTATTCTTAATCTCCGTGTCCATCTAGTTTTATATCTAGTTTTATTCAGGCTGGCTAACATGATATAAAGCTCGACTTATAAAATGTGTGTAAATATGAGACTATTTCTGTTAGCTCATGATTTGTTATTCAATATGCCAACACAAATTTGAATTATGGATTGCATGATTTGTACAAGAGTGCGTTAATTGGCTTATTCATTTCACTATATGTATGTGTGTGCATTTTTTGTCCCAATTGTTGGAAAAATGGTTTATTATTAATCAATTTTCAACTAGATCATATTTATTAAATCCAAGTCAAGGAGAATAATAAGCACAAATACAATAGGATTTTCTTTTTAACAATGATAGCTTACTTTTGCTCCCACCTAAAATACATAACAAATGTCAATTATTAGAGTTGTGTGTAATCCTTTAATTAATAGTGATAATCATAACTGATCTATGACAAATTCTTGTGTGAGACCCGTATTACATTGTGAGACAGGGTCGACCCAATCTAGATCCGGGACGATCCGGGTTGGCTCGGTCAAACCGTTGACTTTGTTTTTCGATTTTTTTTTTAATTTTCAGATTTATTTTTCTAGTTTTCTTTTGTTTGCCTACTCGTTTATTTGTTTGATGTTTCTTCTTTGATTAAGACTAGAGCAAGGGGAGCCGAAGGCCTCGGAGCGAGCTGAAAAATCCAAATTGTTGCCTGACGATTATCCTTATATTAATAATCGGAGCAAAAATGGAGCCATAAAATCGGAGCCGAAGGCAGAGGCGGGAAAAAAAATCTGTAAAAAAAGAATAAAAAAAGATATATATAGGCCCGTGCACAACACGCGCGTCGCGTCTCACGCTATGCAACTAGTTGCACATGAGACTTACTCCTGCTCTATATAATTGTACTGCATAAATGTTATATGACTTCAAAACAAAATTCAATTCATTACACACACACAAGATAGAAACCACATTATATTTAATATACCTACTTTCGTTCAATCAATAAGAACATAACAAACTAACCAAACAGAAGTTGAGGAGATTATTTATACATTTCAAACATCCCTCAATTTCCTCACTTTGTTATCAGGAGATTGAATGCTGCTAGCCGACCCTCGTTTCTTCGTCCCAGCAAGACGAGGTTGTGCTGATGCTTCTCCGTTAGCTGGTTTTCACTCTTCCAATTCAAAATCATCATCATTCATCATCTCAACTTTCACGCAAGGCAACATACCACCTCCTGCCCAGAATATGCACTCCAAGACACTAAAACTAAACAAAACACACACAAAGACTCGATTTATACTACCTAGACAAGATACAAAATAGATACAAAATATGGACTCATCACTCTATACACAATGTTGTTACATGCTTTATCAATCTTGAACAGTAATCTCGAAACAGGATGAAGCATCAACGTGATGTAGCAGGGGTAAAGAACTAGTGTAACTTGTAATCCCACTTTGATCCACATTCATTTCAATTTGAGCTGATTGACACGGATAATCTGGAATCTGCAAACGCTCCACATCACTTTCCAACATTTGCAACACTTCATTCATTGATGGACGATCATCGGGACTCATTCGTATGCACCACAATGCAACTATTGTCATCTTCCGCCCAGTTTTCTTCATATCATCATCGTTTTCATCAACTTTTCCAATTTCAATATCTTTCCCTTGGTTAATGTGGTCATATATCCAATTTGGAAAGTATTGGCTAGAATCACCATGATTTTGGATCAAGTCTCTGTTTAAGCCCACCATTTCCATCAACAACATCCCAAAACTATAAACATCAGCCTTGTAAGAGACTGCGCCAATACTTCTGTTGATCAATTCAGGAGCAACATACCCTATGGTTCCTCTTACAGCAGTCATAGTCACCGTATTCTTCTCTGTTGAGAAAAACTTTGCTAGACCGAAATCAGATATTTTGGGGTTAAACTTATCATCAAGAAGTATATTATGAGGTTTGATGTCAAAATGCAGAATCTGAACATCACACCCTCGATGCAAATACTCAATACCACGAGCAACTCCAACTGCAATCTCAAACTTGGTATCCAAATTCAATGAAACCATAGTATCTCGATTGAAGAGGTATTTTTCAAGGGAACCATTGGGCATGAAATCATATACAACTTGCTCCAGACTTTCCGAGTAGTTTGACTGCAACATGATAGCCACTTTGAAGCTTCCCTTTGTAAACAGCACCGTAGCCACCTTCACCTAATTTATCTCGAAAACCTGTGGTCATCTTCTTAATGTCTGAATATGAATACCTGATTGCTGTGAGTTTGTTGTCACTTTGTAAGAAGCTTTCTATTCTGTTGTACACAGACCTATGACGATCCTTGGTGCCAATATGATAATGTCTGAGAGGGCGGCTGAGATGAGATGGAAGATAAAAATGAATCAACACATATATATATGAATCAGTTAGTGGATTGTTCAACAAAATTGTAAAATTTTTGTATTCATGAGTATAAAATAAGAATAATTGAAATGTATACTGTTTGTTAGTATCTAATTTTCATTAATAATGTATCAACTATTTTTTGTGTTTATTACCGGTTGAGTGATGATATAGACATGCATGAACGAAACCCTAATGCAAACAGCAAACAGTAACCTGAAATGGTAACTTCTACATAAATTTAAAGCTAGCGCACCAGATAATAAGGTTCTCTTTGCGACTGTGTAGACGTCGGTGGACCCTACAAGTGCACCAGATATAAACTTAATAAGGAAAATTTGACAAAAATTGAAAGAGTGAAAAGAGTGATGATGATATAGTAAAGGACTATTGAATGTAAAGATTCTTACTCGTGTTTAACAATTGAACTGAGACTGCTACCACACCGGTGAATCCCATGATGATCACTGCGAGGAGTTTTGCTGCTGCAGTAAAAAAAACTGGAGTGTTTTTACCAAATTAGAATTGTCGCAATCTTACCATTCTGATCATAATTAGAGTTTTCTGTCAATGTTGATGTCAGAATTAAATTAATTAAGTGAGCAGCGCACCTACATTGGCCAGACAAATCAGAAGAAGCCCTGCACACATATATACAAAATAATTAGGAGTGGTCAGTTCCACGAACAAATAAGGACTCCAAAAAAATATTCATGTTATATTTTTAGTGTGATGATTATTATGTGACTAAAAAATATTCACCTTTTTATCTTTGAAAGTTCAACATATTTATCTTTGGGGTCGCCCTTGAGGCGGAAAGGGTAGCTAATATTGCTGATAATGCCGCAGGAAGAAGGGGGGCAGTAGTAGTAAGAGAATCAAGAGAGACGAAGACGTAGTAAGGAGGCAGGAATATTGAGCTGTGAATATTGAATCCATCTAACTACGATAATGGATGGGAAGAAAGAAATGGATGTAGTGAAACAATGAAGAAGATGTAGCTAGATAAGCAGGTTAATTATGTGAGATCGAGGAATTTGATGACTATGCATTAGTACAGTTGACGGAGACGACCAAGACTAGTATGGTCGTCCACCACCAACTGTTCAACTAATTAATCTCCTACTAGTTTATCACCTAGTTTGTGCAGTAATTATGCTTTCTTAATAAGTTGCAGTAATTATGCTTTCTTCCAAGCAATATTTGTTTACTTTTGACTTGGGGTGTGTTTGACTAAACTTATTTTAAATATTTTATAAGATGTTTCAAAGCTTATAGGTTGTTGGTGTTTGGATAATCAAGCTTATACTCCCCGCAACCTGCTGATAATGTTTCTATTTCCTTTTCGTTCCATCCCATTGATAATATCTCATTGCTAATAAATGGGACCTATCATTTTTTTTATCTTTCTACCCTTACTTTTTAATACTAGAATTTATTTTTTTTGTAGCAACCAAGGATGATAGATCCTTTACCCCACATTCATGCACATGCAAGAAATAGTATTCACTCATATATGCACCCAAACACACTCATCCACAACTTTATTGACTCTTGGATTTTATTTGGAAAATTTTGATATCATTTGTAACGTAGTAGGAAACATGACTATTCTTAGACCCCAAAACACGCATTCAAAATTATCACTCTTTGTATTAATCTGATATTGACGTATATTTTGTGAAGGAGATCAATGTAATGTATTTTCTAAATTATGTTCTGTAAGAGAGATTGTTTGCTCTCATTAACATACCACAACAACTACTATAATTCTTTAGTGCAAAATTTTTTATTCTCTAGTTGAAAACTTACGACAGGAAGAAGAAGAGAGTAGTGGGTCTCTAAGAAGAAAACTCACGATAGTTGAATAGAAGAAGGAGGTAAAACTCAAACGAAAGTCTTTCGTATTTATGGGTTCATAAAGAAGGTATGCAACTAAATTAATAAACTGTCTACTATAATAAACTTTTCCAGTCCCAATGCGGGACCTTGAAAAAGATCATCAAATTTAGTTTGATAATAATATACTTCCTCCGTCTTAATAGCAAGGTCTAACTTTCCATTTTCGTCTGTTCCATTAGCATAGTTCCATACCAAAAATAGAAATAATTAACCCTTCAAAAGTTATAGGGTCCCATCATTTTCTATCTTTTTAATCTTGTTTCTTAATAACGTGTCCAAAGCAAGTGAGACCTTGCTATTAGGACGGAGGGAGTAATAATTTTTTAGAGATTCCTTTTATAAGTATACATGTCCCATCAATATTGTAAATTAATAATTCCTAATTAATATTCTTATTTGTACACACTATATATGGTGAGCCACACAAGCTAAAAAAATAATATAGATTTTGAAAAAGAATTGATTTTGAAAAAGAATGTGATTATACCCTAATTGGGAATCATTAACCCTAAGAAGAAATGTGATTATTTCCAAACGTGTGTGGTAGCTAGTGTGTCCGAATAGAATTTTCCTTTTTAAAAAAAAAAAGAGCTGATAAGCGCATAAAGGAGTGATTATTTATGAGTGCGTACTTTTTGGGTAAAAAAAGAATAGTTGTATTACTACTACATTACAAATCATATAAAAAAACAAATTCTTACTTAAATCATTCCAAGAGTAAACTTGTGGATCGATGAGTTTGTTTGGGTCCAAGAATTTGCAAATTAAACACAATGACCTAGCTCACAAGTTACACGTCAGTTGCCCTCTCTCAAATTTCCTAATTTTAAATCAAATATTTAGCACTGGATAGTGATATTGACTTATATTTTGTGCTTCTCAAAATAAAAAAAAATAAAAAGACGAAGAAGAAGAAGACTTATATTTTGTGAAGGAGGTTGATAATGTCAGATTGGCTAAATTCTTAATTTGTTATTTTATTTTTGTTTTATAGAGGTCAACTAACGTGTGAATTGGATCATTTTGAATTTAAAGCAAGTTCTAATCTTGTGATGGAAATTTTGTAGAAGCTGTTTGTTTGGTAGCAACGAAGACCCTTTACCCCACAAACATGCACATGCATGTGCATTATCCATTCATGCACCCAAAAACACTCATCCACAATTTTATTTACTTTTAATTGGAAAATTTTGATATCATTTGTATCGTAGTATACGAATATTTTTAGACCCAAAAACACGATTCCATAAATATCACTCTTGTATATGTTAACTAGTGTATAACCCATCGAAAATCGCTCGAAAATTATTATTTAATAAAATTTAATATGTGATAGTAGTATCTGAAAACAGTGGCGGAGCCAGCATGGGGCATGGGGGTCCATGGACCCCCCATTTTTTTAAAATTTTTATTAGTATATATATATGTATATGTATTTGATGTTTTGATTTTTTTTTTAAGTATATTGATATTTATTGAATTTAATCATCCTTCTTTTCTATTCTTTATCACACCAGTAAAAATCTCAATTCTAAATCCATTGCTTACTTTTTTTGTGATCCTCATAACTAGAATATTAGTATTAAAGATTGGTTATTTAGAATTTGGTTACTAAGATGCATATGGAAGACACATTTATTTATACATTATCTCTATTTTTAATTATAAAATGATTAAAATATCATGATAGTTAATTATAACATAATTTGTAGTTGATGCATGATTGTTAATTATATTGTTAAAAGTACAATAAGATAGTTATTTTTAAATTTTGAACAGTATTGTGTTATATATACTATTTTTATTGAACTATTATTTATTCAAAATATTACTTCTAAATTTTTATATTTAGTTGGACCCCCCACGAAAAAATTCCTGGCTCCGATATTGATTGTTAAGTATATTTTATATTTTTAAGTAATACCTATTAAAATTTCATATTTAATTCACAACCCATTTTTATAGATAATTTTCAAGACCCTCTTTCTTCTCAAAAGTGATGTGAGACGAAAATCGTATTTATTTTTCAAAGAGATTGTCTTGTGTTCTTTTTTTATAGCAAATATATATTTGTCTCTGTAAATATCCTTAATTTTATGAGTTCAACATAAAATTACAAAAAAAAATAAAAGTTTCTCCGCTGGTACTCAATCGGTCCGCGCACAATTTTGGGTCGGAATTAGCCCATGGACAAATTGTTAGTAAAGAATCTACTAATTTTCCTACACATTCAACGTTTTACTACGGAGACGATCAATCAAATAATTGGATTATTCACGTGTTTGAAATTTGTATACTCGTACTTGTTTCAAATTCGATTAAAAAATCAGTCAATATGTGTTCCTTTCGTATATCAATACCTGTCGCTTGGGAATTGGCTCGTCTATCAGAACATCCCGTTGATCACAACTCTGATTTAACGTAATTTATAAAGCTCATTTAGAATTTATATAGACCCAAAATTTAATATTTAAAATTAATTGTATTATTTGTTCTCGTCCTTAACCGTATAGTAATATTTGCTAATTAAAATTATGGATTATGCAAAGTTGGAAACCCGACGATTCTAGATGTTAGAAAATAAATTAAAAAAATGCATAAAATGAGGTACCTGTCGGTTGGGAATTGGCCCATCTACCGTGCCATTTTTCCGGGTTGGAATCGGCTAAGATAATGTCACATTGACTAATTTCTTTTATATTTTTGTTTTTGTTTCATATAGCAAATTCTAGCGTTGTGTTGGAATTTTTGTAGAAATTGTTTGTTTGGTAGCAGCTAACAAAGGATGACTGACTACCCTTTACCCCACAAACTTGCACATGCAAGTATTATTATTTAGTCATGCACCCAATCATACTCATCCACAACTTTATTTACTCTTGGATTTTATTTGGAAAATTTTGATAGTCCTTTGTATCGTAGTAGGAAATAGGAATATGATGATTCTTGGAACAAAGCGGCTAGGGTGGGCCACATGGGAAAAAAATACATGGGGTATTTTTGACATTGCACGTTATAAAAAAAATTTATTTATATATTTTTTTTGTTAAAGAAATGGACATAATTATAGAAATGTAAGTTGAACAAATAAAGTTGGGAGCAAAAGAGTAAAAGATTGAAGGAGTATGAGTTCAACTTCAAATAGAAAATTGTCAAAGAAATTAATTGTAATATCCCTAATGTTCCTTGTAGTAGGGGACTCTTGCTATTAATAAACCAAGCAAGACTCTTCTATCTCTACCATGTTTTATGAAATGTTTGAATTCTGGTCGATTTTTGGAATTTGGAGCTTAACCCCTTTATATATAAATTAATTTTTTTGCAATACAAACAAAGTGAATTTATGATTACTCTGTTCCTTTTCATATGATTACTCTGTTTCATCTTTACTAGGTTATTAATTGTATATTGAATTTATCAAGAAACAAACTTACTTGCTAATGCTTAATGGCTGGGTGGTTTAATCAATGTGTGTAAAGAACAAAAACATCTAACCATATGAATATAGTTGCAAGGAAAACTATCATCCATTTATTCTATATCTGAGAAAATTAAGAGAAATTAATACTACATAATAGACACGAACATTTGTTGAAAGATATGTTGAGATATAACAGTCTGAGGCAGAAATGTTGGAATATTCCCAGAAAAGTTATTCTGAGAAGAGTAAGTCTTGTGTGCAGATGGCTGCACGGTACAAAACCTGACCCGCCCCGCCACGCGCCAGTTTTTTTTTTTTTTTTTTTTTTTTTTTTTTTTTTTTTTTTTATTTCCAGATTTTTTGTCCCCGTCAGAGCCTTCGGCTCCGATTTTACGGCTCCGCCTTCGCTCCGATTACTAAAATAAGGATAATCGGCGGGCAACATTTTGGACTTTTACGGCTCGCTCCGAGGCCTTCGGCTCCCCTCGCTCGCGTCTTGACCATAGAAGAAGCGGCAAACAAAAATAAATTTAAAAAAAAAAAACTGGAAATTAAAAAAAAAAAAAAAACTGGTCAAAGGGGCCGGGTCAAATGGGTCGGGTCAGGGGCGGGTCGGGTCAAATGGGCGGGTGTTCCACGGTGGAACATTTGCACCCAAGTTTTTGTCTTCTGAGAAAGAACCAAATATTGTAAACCCCTCAAAGCCTTGAGACTGTCTGGTATCTCTCCTTGAAGAGAATTACCACTAATAGTGTACCTATCCTCGGTTATGTATGAATGGATTTTTAGTAGTGATGTTTATATAATTATTAGTCGTACCCCCGATTTCATATTCCTAATTATGGACGTAAGGGCGGTCAAATGTATCTATATTAGTTATGATCTATATGGAATCATTTCCTTGTTCTCATTATCAATATAAATAATCTATGCAGCATTAAAAACTCTTGCAGCACATACACACTCTATACACAATGTTGTTACACGCTTTATCAATCTTGAACAGTAATCTCGAAACAGGATGAAGCATCATCATGATGTAGCAGGGGTAAAGAACTAGTGTAACTCGTAATCCCACTTTGATC
This sequence comes from Schizonepeta tenuifolia, assembly GCA_029490685.1. NCBI lineage: Eukaryota > Viridiplantae > Streptophyta > Magnoliopsida > Lamiales > Lamiaceae > Schizonepeta > Schizonepeta tenuifolia. Next base: position 128,867,447 of record CM055956.1, read on the forward strand.
GACATTCATTTCAATTTGAGCTGATTGACAAGGATAATCTGGAATCTGCAAACGCTCCACATCACTTTCCAACATTTGCAATACTTCATTCATTGATGGACGATCATCTGGACTCATTCGTATGCACCACAATGCAACTATTGTCATCTTCCGCCCAGTTTTCTTCATATCATCATCGTTTTCATCAACTTTTCCAATTTCAATATCTTTCCCTTGGTTAATGTGGTCATATATCCAATTTGGAAAGTACTGGCTAGAATCACCATGATTTCGGATCAAGTCTCTGTTTAAGCCCACCATTTCCATCAACAACATCCCAAAACTATAAACATCAGCCTTGTAAGAGACTGCGCCAATACTTCTGTTGATCAATTCAGGAGCAACATACCCTATGGTTCCTCTTGCAGCAGTCATAGTCACCGTATTCTTCTCTGTTGAGAAAAACTTTGCTAGACCGAAATCAGATATTTTGGGGTTAAACTTATCATCAAGAAGTATATTATGAGGTTTGATGTCAAAATGCAGAATCTGAACATCACACCCTCGATGCAAATACTCAATACCACGAGCAACTCCAACTGCAATCTCAAACTTGGTATCCAAATTCAATGAAACCATAGTATCTCGTTTGAAGAGGTATTTTTCAAGGGAACCATTGGGCATTAAATCATACACAAGGGCACGCTTGGAGCCTTGAGCACAATATCCAACTAGTTTGACAACATTGACATGGTGGATCCTTCCAATAGTTGCAATTTCATTCATAAAGTCTTGATCACTTGCTCTAGACTTTCCGAGTAGTTTGACTGCAACATGATAGCCACTTTGAAGCTTTCCTTTGTAAACAGCACCGTAGCCACCTTCACCTAATTTTTCTCGAAAACCTCTGGTCATCTTCTTAATGTCTGAATATGAATACCTGATTGATGTGAGTTTGTTGTCACTTCGTAAGAAGCTTTCTATTCTGTTATACACAGACCTATGCCTTCTTCGGAATTTGTAGATCAAAAACCACATTACAAATGGAAATATGACGATCCTTGGTGCCAATATGATGATAGCTGAGACGGTGCCTCCTGAGATGAGATGGAAGATAAAAATGAATCAACACATATATATATATGAATCAATTAGTGGATTGTTCAACAAAATTGTAAAATTTTTGTACTGATGAGTATAAAATAAGAATAATTGAAATGTATATTGTTTGTTAGTATCTAATTTTCGTATAATGTATCAACTATTTTTTGTTAATTACCGGTAGAGTGATGATATAGACATGAACGAAACCCTAATTAATGCAAACAATAACGTAACTTCTACATAAATTTAAAGCTAGCGCACCAGAAAATAAGCTTTCCTTTCTGACTATGGAGAAGTTATCAGCGCCGTAGTCTACAAGTACACCAGATATATACTTAATGAGGAAAATTAGACAAAAAATGGAAGAGTGAAAAGAGAGTTGAAAGTATAATTTAATTTGTTGGCCCCTACAAATACACCAAGACATACATGTTAAACAAAAATTTATATTATATTCATACTAAAAAGAGAAAGGAAAATTAAAATTCTTACAGGGTGTTATTTTGGTGGTGGGATTAAATTTAAATGAGAGTCGATATACAATGGTCAATGCAATGATTATCGTCATAGGGAGGCTTACTCCTGCCACTAAAAAAGCTGCAATATTTTTTTTCTCGATAAAATTAGAATTCTATCAATCTTGATGTCAGAAAATTGATAAAGAAGATAAAATTGTTAAATAGGCACCTGAAATGGCGAAAGGAACTAGGAGATAAAACCCTGCGTGACATTTAAGTAGCGGATTATGAAGATAATATATTTTGAAATTCAAAATCATAAAACTGACATTGGTTAGACAAGCTAGGATTGTGGGAAACCTTACCTCCACTAAATAAGAATTCCTCTGCATTAATTTTCCAGAACACAAAAGCGTTAGCACATATAAATAAATTTAAGAGTTCTTGCTTTAATTAATCTAGTTAAGAGGTGCGTGCATGTATATATAATATAATAAGTGTAGGAGATGATTTAAGACAAATTAATAACTTAACGCATCTTCCATACTTACCCCATTTTGTGTAACGTGTTGTGCAGTTGGGGCAGACATAGAGTTCAAATCCATACAAGAGAGAATGGTGGATTTCTGAAAGTGATACTGTGTTGTTCAAATCCTTAAATTCCCACGACGTCTCCACTATGTTCTCTAATGTGCACATTTCTGGTAACTCTGAGGCCTTCATGCGCCCAACCTTAATATAATCATATCTATGGGATGCTGATGAATTCGAAGAAGAGGCACAATCAGTAACATTTGTAAAGAGGTTGGATGAATTCTTCAATGGATTTGGACAGCTCATAAAATTAATAGGATAGCTAGAATTATCTACGAGATAGAAATCAAAAGTGACAGAACGGGAGAAGTTATAAAGATATGCAGAAAATGAGGGAAAAGAGCAGTTGTCGTCATTGTTTAACAAAGCATCCACCACCCTTATGGTGGAGTTGTCGTAGTTGATTGCTTTGACATAGTATTTATGAGAATCAAAATAGGTGACATTCTTTTCGCAGGCTAATTCTAATCTGCGATGTCCGCAGTGCTTGGGGTCGCCCTTGAGGCGGAAAGGGTAGCTAATATCGCTGATAATGCCGCAGGAAGAAGGGGGGCAGTGCTGGGACGTCGTCGTTTGAGAGAAATGGAGTAGTAGTAAGAGAATCAAGAGAGACGAAGACGTAGTAAGGAGGAAGGATTGAGCTGTGAATACAGAACCCATTTATCATATAATTAAGGATCGTAGAATGAATTGAAGAAGATTAATTTTATGACAAGATTATCGGAAGAAATGGAGTGAACCGATGAAGAAGATCTAGATAAGCAAGATTGAGGAAGTTGATGACTATGCATTAGTACAGTTGGCGGAGACGACCAAGACTAGTAAGGTCGTCCACCACCAATTGTTCAACTAGTTTTTTTTTTAAATTCAAAATTTTTATTAATTAAAATACAAATAAAAAATTGTATTAATCCGAAAATAAAAAACTATTACTTTTTTTTATTAAGAAACATATTAAAAATGAAAACTAAAAAAATGAAAAAAAGAAAAGAAAAAAAAAACTCATGAAGAAGAAAAATCAAAAAAGAAAAATACTAGTCTATAGCCATGACTTAATTTGGTCTCTATTTCTACAATAAAACAAGACGCCAAACACGACTTCTAAGGGATAATTTTTAGTCAAAATGTAGATAATTCTATGGCAGTTATAGATACTTCTATAAAAGAGAAACATTTTATTACAATTAAGATGATATCTCATGTTGAACTCCCACCACGCCACACATCTCCGAGAAAATCTTGCCTAAAGAAACATTTTATTTAGTTTATAAAAATCATGGAAAAAAAAATACTGTAATAGAATGTGACAGCATTAATTCCGTTAGTCTTGATCTAGTCATCTTCCATTTTCATGTTGTCTCCAACTTCTTAGGGTGGGTATTTACTTGGGTTACATTTTTATCATTAGAAAATGAGGTAAAAGTAAAAGTATGAAAATATTACTATCATAATATTACCATAATTTTTTATTACATGTTTATTAGAATGAAAAAGAAAATTATCACATGGTGGTCCTCCACTCCCTCCGCATATTTTTCCCTTGTGGTCAATTGGAAAATATTATCACACATCTCTCCCCTTATTAATATTTTCTGCAATTGAAATGATAAGTATGGAAAATGAGCTGGCCGAGAAAATTACCCATTCTACTGAGAAAATTATCCATTGCAAATTTTATTGGAAATCTTGATTATTGGGCTTGTCCAGCTAGGCCCACTACAAAAATAGCTAAGCGTCTTAATTGGGCCTCATATGTCCAAATAGTAAGTGAAATACAATTAATGGTCGTTTGATTCAAGTAGAGGAATGTAAAGTGAATGGAATCAAATCTACGAGAGGAATGGTTACAATAATCGTTAATTTTATATGATATTTGGTTCAACAATGTAAAAGATTCACATGCATGAAAAATGAATATGGAGTGAAAAGGATTTAGTTACAAATCTAATTTGGATGGTAACATTTTGATGGTTTATGTTACCTACCAAGTAAGAGTAATGGTTAGTTAAGCTACCATCCAAAACAAACATAAAAGGGAGGGCAGGATTGAGTGACCACAATATTGCCATAAATAAATTGGGTAATGATATTCGACCACACTGTGGCTGGCCACACGAGCTAAAAATGGTAATATAGGTTTTTAAAATGGAAATATACCCTAATTGGGAAGTATAAACCCTAAAGGGGAAATGTGATTATTTCTATTTTTATAGTCAACTTTTCTTTTTTTACGCGTGTGGCTGGACATAGTGTGGCCGGCTATCTTTATTCAAATAAATTATGGCTCCAGTCTTCGAAAACAACAAGTAGTCATAATCACTACTATTCTCTACAAATTCCTTTCCCGGGAAAGGATCGAAACCCATTGCTTTCAACTCATGGAGCAAATCAGCCCTTTTCTTGTCTCTCAAGATGATGCTACCGTTGCCAAAATCTACACTTGTTCACACATTTCAACATCTCTTTCTCTCGGTGGGCCAACACAAATGCCTGCAACAATGCATCATTGTTTTTATTTTTCAAGGGAAAATTATTTTGTATGTGAACCAACCTCAATATATCTCGATCATATGCTTGTATACAAAAATATCTCAATCATATTTGAAAGTAGCGATAAATTTGTCTAAAAATAAATGAAAAACATACGTACATTTTTCCCCCTCTTGGTAATTTATCATGACATGACGACCTTTCCCGTCTTAATCCATCGTCTTAAGATGTTAATATATATACTTATGTGAAGATAATAGATTTATTAATTCCATTTTATTTCTGGAATAAAAAAATGTATATTTCGGATATTATATATATAGAAGAGACAACTATTTCCACGCACAATAATTGTTAATTAGGTACTATATATTTATGCATGGTCCATGCACCAACTAACAAGAAGTGATATGCATAGAAATATACAAACTAAGGTACGAGAATCATATATATAGATATTTTAATTTTATCATTTTATATATGAATGACTATATATGTATAATTTGTTTGATTATATATATATCACATCGTACCATACAAATATATTGTATTAAATATATTGTAATACTAGCTATAATCAAGTTGCACTTAAACTATGTGACTGATAAATTATGTGACGTGTGCGTTTAATATCTAGAGATGATTTATCTCGCTATATCCAAATAGAGATACATAAATAATGAAATGTGATAGTGTGGTTAATATCCGAGATAATCAAAGGTATAGATCATGTTCAAGTTTACTATAGCACGATCTTTAAAATTTAAAATTACTAAAAAAAATCTCCAATGGCCAACCTGCCTTCCTCCAAACTCACACGTACTAAAGCACGCAAAAACGCCGATTTTTATAAACAATGAGTTCAATTCTAAATTTTATTACGTTGATATATATGGGGCCTAGTAATTTTTTGCTCATCAACATCATCTTATAACATACAATTTGTTTATCTTGTCTTTGAAATATTTTAGTCAATATGTTTACTTTTAATTTGTAATGTAATTTAAAAAGCATTATTATTTTTTAATAATATTTTTTTAAATTATTTCTGTATATTTATAAAATTATGATCTGCAAAAATTACCAGTTGGTATTTTACGATTTGTTTGATTTTTTGGTGTCAAACCGCACCAAATTGGATTCGGACATTCCTGCAATTGGACTATTCGAAATTTATCCTCGCCACAAAGCTGGAATTGGAAATTGGGGATGAATGAATTATATAAATAGGTGATATATATATATATATATATATATATATATATATATATATATATATATATATATGAGAATATCATGTGATATAGCCATAATGAACATTAAAATATAAATTTTAGCCCACCTTCTTCATAAATATAAATTATGGCCATTTTTTTGAACTTAAGACCTAAATACCCCTTTCCCTCTTCTATTTTTGATCCATCAATCCTTGATCCATTTTATTGACACTTGTTTTCCTTTCCAAGTTTTTTTTCTTTTTTTTTCCTGTTTTTTTTTTTATTTTCCAGCTTTTTTCTTCTTTTTTCTGTTTTTTTCTTATTTTCCAGATTTTTTTTCTGTTTTTTTTTTCAGATTTCTTTTGTTTTTTTAATTTTCCAATTTTTTCCTTGTTATTTCTTTTTTTTTCCAGATTTTTTCTTTTTTTCTGTTTTTTTTTTCTATTTCTTTTTAATTGCCAAATTTTTGTTTGCCTCATTATTTTTTGTTTGCCTATTCATTTTTTTTGTTGGCCGCTTCTTCTTTGGTCAAGATTCGAGCGTGGGGAGCCGAAGGCCTCGGAGCGAGCCGAAGAAATCTAAATTGTTGCCCGACGATTATCCTTATATTAGTAATCGAAGCGAAGGCGGAGCCGTATAATCGGAGCCGAAGGCGGAGTCCCAAAATCGGAGCGGTATAACTTGAAATAATTGGAATTTTCGTCCCAAGAGTACCATATCATAACTTGGAACATCTAGAACTAATTCGACAATTCGTCCTAATTGTACCAAATTTGGAACTATTAGCACTAATAAGGCTAAATTCGTACCAGAAGTACTAGAACTATTGGTACTAATATAACTAAATTTGTACCAGAAGTACCAAACGCCTTATATCTGCCCGACCCGACCCGCGCCCGCCCGCGTCCGACCCGACCCGTTCCGCGTCTTATTAAGGGTATTTTCGTCCCAAATTGAAAAAAATGGCCAAAATTTATATTTTTGAAGAAGGTGGGCCAAAATTTATATTTTAATGGTCATTATGGCTATTTCAAAATATATCTATATATATATATATATATATGTATATGTGTGAGATTCTTGGATGTTGGTTGAATTGAATCGATCTCATGATTTTAACACTTGGAAGAGAAAAGAAAGGTCCCATTGGAATAAAAAAGTAAATAGTGTACATAGCCACATAGGCTTTCACGTGATGATGTGGGCTAACAACTCTACGCTATGCTACGTGTATCCACGTAATGCCAAAAGAGAACTTTCTCTCTCTACTTATATTCTTTCTTAACTAGCTAGATTAGATTGGATAGATTGGTATTGACGTATTGTTTTTAACGAAAATAGAATTAGAGAAAAAAAAATGTGTTTTGGTGAAGTTTTTGTTACTCGTTCTGTTCCGTTTTACTTGTTTCATTTTTTATTTTGGGTGTCCCACTCTATTTATTTCACTTTTTATTTGAGGAAATAATTAAGAAATCACTTTATTTATTTTATATCACTTCAAAACCCATTTTATATCACTTCATGTCACTTCAAAAATACTTTATATCATTTTGTCAATTTAAAAATACTTTATATCACTTTATTAACTACAGTAACCACACTCTTTATATCTAGTATTTTTATTCTTAATCTCCGTGTCCATCTAGTTTTATATCTAGTTTTATTCAGGCTGGCTAACATGATATAAAGCTCGACTTATAAAATGTGTGTAAATATGAGACTATTTCTGTTAGCTCATGATTTGTTATTCAATATGCCAACACAAATTTGAATTATGGATTGCATGATTTGTACAAGAGTGCGTTAATTGGCTTATTCATTTCACTATATGTATGTGTGTGCATTTTTTGTCCCAATTGTTGGAAAAATGGTTTATTATTAATCAATTTTCAACTAGATCATATTTATTAAATCCAAGTCAAGGAGAATAATAAGCACAAATACAATAGGATTTTCTTTTTAACAATGATAGCTTACTTTTGCTCCCACCTAAAATACATAACAAATGTCAATTATTAGAGTTGTGTGTAATCCTTTAATTAATAGTGATAATCATAACTGATCTATGACAAATTCTTGTGTGAGACCCGTATTACATTGTGAGACCGGGTCGACCCAATCTAGATCCGGGACGATCCGGGTTGGCCCGGTCAAACCGTTGACTTTGTTTTTCGATTTTTTTTTTAATTTTCAGATTTATTTTTCTCGTTTTCTTTTGTTTGACTACTCGTTTATTTGTTTGATGTTTCTTCTTTGATTAAGACTAGAGCAAGGGGAGCCGAAGGCCTCGGAGCGAGCTGAAAAATCCAAATTGTTGCCTCACGATTATCCTTATATTAATAATCGGAGCAAAAATGGAGCCATAAAATCGGAGCCGAAGGCTGAGCCGGGAAAAAAAATCTGTAAAAAAAGAATAAAAAAAGATATATATAGGCCCGTGCACAACACGCGCGTCGCATCTCACGCTATGCAACTAGTTGCACATGAGACTTACTCCTGCTCTATATAATTGTACTGCATAAATGTTATATGACTTCAAAACAAAATTCAATTCATTACACACACACAAGATAGAAACCACATTATATTTAATATACCTACTTTCGTTCAATCAATAAGAACATAACAAACTAACCAAACAGAAGTTGAGGAGATTATTTATACATTTCAAACATCCCTCAATTTCCTCACTTTGTTATCAGGAGATTGAATGCTGCTAGCCGGCCCTCGTTTCTTCGTCCCAGCAAGACGAGGTTGTGCTGATGCTTCTCCGTTAGCTGGTTTTCACTCTTCCAATTCAAAATCATCATCATTCATCATCTCAACTTTCACGCAAGGCAACATACCACCTCCTGCCCAGAATATGCACTCCAAGACACTAAAACTAAACAAAACACACACAAAGACTCGATTTATACTACCTAGACAAGATACAAAATAGATACAAAATATGGACTCATCACTCTATACACAATGTTGTTACACGCTTTATCAATCTTGAACAGTAATCTCGAAACAGGATGAAGCATCAACGTGATGTAGCAGGGGTAAAGAACTAGTGTAACTTGTAATCCCACTTTGATCCACATTCATTTCAATTTGAGCTGATTGACACGGATAATCTGGAATCTGCAAACGCTCCACATCACTTTCCAACATTTGCAACACTTCATTCATTGATGGACGATCATCGGGACTCATTCGTATGCACCACAATGCAACTATTGTCATCTTCCGCCCAGTTTTCTTCATATCATCATCGTTTTCATCAACTTTTCCAATTTCAATATCTTTCCCTTGGTTAATGTGGTCATATATCCAATTTGGAAAGTATTGGCTAGAATCACCATGATTTTGGATCAAGTCTCTGTTTAAGCCCACCATTTCCATCAACAACATCCCAAAACTATAAACATCAGCCTTGTAAGAGACTGCGCCAATACTTCTGTTGATCAATTCAGGAGCAACATACCCTATGGTTCCTCTTGCAGCAGTCATAGTCACCGTATTCTTCTCTGTTGAGAAAAACTTTGCTAGACCGAAATCAGATATTTTGGGGTTAAACTTATCATCAAGAAGTACATTATGAGGTTTGATGTCAAAATGCAGAATCTGAACATCACACCCTCGATGCAAATACTCAATACCACGAGCAACTCCAACTGCAATCTCAAACTTGGTATCCAAATTCAATGAAACCATAGTATCTCGTTTGAAGAGGTATTTTTCAAGGGAACCATTGGGCATGAAATCATATACAAGGGCACGCTTGGAGCCTTGAGCACAGTATCCAACTAGTTTGACAACATTGACATGGTGGATCCTTCCAATAGTTGCAATTTCATTCATAAAGTCTTGATCACTTGCTCCAGACTTTCCGAGTAGTTTGACTGCAACATGATAGCCACTTTGAAGCTTTCCTTTGTAAACAGCACCGTAGCCACCTTCACCTAATTTATCTCGAAAACCTCTAGTCATCTTCTTAATGTCTGAATATGAATACCTGATTGCTGTGAGTTTGTTGTCACTTTGTAAGAAGCTTTCTATTCTGTTATACATGGACAAATGCCTTCTTCGGAATTTGTAGATCAAAAACCACATTACAAATGGAAATATGACGATCCTTGGTGCCAATATGATGATGTCTGAGAGGGCGGCTGAGATGAGAAGAGATGAGATGGGTCCTGAGATGAGATGGAAGATAAAAATGAATCAACATATATATATATATATATATATATATGACTCAATTAGTGGATTGTTTAACAAAATTGTAAAATTTTTGTACTGATGAGTATAAAATAAGAATAATTGAAATGTATAGTGTTTGTTAGTATCTAATTTTCGTATAATTAATGTATCAACTATTTTTTGTGCTTATTACCAGTAGAGTGATGATATTGACATGAACAAAACCCTAATGCAAACAATAATCTGAAATGGTAGCTTCTACATAAATTTAAAGCTAGTGTGAAGACGTTGGTGGACCCTACAAGTACACAAGATATATACTTAATGAGGAAAATTTGACAAAAAATGGAAGAGTGAAAAGAGAGATGCTGATATATTAAAGCACTAATGAATGTAAAGATTCTTACTCTGTTGTAACAATTGAACTGAGAGTGCTACCACACCGGTGAATCCGATGATGATCACCGCGAGGAATTTTGCTGCTACAGTTAAAAAAACTGGAGTTTTTTACCAAATTAGAATTGTCGCAATCTTACCATTCTGATAATAATTAGAGTTTTCTGTCATTAATTGTTGATGTCAGAAAATTAATAAAGAAGGCAAACTTGGCAGATATTTAGTGAGAAATAAATTAATTAAGTGAGCAGCACACCTACAATGGCCAGACAAATTAGGAGAAGCCCTGCACACACATATACAAAATAATTAGGAGTGGTTAGTTCCACGAACAAATAAGGACTTCCAAAAAATATTCATGTATATATGGATTATATTTTTAGTGTGATGATTTTTATGTGACTAAACCTTAAAATAAATGCTCCCTCCATCCCGGGTAGAGCTGTCTAAACGGTACGGGTAGGGTACCCTACCCGAAAACGTCGGGTACCCGATCCCAATTTTTTCAAAATTTTGATACCCCATCCCGATCCTATATTAAAAATTGGGTACCCAAATACCCTATCCCGACCCTATATCAAATTTGTCGCAAATTGCAATAACCATGACAATCAATTGATAAAAATGATGTAACAATACATCAATCACAAAAAATGTATATGCAACCAGAAACTAATTGAACAAAACTAACACCATTAATCGATAAACATAAAACTATAATTCCATAAGCAACCTAATAGAAAAAACATAAACCATAATTAATTCCACAATAAATTTTTTCTGCCCTACTTTGTGTTTAGTCGAGAGAGAGTTTCATATATTAATATTAGAGAAACTACCGTATATATATAAGAGAAACTAAAATCACGAGAAAAAACCATTGAGTGATTTATAATCTGATTGTGACAAATTATAATTTGAAATAGTACAACATAAACTAAGAGATTACCAAGTGATAAGAAGTTAGATCCGAAACTCAGTCGTCCACTATCAAAGTAATAATTTAAATTGCCAGCCCCTACAAATACACCAAGACATACATGTTAAACAAAAATTAACATTATATTGATACTAAAAAGAGAAAAGAAAACTAAAATTCTTACAGGGTGGTATTTCGAAAGCGGGATTAGATTTAAATGAGAGTAGCAATACACCGGTCAATGCAATGATTATCGTCACAGGGAGGCTTACTCCTACCATTAAAAAAACTGCAATATTTTTTTTTCTCGATAAAATTAGAATTCTATCAATCTTGATGTCAGAAAATTGATAAAGAAGATAAAATTGTTAAGTAGGCACCTAAAATGGCGAGAGGAACTAGGAAAATCCCTGCATGACATTTAAGTAGCGGATTATGAAGATAATATATGTTGAAATTCAAAATCATAAAAACTGAAAATGGAGTGACAAAGCACCTGAAATGGACTTTTGACTCAAGGGGGTCCAACTAACCATACCTTAAAAATATGCGAGATTTTTTGAAATAATAAAAAAAAATTAAATAATAATTTTCTATATAATTATAATGTAGCGCATTTAAATTACTTTACAACAATAAATCTAAAGTAAACACATTGAATAAAAGAATCCCAAAACAAGTTAAACAAATTCCACCTTATGAGAAGGCAATTTGATGAACAAATTATTATTAGATTCTATATCAAAATAATAAAAAATTGAAATTATGGTTTAAAAAAATCACCAATTTAGAGTTGGAGAAATATGCAACACTCTACTATTCTAGAGTAATTTCACTTGGAAGATCATATTATTCCTTTAAAACTCATTCGGAAGCAAGCACAACTGGGCAAAAGAAAAATGTAAATACAAGACAATAAATACATACGCACAATTGAAAGCAAGTACCACTGAAAACAAAGCAGAAAAATTGCGATAATGAGAGTTCGAACCCAAGTCAACAAAATTATAGGTTGAGCTCTCAACCAACTTCTCCAAATTAACTTAACCACGGTAAAATTATTTCTTGTTATTAATATATCATCTTAATTGCATATGAAAGTACTATAATACCCCTAATTTTTCCAACAATCCCAGGGGTCTGGGTCAGTGACCCCTGCAAAAACTCCCCCCAGCTTCGTCGACAAGCTAGGATTGTGGGAAACCTTACCTTTAGTTGTGGAGAATAAGAATTCGTCTGCATTAATTTTCCAGAACACAAACGCGTTAGAACATATAAACAAACTTAAGAGTTGTTGCATTAAGTAATCTAGTTAAGAGGTGCGTGCATGTATATATAATATAAGTGTAGCAGATGATTTAAGACAAAGAGAAGGACTTGGGTGCATAAGTCTGCACCCATTTGCACGCAACCCGACCCGCCCCACGCGCCAGTCAGACCCGTGCGTGAGACCCACGCGCAAGCGCCCAAATTTTTTTTTTCCTGATTTTTTTCCCCATGGAGCCTTCGGCTCTGCCTTCACTCCGATTACTAAAATAAGGATAATCGGCATACAACAATTTGGATTTTTTCGGCTCGCTCCGAGGCCTTCGGCTCCCTCGCTCGAATCTTGACCAAAGAAGAAGCGGCAAAAAAAAAAGAAAAGTAAAAAAAAACTAAAATAAAAAAAAGGTCAAAGGGGTTGACCCGGGTCAAATCCGGCTCAAACTGGTCGGGTCAAATGGGGTGGGTGTTGTACGGTGCAATTGCACCAGAGTTTCTGTTTAAGACAAATTAATAACTTAACGCATCTTCCATACTTACCCCATTTTGTGTAACGTACTGTTGTGCTGCACTCGGGGCAGACATCGAGTTCAAATCCATACAACAGAGAATGGTGGATTTCTGAAAGTGATACTGCTCTGTTCAAATCCTTAAATTCCAACGATGTCGTCACTATCTTCTCTAAAATGCACATCTCTGGTAGCTCCGAGACATTCATGCGCCCAACCTTAATATAATCATATCTATGGGATGCTGATGAATTCGAAGATGTGGCACAATCAGTAACATTTGTAAAGAGGGTGGGTGAATTCTTCAATGGATTTGGACAGCTCATAAAATTAATAGGATAGGTATAATAAAATTCGAGATAGAAATGATAGCTATAAAGATATGTAGAAAAGGCGGGAAAAGAGCAGATGTCGTCATTGTTTAAGGAAGCATCCACCACCCTGATGGTGGAGTTGTCGTAGTTGATTGCTTTGACATAGAATTTATGAGAATCAAAATAGATGGAGGTGACATTATCTTCGCAGGCTAATTCAAATCTGCGATCTCCGCAGTGCTTGGGGTCGCCCTTGAGGCGGAAAGGGTAGCTAATATTGCTGATAATGCCGCAGGAAGAAGGGGGGCAGAGCTGGTGAGGATTAATAGCTTCTTGGGACATCGTCGTTTGAGTGAAATGGAGTAGTAAGAGAATGAAGAGAGACGAAGACGTAGTAAGGAGGCAGGAATATTGAGCTGTGAATATTGAATCCATCTAACTACGATAATGGATCGGAAGAAAGAAATGGATCTAGTGAAACAATGATGAAGATGTAGCTAGATAAGTAGGTTAATTACGTGAGATCGAGGAAGTTGATGACTATGCATTAGTACAGTTGGCGGAGACGACCAAGACTATTCAACTAATTAATCTCCTCCATGGAATTTTTTTTTAAATCATACTCCCTTCTGTTCACCAAAAAGGTGAACACTTGAGGACGACACGAGTTGTCATAAAATGGATGGAGTTTGTTGTGATTGGAATAATAAGGATCCCACTAATTATAGTTATATATGAAAACTCATCCATTTTATGAAAACTCATCCACTAGATAGCATATATCCTCCGTCCACGAAAACGACGCATAGTTGGGACGAACACGGAGTTTAATAAAATTGGAGTATGTTGTGAGTGAAGTAAGAGTTCCACCTATTTATAATTTTAAATTAGGGTAAGTGGAATAAAGGTCCCACTTAAGTTGAGTGGATGATTAAATTAAAGTAAATGATGTGTGAAATAAGTGGAATAAAGGTCCCACTTGAGTTGAATATATGATTAAATTAAAGTAAATGTGTGAAATGAGTGGAATAAAGGTCCCATTTGAATTGAGTGGAGGATTAAATTAGAATAAATTATGTGGGTCATATTACTAAAAATAGAGTGTGCATATTTTTCGTGGACACCCCAAAATGGCAAAGTGTGCATCTTTTTCATGGACGGAGGAAGTATATATTCATGGATCATAGGTATTAGACTATCCGCAATGGTAGTGTCTGTATGAGGTGTCTCTATAGGTTGTGATAGAGATAGAGTGAGTCAGTTGCAATGAGACTGTCTCTATGGGGTGTCTTCATCTAATTACTTTATTATTTTTGAATATTAATTTTGCATTCATTTTAATCATAAAATTCGAAATTTTTATTAATTAAAATACAAATAAAAAATGTATTAATCCGAAAATAAAAAACTATTACTTTTTTATTAAGAAACATATTAAAAATGAAAAAATTAAAAGAAAAAAAATAACTGATGAAGAAGAAAAATAAAAAAAAGAAAAAAATTAAAAAATGAAAGAAAAAAAAAAACTGAAGAAGAAAAAAACTAGTCTATAGCCATGACTTAATTTGGTCTCTCCATAATTTGACAAATACTAGTATAAGTAATCTCATAGTGGGGTAATTAGGCTTTATTTCTACAATAAAACAAGACGCCAAACATGATTTCTAAGTGATAATTTTTAGTCAAAATGATTTTATTTTCTTCTCCACAAAACCCCACACGACTCTTCCTGTTTGTTGTTAATCTTGATAGCCACATAAAGGGAGGGCAGGATTGAGTGACCACAATATTGCCATAAATAAATTAAATTCTATGGCAGTTAATGATTTTATTTTCTTCTCCACAAACCCCACATGGCAGTCAATCTTGATGGCCACATAAATTTATGAGTCAACTTTTGTTATGGTCGTATTGAGCAATGAAACTCAAATTTTAGCAATGAAATTCTAGAGTTGTGTAATAATCCTTTAATTAAATTTCCGGCCTAAGTAAACTGCACATAACTGATCTATGCTGCATAAATGTTACAGTGAATTGCACACAAACAGTAATATTTAATATACCTACTTTCATTCAAAATTATCTAACTCAATAAGAACATAACAAACTAACCAATCAAACCAAACACAAGTTGTCTTTTTTACAATTCAAACATTACTCAATTTCCTCACTTTGTTATCATGAGATTGAATGCTGCTAGCCGGCCCTCTTTTCTACGTCCCACCAACACGAGGTTCTGCTGCTGCTTCTCCGTTTGCTGGTTCTCTACCGCCTTCCGTTTTCTTCAAAAAATCATCATCATCCATCATCTCAACATCATCGTCATCCATCTCTGAAACATTTGATAGTATAGATAATTCGAGTTTTTAGAGATCAGCAATATACTTTCAAAGTAAATTGACTCCAATATAGATTGAGTGTGCTTAGAAAACTGGATCACATTCACTATGTTATTATATGTAGCAGGCATTTTTTCACTTAGATAAGCTGCATCATCATCATCATCTTCTTCATCTGTAGTTGAAGTGACCTGCCATATTTAATGACAATGGAAAAGGTTAGAAAATCTATTCTTCTCAATCTTTTTTATGGGAGCAGACACATTTATACCTCACTATCATCAGATTCTTCCTCTTCTTCAGTATCACTGTCATCGCCATCATCGGCCTTGTTACTGTCAGCAGCATCACTCGCACTACCCAAGTTAGAAGCCGAGGCTTCTGAAGCATATTCGTCTTTATCTTCACTTGTATCATCTTCTTCTTCATCTCCAATTGTAACATCTCCGAAAATATAATTTGCTTTCAAACCATTTAGTTCTTTTCTATGAGCCTCCAATTTTTCCTTATACTTACGATTTTCCTAAAAACAAATGCTCATATTAGCAGGAGTCGAATTTGAGTGAATCAAACTCACTCATGGAGCAAATTCCTTTGCTTTCAAATTCCTTTTCCGGGAAAGGATCGAAACCCTTTGCTTTCAACTCATGGAGCAAATCAGCCCTTTTCTTGTCTCTCAAGATGAGGCTACCGTTGCCAACACATTCAAGAAATCTACACTTGTTCGCACATTTAAACATCTCTTTCTCTCGGTGGGCCAACCCAAATTCCTGCAAAGAAAAACATAACTATCCCAGAAAACATATAAATATGAAATATCAAAAAAAACTTACTTTTCGTTCTTCATAAATCTTTAGCCTTGCGTGAAATAATTCTTTAAGAATTGCACACAGAAAGATAAATCAGTGCTTCAGCAAGGCTTAACCAAAACAAAATTAGAAAACTTGAATATCAAAATCACGTACTCTCTTCAGGAGTCTTGTATTTCTTAATTACACCTGTCGAGTCAAACAGATGCATATTACTTGTTCCAACACAACTGGTTAGCTTTAACGTTTTAAGCAATCCCTCTTTCTTGACAGCTGAACGTCCCTCTTCTGACATACGAACTACGAAACGCACTATTTCTGCCCAACACTTGTTGCGGAATTTCTGATAACAAAAATTATCTGTTAGATTTTCATCCCTAAATCTAATACTATATATCAACACAAACAAATACATACCTCGACGAGAGGATCTTCTAAGCTCTTATCATTGTAATCATCAGTCCACATTCAAATTGGAAGCTCTGTTATCTCAAAAGTTCCCTCATGCAACTCTTCAATATTTCCACTAATAGTGTAGCTATCCTCGGTCGTATTTTTCTCCATTGAACCAGTGAAACCTTTATACCATGGATGCAATGCCACCATTGTTGGTTCACCACCTTTCAACAACTGCTTGATATTCGCTATAATGTCGAGAGGGTTATAATTAGGCACAGAGGAACTGCACACACACCCTTTTCCTTCACTTCCAGTAAAAACAAGGCATTAAGATTGCCCAACTTCATCACTGGAAATGTTATAAGCATATAACCTATACAGGTCATAAAATCTTACCATCGTACAACTGATTGCCTGTCTTCCTTTGATTGCCCAACTTCATTTAAATACGTGAGGAAAATGTCATCCTCCTCCTCCGTAGGATATAAAAATCTTATTATGGGAGACGACTGTGTGCAAAGGTGCCACCATTTCGCATGATCTTTGCCACCCTGAAAATGCACTATTTCATTACATACTTGGTACAAGCTAAGACAAAAAAAAAATGGTACGGATAGAATTAATCAGCTATTATATTACACCTGGCGTCGAGTACCAAATAGACCATTAGTAACAAAAGATTTATATTGTTGCTGCCCGCATAATCTTGAGCCCACAAAAAACAAATTTGAGTTCACTTAACTGTCTTGCCCATATCAAGTATAAAAAATTACCTAGACAAGAATGCAAAAGTACGAACACAATAAATTGAGGAACTCATAATAAGAACTATATTAAAAACTTACGAAGTACTGAAAGTAAATCCGGCAAAAATGCCGATCAGAAATAGTACGAACAAAAACACAAATAAAATGTTGCCCGTAGGACTTGTTCTTTTCCTCAAAATCTCTCTAAATAAACAGGATGAAAGCATAAAGATGGTGTCCCTTCGCAGCACCTAGGCTTCAATATTTATAGGCGAGTACTTAGGGTTTGGGGCCCCAGTTCTTAACATGGTAGGATTACATGAGCTACCTTGGGATGCAAGTAAATACTTGATAAGCACAACCCCAACATAGCATGTCACATCTATCTCCAATTTGATCCACATTCATTTCAATTTGAGCTAATTGACACGGATAATCTGGAATCTACAAACGCTCCACATCACCTTCCAACATTTGTAACACTTCATTCATTGATGGACGATCATCTGGATTCATTCGTATGCACCACAATGCAACAATTGTCATCTTCCGCCCAGTTTTCTTCATATCATCATCGTTTTCATCAACTTTTCCAATTTCAATATCTTTCCTTTGGTTAATGTGGTCATATATCCAATTTGGAAAGTACTGGCTAGAATCACCATGATTTTGGATCAAGTCTCTGTTTAAGCCCACCATTTCCATCAACAATATCCCAAAACTATAAACATCAGCCTTGTAAGAGACTGCGCCAATACTTGTGTTGATCAATTCAGGAGCAACATATCCTATGGTTCCTCTTACAGCAGTCATAGTCACCGTCTTCTTCTCTGTTGAGAAAAACTTTGCTAGACCGAATTCAGATATTTTGGGGTTAAACTTATCATCAAGAAGTATATTATGAGGTTTGATGTCAAAATGCAGAATTTGAACATCACACCCTCGATGCAAATACTCAATACCACGAGCAACTCCAACTGCAATCTCAAACTTGGTATCCATATTCAATGAAACCATATTATCTCGATTGAAGAGGTATTTTTCAAGGGAACCATTGGGCATGAAATCATATACAAGGGCACGCTTGGAGCCTTGAGCACAATTTCCAACTAGTTTGACAACAATGACATGGTGGATCCTTCCAATAGTTGCAATTTCATTCTAAAGTCTCGATCACTTGCTCTAGACTTTCCGAGTAGTTTAAGTGCAACATGATAGCCACTTTGAAGCTTTCCTTTGTAAACAGCACCGTAGCCACCTTCACCTAATTTATCTCGATGACCTCTGGTCATCTTCTTAATGTCTGAATATGAATACCTGATTGCTGTGAGTTTGTTGTCACTTCGTAAGAAGCTTTCTATACGTTATACATGGACAAATGCCTTCTTCTGAATTTGTAGATCAAAAACCACATTATAAATGGAAATATGACGATCCTTATTGCCAATATCATGATCTCTGAGATGGCGCCTCCTGAGATGAGATGGAAGATAAAAATAATTCAACACACACCCCCCCCCCCCCCCAACACACACACACACACACACACATATATATATATATGAATCAATTAGTGGATTGTTCATCAAAATTGTAATATTTTTGTACTGATGAGTATAAAATAAGAATAATTGAAATGTATAGTGTTTGTTAGTATCTAATTTTCGTATAATGTATCAACTATTTTTTGTTTATTACCGGTAGAGTGATGATATAGACTTGAACGAAACCCTAATTAATGCAAACAATAACCTGAAATGGTAACTTCTACATAAATTTAAAGCTAGCGCACTAGATAATAAGGTTGTCCCTGTGACTCTGAAGTCGTTGGTGGACCCTACAAGTACACCATACATATACTTAATGAGGAAAATTTGACAAAAAATGGAAGACTGAAAAGAGAGTTGAAAGTATAATTTAATTTGTTGGCCCCTACATATACACCAAGACATACGTGTTAAACAAAAATTGACATTATATTCAGGTTGCGTTTACTTTGATGGAAATATTTCCATTGAAAAATGATGGATAAGAAAAAATGAGAAAATATTAATATTTTCATCCTTATTTTATCACGTATGTACTAGCATGGAAAAAAATTTATCACATGGTCCGTGCACCCCTTCCCCATTTTTATACCTTTTATCGAATGGAAAATATTTTCACATAAAAGACTAAGGATAATATTATTTAATATTGAGAGAAAAAGAGTGAAAAAAGACTTGCCCGAGAAAAATTTCTAACCTGCGTGGAGAAAATGGGTGAAAACTTTCCTTTTTCACCATTTCCCATCAAAGTAAACGCACCCTTATGCTAAAAAGAGAAAGGAAAATTAAAATTCTTACAGGGTGTTATTTCGGAGGCGGGATTAAATTTAAATGAGAGTAGATATACACCGGTCAATGCAATGATTATCGTCACAGGGAGGCTTACTCCTGCCACTAAAAAAACTACAATATTTTTTTTCTCGATAAAATTAGAATTCTATCAATCTTGATGTCAGAAAATTGATAAAGAAGATAAAATTGTTATGTAGGCACCTAAAATGGCGAGAGGAACTAGGAAAATCCCTGCATCACAATTAAGAGGATTATGAAGATAATATACATGTTGAAATTCAAAATCATAAAAACTAAGATTGATGAGACAAGCTAGGATTGCGGGAAGATAAAAATTTGGGTGGAATTGTTCCACAGTGCAACACCCGACCCGAACCGAGTTTGACCCGGGTCAACTCCCCCCGACCAATTTTTTTTTCCAGATTTTTTTTTAATTTTCAGTTTTTTGTTTTTAATTTTAGTTTTTTTTACCCTTTTTTTTGTTTGCCACCTCTTCTTTGGTCAAGATTCGAGCGAGGGGATCCGAAGGCCTCGGAGCGTGCCAAAAAATCCAAATTGTTGCCGCCGATTATCCTTATTTTTAATAATCGGAGCCGAATGGAAAAAAAATTTCTGGAAATTAACAAAAATAAAAATAAAAAAATAAGGGCGCATGGATCTCACGCGGGGGTCGGGGCAGACGCCTGGGGCGGGGCGGGCGGGTCGGGTTCGGTGCAAATGGTGCATGTGTATGCACGGGTTCCAGAACACAAAAGCGTTAGCACATATAAATAAATTTAAGAGTTGTTGCATTAATTAGTAATCTATTTAAGAGGTGCGTGCATGTATATATAATACTATAAGTGTAGCAGATGATTTAAGACAAATTAATAACTTAACGCACCTTCCATACTTACCCCTTTCTGATTGTGCACCCGTCGACACAGACATAGAGTTCAAATCCATACAAGAGAGAATGGTGTATTTCTGAAAGTGATACTGTGCTGTTCAAATCCTTAAATTCCCACGACGTCACCACTATCTTCTCTAATGTGCACATTTCTGGTACCTCTGAGAAACTGATTTGCCCAACCTTAATATAATCATATCTATGGGATGCATGAATTCGAAGAAGAAGAGGGTGGATGAATTCTTCATTTAATTTACTTTCTCTAATTAATCATTGTACGTAATTATGTTCATCATCTTTACTGGATTAATAAGGATTAGGAGATTATTAATTAATTAGCATGACAAGTGTTGGTTGACCGTTGATCCCTAATTCAAATAAGATTATGTCAAATTGGAGGTGACAGTAGTGAAGTGGCGTGGTGTACGACAACTGAGATAATTGAAGAGCATTTAATAAATAATCATATCTATGGGATGCTGATGAATTCGAAGAAGTGGCACAATCAGTAACATTTGTAAAGAGGGTGGGTGAATTCTTCAATGGATTTGGACAGCTCATAAAATTAATAGGACAGGGTATATCATCATAGTATTTATAAGAATTAAAATAGATGGGGGTGACATTATTTTCGCATGCTAATTCAAATCTGCGATCTCCGCAGTGCTTGGGGTCGCCCTTGAGGCGGAAAGGGTAGCTAATATTGCTGATAATGCCGCAGGAAGAAGGGGGGCAGTGCTGGGACGTCGTCGTCTGAGAGAAATGGAGCAGTAGTAAGAGAATGAAGAGAGACGAAGACGTAGTAAGGAGGCAGGAATATTGAGCTGTGAACATTGAATCCATCTATCTACGATAATGGATCGGAAGAAAGAAATGGATGTAGTGAAACAATGAAGAAGATATAGCTAGATAAGCAGGTTAATTATGTGAGATGAAGAAGAAGTTGATGACTATGCATTAGTACAGTTGGCGGAGACGACCAAGACTAGTAAGGTCGTCCACCACCAATTGTTCAACTAATTAATCTCATTAATTAGTGGGGTAGGCCACTCAACCAACTTAAGGCCCATAACACAATGCTGATTTTGAACCAGCCTTTGGTGGGCCAAGGTATGTCCGACAACCCCATGAACGCCATATTTGTTCAGTCGCCATCTCCGGTTGAGGTGTCGTTGATTCAGGTCGTCGGAATTACTCCTTTCGGGAGCTATATCGGAGCTGCCAGCGGAGAAAATTTCGCCGGCGCTTTGGAATGTTCTCTGCAAAGGTATCAAGTAAAAGTAATTCTCTCTCTATGTATATATCTATATATTAATTATTATTATTATTATTATTGAATCACTTTTAGAAGAAGCATATTTAATATATGGACAAAAATCTATTACTTGGGTTGGGTGTCATAACACAAAAGAATAAAAATTCTAAACCAATACATTCAATTTAATTAGCATTATTTTTTTTAAAGGATTCATTTTAACATTTTAAAACTTTAGAGGGTCAGTAATCTATACCTATTATAAAAGAGCGGATTCTTACAAAATTTGATTTGCCTAATATACCCCTATTATATGTCTTTTAAGGGCAATTTTGTAATTTTTATAATAATTAATCTTAGAATCATAATTCAGTTGTATAATCTTATTTCAACTCTAATAAAAATTAAGTTATAATAGACGTTTTGTCTTATTACAATTATTAGTTAGATTTGGACGATTTGTGTTAACTAATTTATCATATTAGATTAATAATATATATATTATAGTTCACGACTCTTTTCTTTTAGTATCTGAAATACTAATTAATCATAGAATTATAATTTAGTGGTATAATCCTATTACAACTCTAATAAAAATTAAGTTATAATAGACGTTTTATCTTATTACAACTTTTATAGCTTATTAGTTTCGTTAGATTTGGACGATTTGTGTTAAATAATTTAAGTTAGATCAATAATTTATTACTCTTTTGTCTTAGTATCTGAAATTTATGAGACATGATGTCCTAAGAGTTAAAATCAATGATAACTAACAAGTCAATTCTAACAAAATGTTCTTTCAGTGTATGAGTTTGTCTACGAAGTCGGTTTATTAGTTACATATATATATTCGAGCAACCTGCGAATTATCTATAAACATGCTTTTTTTTTGTGCTTCAATAGATTAATAAATCCTAATGATTGAAAATATTGAATAAGTTTTAATTCGAATGAAATTTTTATTGAAATTCTAATTAATTAATTGAATTGTATATATCTTAATTTACTTAAATTCAAGGAGAATAAAGTCCCATAAGTATGATTTATCCGAATTTCATGTACGATATGATTTTAGTGTGAGGAATTGTTATATCCGTAGAAATGAATAAATCCCATAAGTATTTAGTCATTTCTCTCTTTTTACTTTATACTCCCTCCGTCTCGTTCAAACATGATATGTTTCTTAGCACAGAGACTAAGAAGAAGAAAATTAGGTATAAAACTTAGCTAATAAAGCGTCTTTTTAGTCAATAAAGTGCGTTTTAGCCAATAAACTTGTGTTTAGTATAACATGTCATATTAAGTGGGAGGCACAAAAAGAAATATAGCCATATTGAATAAAACGGAAGGAGTAAGTTTTGCAGACAAAGTTACACTTATTATTATTACCAAATTTTTAAAAGGCAAAATGCATATTTGAGTAAAGAAAAATATTCAATTGATGTTTTTCATTAATCATTATCAATCATGAGAATGAAATCAGTTAAAGAATGACCATTTCGTTTCATTTCTTCTCTATATATATAAATACCAAGAATATCATTTCTTAATTTATTCATCTATCATCTTTACTCCATCATATTACAAGGTTCAAACTTTTTCCACTAAATTGTATTTCCGCATACGAGTCACCACTAAAGAGGTTTAGTATATTGACATATTCATGGCATACTTTAGGAATATAATTAAATTAAATATTTTGTGTTATTTAAAAAAAAAGAAGTTTATCTCATAAAATTAAATTTGATTTAATATTTGTTATTTTTAACAATCATAAGACAATCATAACTTTATGTAACACCATTATTTTTGTAAATCTATTTTTCATAGAAATTGATTTATATATATATATATATATATATGTCTTTTCAATGAAATGTTATTTGAATTAGAATTCACCGATGATTAAATTGGTTTAATTTGTAAGTCTATTTAGTATTAAAGTTTTAAGTGGAGTGAAGACCTATAAAGACAAAAGTATATAATGAAAAAGTATTTGTAATTCTCTCTCTATGTATATATCTATATATTAATTATTATTATTATTATTATTGAATCACTTTTAGAAGAAGCATATTTAATATATGGACAAAAATCTATAACTTGGGTTGGGTGTCATAACACAAAAGAATAAAAATTCTAAACGAAATACATTCAATTTAATTAGCATTATTATTTTTAAAGGATTCATTTTAACATTTTAAAACTTTAGAGGGTCAGTAATTTAAGAAAATAGACTATACAATATAACTAATTTTATAGCACCAACATCCACTGCTAGTCACCGTCGAGATATGTCATGGGGCCACGTTACACGAATATTACTCCAAATCAATTCACCATTTTTTTTTAAATAACAGTCGATTCACAATTAATACTCCCTCCGACCTCCATAATTATGCATAATTTTTCTTTTTCCTCTATCCCCCAAAATTATGCATGGTCCATTTTAGGAAATAATTTTTTCACTTATTACCCTTATAATATGGGACCGCATCCACTTACATCCACTTTTTCTCCACTTACATTTCACTTTGGAGGATTTTCTTAAAACTCGTGCCCACTAAAACTATGTATAACTATACGGTGAGGGGGAGTATTAACGATGATATAATAATTAACATGTGTATAATTTGATATCAATTGACCCCCCCCCCCCCTTCCCCCAACCAATGTATTTCTATTCCATTCGTCGGAAACTTTCTAGGACCGTTAAGTTGAGTACGACATGAGTTTTCATTAAATGGATGGAGTTTGTTGTGAGTGGAATAATGAGGATCCCACTTATTATAGTTATATATGAAAACTCATCCACTAGATAGCATATAGGTACAACACTAGTCTACAGCCATGACTTAATTTGGTCTTCTCCACAAACCCCTCATGACTCATCATGACTCGTCCTGTTTGTTGTCGACTAGTGTGTAACCCGTCGAAATTTAACGGGGTTACTTAATATTATAATATTTATTTTAAAATACAAATAACTAATTTTTTAAAGTCATAATATGATGACGATCACTAAAAGAATTGTTATATTACATACAATGATTAGAATTCAAGTGAAAAGACGGGTTTATTTAATTTTCCCCAACTTCTTTCAAGTGTAAGGAAATCAAAAGAAATCAAAGTAAACACATGCATAAATTAATAATAATCAATTTTTAAAATAATTAGTATTGTAAATACCTCACAATCTGCCGAATTTGATTGTAAATTACGTTAGTCGTTTTGTAATGTGTCTTACACAGATCAAAATTTTGAGAACTTTTGTGCTAGTAACTCATGAGATAGCAACATACAAGTGACCATGACTAAACACAACTTCCGTTAGGTAAAGTCCCACGTTGGAAACAGATTGGCCTTGAGTAAAATTCGAGAGGCTCATGATCATTCTTACTATTGAAAACTTTTTGTTCGCATTTGTTCCTGAAATTACTTTGATTTCAATTACGCGGTCCGCGAGTTTAGTTTATCACCTAGTTTGTGTCACATGCATGATTTGTGCCAAGAAGACATGTTATAAGGTAGACGTGGCCATGTGATGGTTTTTGAATACACATAAATTGAAATTTCAGATAATTAAGAAAAAAAATCTAGAAATTCCACTTAGGCATGAGAAAGGTTGGGATGCCTTTAAAATAATCGTATATTTTTATTTGTAGAGAAATAATCGTAAATATACATACACATTCATATCCGATTAAAAAAAATTATTTGTTCACATCTTGTACACATAATAATATATATTATTGTCTGAATATGACAAAGTAAATTTTAATAACATATTGTATATTTACTCGTTTATTTATATACTTGTTACTCATTTCAAATTCAGTTCAAAAATAATTTTGCATTTTGTTATCGTCCGGAACTCGCATAGTAATAAGTGAGAAAGCCCTGAATATTATAAATGAAACATTAACAAAATTTAAAAAAATAAGTTTCAAGTATAAATTTGAAAATTTTACAATTTAAGAAACCCGATTCAACCCTGAAAGAAATATTTTTGTTGTTTGTTCCTGTCACAACATATAAGTAATGTGTGTTAACAATTTGAACCTGTTTATTTATATACACTTACTCGTTTCATTCCGATTAAGAAATTATGACTCTTTCACGTCTTAAACATGTATAGTAATACCCGCTATAAACTTAATATTTCAAACTAAACCTTAATTAATATATAGTATAAACTTACAAATCATACAATATACAATATACAATATAAGTTTAAAATTTACTCTCGTGTTTCGACCCAAAATAAGTTGATTTTTACAATCTATTCTTGTCTAAACTACTTATTAACTCCTCAAACTAGTATAACAATACAACCTAATACATCTACCCCATTAAAATTCAATTAATTTTTTTGTACAATACTTAGAATACATTAATCATCTTATCCTTTTATCTCAACTTGAATATTAGTACAAAGTAAATATTATAATATATAGTATACATGCAAAAAACTAAAACCTACATAATAATACTATTTATATACTTAAATATTAGTACAAAGTAAATATTATTAATATTTATACTATTTGTTCTCATCCTAAACTACTCATTCATTTCTCAAACTCTTATGTGTATGTGTGCGGTGTGTGTATATGTGTGTGTGTGTGTGCAGTATGTGTATATAAGTTAGAATTGATGGAAATAATTTCTTAATTGTTTGGGGTAAAATTGATAAAATTGTAAAATATATGAAGGTAAAATAGTCAAAATATAAAAATAGGAGTATTAAGATTGACTAATACCATGGTTTGACTAAGGAATGACTAAACCCTTGAGGAATAGAATGACTAAGGAAGTATCATAGGCTGAGAGTAGCAGAAATATTACCAAGGACAACTAAAGCCTCCAATGTTGGACAAATAATGCAAGATATATTATGCTTATTAGTATTGTCATCGTTGTGCCTCAACAAATATACCTAAAGTTTTGATATGCTTGATTTTTCGTTTTATAGGTTAGTTGAAGTAAACATTGTGCATCATCTTGTAGTATTTTCCATTTGTCTCCTTGGTTCTCGTTTGACTTGTAATCATAAATTCTACCGCTACTCTTGTTTAATGTTTATTTGATGTTCATCACATCCAAATTTGTTAAGAGTATTCCTTTATCTTATGCAAATTGCCAATATGAGATCTCACTATCTTCCGCTAAGGTGCAAACTATTTAAATCCCTTTTTTAAGAATTCTGTGATTCCTTTGTGCACTGACTGTTGGGACTTGACTGTAAAGACTAACGGAGCATTCACAACTACGTCTGAAAAACACTCTTCCGTCCTACGACAGCACCAGCCGCTGACGCTCTCACCCTTTAAATTAAATTTTAAAAAAAAACAAAAATAACGTTCAATTTTTTTTTTAACATTTAACATGCGCCTATATTTTTCTTTTAATTTTTTGGAGGGGCGCGTGCGCTTCACGTGCTGGCTCGAGCCGGTCTCGCGAGTTTCAGCCAGTCTCGAGCCCGCCCCTCCTGCATCGCAACAGTCTCGTGTTGGCTGCCGTCTTAAGCCGCGCTCGAGACAAGCGTTGCAGCCAGCCTAAGAGAATAATGTGTACTTCACATTAATTGAGTTAAAAAATTAATAAAAATTAAAAATGAAAAAAAGGGGTCCTAATACATACTCCCTCCGTCATTCTTGTCTTGTTTTCCTTTTCGGACTGTCCCGTTATTCTTGTCTTGTTTCCTTTTTGGAAATAATAGGAGATAATTAATTTGTTAAACAATTCAATTTACATCTTTTATCGTACTTTTCCACCACATCTTCTATGTCATCACTTTATTCCACTTTATTTCACTATTCACTCTCTCCCTCTACCCACTTTATTTTTCTTTAAAAACTCCACTAAACATACTTTTTATTCTTAATTATTTTCTCTTTAAACCCTGTGCCCAATAGAAACAAGATAAGCCTCGTGGGACGGAGGGAGTAAGAGATTGGGATAGTGGTTCTGGTAACCGTTATTATACCGTGCTCATACATAACGTATCGCTAAACAGTTATGTAATACCGTTATGTATGTCAATAAAGATAACGCTTATACATAATGTATGACTCGACTCCGTTATAAACACCGTAGGGGTAGCTATTCTCTCTTCTCCTTACAATGTATCGAATAAATGAACATAAATAACACTTTACACATAACATAGTTTAGTAATATCCGTTATCTATGCAAAAAGTGTGGTCATACGATGTTATGAATGTATTGTTATGTACGAACAGATTTTTAGTAGTGATTTTTATATAATTGTTAGTCGTACCCCCGATTTCATATTCCTTGCACCGTCACTAGCCTTAACTATATCCTAATTATGGACGTAAGGGCGGTCAAATGTATCTATATTAGTTGGGATCTATATGGAATCATTTCCTCGTTCTCATTATCAATATTCGTTGTGGTTGATATTTTGATTCTCTATTTTCTCTATATTCTCCTTGCTTGGTATTGATAATAGTTGGGCATAATTTAAATAATCTATGCAGCATTAAAAACTCTTCCAACACATACACACTCTATACACAATGTTGTTACACGCTTTATCAATCTTGAACAGTAATCTCGAAACAGGATGAAGCATCATCATGATGTTGCATGGGTAAAGAACTAGTGTAACTTGTAATCCCACTTTGATCCACATTCATTTCAATTTGAGCTGATTGACACGGATAATCTGGAATCTGCAAACGCTCCACATCACCTTCCAACATTTGCAACACTTTATTCATTGATGGACGATCATCTGGACTCATTCGTATACACCACAATGCAACTATTGTCATCTTCCGCCCAGTTTTCTTCATATCATCATCGTTTTCATCAACTTTTCCAATTTCAATATCTTTCCCTTGGTTAATGTGGTCATATATCCAATTTGGAAAGTACTGGCTAGAATCACTATGATTTCGGATCAAGTCTCTGTTTAAGCCCACCATTTCCATCAACAACATCCCAAAACTATAAACATCAGCCTTGTAAGAGACTGCGCCAATACTTCTGTTGATCAATTCAGGAGCAACATACCCTATGGTTCCTCTTGCAGCAGTCATAGTCACCGTATTCTTCTCTGTTGAGAAAAACTTTGCTAGACCGAAATCAGATATTTTGGGGTTAAACTTATCATCAAGAAGTATATTATGAGGTTTGATGTCAAAATGCAGAATCTGAACATCACACCCTCGATGCAAATACTCAATACCACGAGCAACTCCAACTGCAATCTCAAACTTGGTATCCAAATTCAATGAAACCATAGTATCTCGTTTGAAGAGGTATTTTTCAAGGGAACCATTGGGCATTAAATCATACACAAGGGCACGCTTGGAGCCTTGAGCACAATATCCAACTAGTTTGACAACATTGACATGGTGGATCCTTCCAATAGTTGCAATTTCATTCATAAAGTCTTGATCACTTGCTCTAGACTTTCCGAGTAGTTTGACGGCAACATGATAGCCACTTTGAAGCTTTCCTTTGTAAACAGCACCGTAGCCACCTTCACCTAATTTTTCTCGAAAACCTCTGGTCATCTTCTTAATGTCTGAATATGAATACCTGATTGATGTGAGTTTGTTGTCACTTTGGAAGAAGCTTTCTATTCTGTTATACATGGACAAATGCCTTCTTCGGAATTTGTAGATCAAAAACCACATTACAAATGGAAATATGACGATCCTTGGTGCCAATATGATAATGTCTGAGAGGGCGGCTGAGATGAGATGGAAGATAAAAATGAATCAACACATATATATATGAATCAATTAGTGGATTGTTCAGCAAAATTGTAAAATTTTTGTACTCATGAGTATAAAATAAGAATAATTGAAATGTATACTGTTTGTTAGTATCTAATTTTCATTAATAATGTATCAACTATTTTTTGTGTTTATTACCGGTTGAGTGATGATATAGACATGCATGAACGAAACCCTAATGCAAACAGCAAACAGTAACCTGAAATGGTAACTTCTAC
Source organism: Schizonepeta tenuifolia (assembly GCA_029490685.1). Classification (NCBI taxonomy): domain Eukaryota; kingdom Viridiplantae; phylum Streptophyta; class Magnoliopsida; order Lamiales; family Lamiaceae; genus Schizonepeta; species Schizonepeta tenuifolia. Next base: position 128,897,650 of record CM055956.1, read on the forward strand.
ATAAATTTAAAGCTAGCGCACCACATAATAAGGTTCTCTTTGCGACTGTGTAGACGTCGGTGGACCCTACAAGTGCACCATATATATACTTAATAAGGAAAATTTGACAAAAATTGAAAGAGTGAAAAGAGAGATGATGATATAGTAAAGGACTAATGAATGTAAAGATTCTTACTCGTGTATAACAATATAAGTGAGGCTGCTACCACACCGGTGAATCCCATGATGATCACTGCGAGGAGTTTTGCTGCTGCAGTAAAAAAAACTGGAGTGTTTTTACCAAATTAGAATTGTCGCAATCTTACCATTCTGATCATAATTAGAGTTATCTGTCAATGTTGATGTCAGAATTAAATTAATTAAGTGAGCAGCGCACCTACATTGGCCAGACAAATCAGGAGAAGCCCTGCACACATATATACAAAATAATTAGGAGTGGTCAGTTCCACGAACAAATAAGGACTCCAAAAAAATATTCATGTTATATTTTTAGTGTGATGATTATTATGTGACTAAACCTTAAAAATAATAGTCCCTCCGTCCAGGGTTAGTATAGTTACTTTCTCTTTTTAGCCGTCCCAACTTAGTATGATATTTCCTTTTTTGGATATGTCTTTTACCTTTTTATCTTTGAAAGTTCAACATATTCACTCATGTAAAGTTTTTTCACCAACTAAAAAATTAACAACACATCATAAATGGATCCCTTCCTCCACTTAAAATATATCTACCAAACATGCATCATACTAACGGAGGGAGTAATTTAGTATGGGGGACCGAGGGAGTAAGTGCTACATTACGCTTAGTTGATATAACACGTGTCTTTTATCCACTTGGTCATGAGTTCAATACTTCAAAAGATTGCACTTGGTTTTAATTAATTCTTTCATTATTTTCAAAACTAATTTTGAGACGAATGAATGTTTAATTATTAAATGAAGAAATCATCGGCTGATGGTGGAGTGTGGCAACCACCTTCAACTAAAATCTCCAGAAAAAACCATTGAGTGATTTATAATCTGATTGTGACAAATTATAATTTGAAATAGTACAACATAAATTAAGAGATTACCAAGTAATAAGAAGTTAGATTCGAAACTCAGTCCTCCAATATCAAAGTAATAATTTAAATTGACAGCCCCTACAAATACACCAAGAAATACATGTTAAACTAAAATGAACATTATATTGATACTAAAAAGAGAAAGGAAAATTAAAATTCTTACAGGGTACTGTTATCTCGAAGGCGGGATTAAATGAGAGTAGCAATACACCGGTCAGTGCAATGATTATCGTCACAGGGAGGCTTACTCCTGCCACTAAAAAAACTGCAATATTTTTTTTCTCGATAAAATTAGAATTCTATCAATCTTGATGTCAGAAAATTGATAAAGAAGATAAAATTGTTAAATAGGCACCTAAAATGGCGAGAGGAACTAGGAGAATCCCTGCATGACATTTAAGTAGCGGATTATGAAGATAATATATGTTGAAAATTCATAATCATAAAAACTGAGATTGGTTAGACAAGCTAGGATTGTGGGAAACCTTACCAATATTAGTTTTGGAGAATAAGAATTCCACTGCATTAATTTTCCAGAACACAAAAGCGTTAGCACATATAAACAAATTTAAGAGTTGTTGCATTAGTTAGTAATCTATTTAAGAGGTGCGTGCATGTATATATAATACTATAAGTGTAGCAGATGATTTAAGACAAATTAATAACTTAACGCATCTTCCATACTTACCCCATTTTGCGTAACGTGTTGTGCACTCGGGGCAGACATGGAGTTCAAATCCATACAAGAGAGAATGGTGGATTTCTGTAAGTGATACTGTGCTGTTCAAATCCTTAAATTCCCACGACGTCACCACTATCTTCTCTAATGTGCACATTTCTGGTACCTCTGAGGCCTTCATGTACCCAACATTAATATAATGATATCTATGGGATGCTGATGAATTAGAAGAAGTGGCACAATCAGTAACATTTGTAAAGAGGGTGGGTGAATTCTTCAATGGATTTGGACAGCTCATAAAATTAATAGGATAGCTAGAATAAGATCGAAGATAGAAATCATAATTGAAAGAAGTGGTGAAGTTATAAAGATATGTAGAAAAGGCGGGAAAAGAGCACATGTCGTTGTTTAAGGAAGCATTCACCACCCTGATGGTGGAGTTGTGGTAGTTGATTGCTTTGACATAGTATTTATGAGAATCAAAATAGATGGAGGTGAGATTATCTTTGCATGCTAATTCAAATTTGCTATCTCTGCAGTGCTTGGGGTCACCCTTGAGGCGGAAAGGGTAGCTAATATTGCTTATAATGCCGCAGGAAGAAGGGGGGCAGTGCTGGGACGTCGTCGTTTGAGAGAAATGGAGTAGTAGTAAGAGAATCAAGAGAGACGAAGACGTAGTAAGGAGGAAGGGTTGAGCTGCGAATACTAAACCCATCTATCATATAATTAAGGATTGTAGCGCACCGAAGGTAGCGGCTGCGGTTCCCACTATTTCAAAAAAAAAAAAAAAAAGGAGAGGATCGTAGAATGAATTGAAGCTAATGTGGACGAGTAACTACTAACTCCAAATATATATGAAAGCTTTTTCTTTTCATATGTAGATAACAGTCTCTCCATTCTCACACAGTTTAATTAATTTATATGACAAGATTATCGGAAGAAATGGAGTGAACGATGAAGAAGATCTAGATAAGCAAGATTGAGGAAGTTGATGACTATGCATTAGTACAGTTGGCGGAGACGACCAAGACTAGTAAGGTCGTCCACCACCAATTGTTCAACTAATTAATCTCCTCCATGGATTTTTTTTTAAATCATAATCCTTCTGTTCAATAAAACAAGACGCCAAACAAGACTTCTAAGGGTTAATTTTTAGTCAAAATGTAGAGGGAGGGTGGGATTGAATGACCACAATATTGCCATAAATAAATAAAATTCTATGGCAGTTAATGATTTTATTTTCTTCTCCACAAACCCCACACGACTCGTCCTATTTGTTGTCAATCTTGATAGCCACATAAATCTATGAGTCAACTTTTGATGTAGCTATATTGAGCAATGAAACTCAAATTTTGGCCGACCCTTTTCAGTAATACAAATTTTAGCTTCTTTTTTTTTGGCACTAATATTGTCATTAGTGCCAAAGTAACAAATTACTTAGTATTTTTTCTTGTAGTATTTTTTCTTGTGCTTTATGTTGGGACTTTTGGCACTAATATTGTCATTAGTGCCAAAAGTACTAAATTAATTAGTATTTTTTTTGTGCTTTTTGTTGGTACTTTTAGCACTAATGTTATAATTTGTGCCAAACGTACCAAATTACTTGGCACTAATGAGATGATGTTCAAGTATTTTTGGTACTTTTGGTACTGAATTTCATTGACCAGCTTCATTTCATTTTGGAGGAGGACAACAAACCTCATAGTGCCGAATGGTCCAACTTTGTGCTTAGTCCCGAGGCTTACTTCCCATGCTACGTATTGAGGCATCGTATAGAAAGATTCTATTGTTTTCTCATCTCTATGTTCGGCCTGGAGCAAAATAAAGGTAGAAAATTAGTACATAAGATACCCATCATGTAATGTATCACGAGTATCAGATATCAAGTATGAGTTTCATATGTTGAAGATAGATTAATATCAAGTAGTAAGAAAAGTAGACATATGAGTCTACTGGTAAAAATTGGTATATGTAAATATTGAAAATTAGCATATATCAAGTATATCAATTTGACAGCCATATACTGATATACCAAATACATGGTATGAATATGGACTATATTGATACCCGCCAGATGTTTGATCTGTTTGGGTTGATGAGGGAGGGAAGGGAAGCAGCATTGTTAAGAGCAATGAATGATATGAATGCGGCCAGTTTTACTCATGTGACTGAATGAATATTCAATTCTACTACTACTAATACTTGTTTCTGGCACTACAGCATGCAGCAATTGTATTCTAGTTGCTAATTTAGGTGACTTGATAACATTTTTAGGCTCTCAAGTTTATCATTTAATTTGCCCACATAATCCAAAGAAAGCAAACAATACTGAATTCCATTGACTAGCTTCAGTTCATTCTGGAGGAGGACAACTGGACAACCAACCTCACAGTGCCGAATGGTCCAACTTTGTGCTTCAGTCCCGAGGCTTTCTTCCCATGCTACGTACTGAGGCATCATATAGAAAGATTCTATTGTTTTCCCATCTCTATGTTTGGCCTGGAGTAAAATAAAGGTAGAAAATTAGTACATAAGATACCCATCATGTAATGTATCACGAGTATGTGCGCCTTATAACCTTGACGATAGGAGTTATGAACTCATGAAGAAAAGGAGGAGTTACTTTGAGCAATGCCGGCCAGAATGTATGGAAGAAATTGATTAATAAACCTTCATGTAGGAACCATAAGGATTCTGCAAAAAGGTCAAACACTGTAAGGAAACAAAACTTAGCATATGCAAAACCAAATCAATATAGATGCATCAGAAAGAATACCTGATCGGTCATAATCATCACGTGACGATACTTGAGTGACTTGAGCGACTGCTCATCATCATACTTTACACCAGTCCGGAGCCCAAGAATCTGCTTGAGCACAGTAAGCTCAGCATTCTGCATTATCTGATCATCGCTCGCTTCCCTCACATTGAGCAACTTTCACAGTTTTCCCAAGGCATCCAGCAATACCAACCACACAGTTCTCCATCAATGCAGCAACATCATCCTCCTTTAAACTAGTCATGTTAAATCTTGCAAAGTCTGGCTTGAAACCAATCTTAGTCCAATTCTGATTCCCTCTGCATTTAGAAATAATAGGCTCGGATTTGTTTCTCATATTATCTTAGAAAACCTTCATAACGCAACATTATTATAATCAGTACCAGACTAAACCTATCATGTTAAAGATACACAAATGTTATTGCTACGCACAAACTAACAATACTTGTCAAAGAAATTACTGAATTCCAAAATACATTTATTCAAACAGTTGGTTGCCTCTTCATACTTTTCTGGATCAGCTTCATCTTCTTGTTCAACTTCAGTGTCGTGCCCCAGAGATGTGTGTTTCGCAGATATAGCTCCTTGAGATACATAATGATCAAGCACCCTTACTTCGGGCAACTTTGCTCCACTACGCAGCATAGCATCCACTTGGGCCTTCTTAATCTCAACTTGAGTTGGTAGTTCACCTTTCCATCCATTCAACATTGACTTAATCTAAGATATTGACTCTACCAAGTGGCTCAATGTTCCATTAATATCTCTCATTCCTCCCCTTGTCTCCATACGAAAACTGTCCAACTCTTGATACCCCTTTCTTTGTTCAGCTGCAAGCCTTTCCATTTACCTCCTAAAGGGTATCCCTCGGTTGATCTCTATTATGTAGGGTTACATATGGCTGCTGCGGTGCCCTTGTTGAGGTGCATTCACATAATTGTTATTTCCATATCTCAAGTTATTATTGGGCCTCCAAGGTCCATTGTTAAAGTTCCTTCATTGCCCATTATCTCCTTGCTGGTATTGTTGCCCACCAGCATTGACTTCTTCATCCTCATACAACGATGGACACCTATCAGTAGAATGAGTGTTAGCGGCGCAGAGCTCACACTTCATGACTCGTATCTTTAGGATGTGACCAGGATTCTCATTCCCCATAGCATTATTCTTGTTCTGATTCATCATCTCCTTCATCATAGATAACAAGATATCGAATTTAGGATCGCTACTGGTCGGCTCATGCGTCCTAGGCATGATGGTCTCATCTTGGATCCTTTTCGTGTCTGCCATCTCAATAAATGATGGGGATTCACCGTCGTCTATAACCGCCTTTAATAGACTATGCGGCTATAGACAACGGGCTTTTTTATTGAAGACGACACATTTTCCCCGTTGTCTATTACCTTTTTTCTTGTAGTGATTGCCCATCTTTATGTTCTGAATCGCCGCTCTTGCGTTATGGATCTGGGCAAAGGGGTAATTACTCAAGAAACTTCTGCTGCATTTGTTGGCAAGATGTTACGCTGCCCTGAGGTAGTTGGTACAACCATTTCTTTGCCCCATCTTGTAGTGAAAATGGGAATGTCAAGAGGTGAATATATTCTCTTAGTGTGTTCTATGCAGCAGTTGTGTGCACAGTTTGCATTGCCATCTCAAAATCCTGTAAGTGGCGCTGCGGATCCTCTTCAGGCAAGTCACTGAACTTGGGCAGGATATGTATCAGAGAATGTTTCAACTCCCAACTTTCAGTGATAGCAAGCAAAGTGATGCCTGGTGGATTCAAATTGACATATGTTGGAAACATAATTTCCTTCAGAGTCATCTCAGGATGAGCTTGTTGTCGCACCATCTCCTCTTCTTCACTATGTGAAGTTTGTGGTGGTGACCTCTCCTAGTCACTTGCTAGTTTCTCCTCTCGTACTCGTTTTTCAGCTTCCCTCTTTAGTCTTTTCTACTTGTTGATGTACTTTTCCGGTTCAGGATGATACGTCAATTCATCGTCGATCCAAACAGGGTCAGAGCCAAACATTCACAGGGTTTCTCACTTAAGTGACAGTTACAAAATCAGCTCCCCGGCAATGGCGCCAATTTTGACGAGGCTGTTGTTTGCACTCTCAAAATGAATTTGTAGTCTATCCTCACAGCTATATAGTTAGCAAATAAGTACATGGTCGATCCACAAGGAGTTGAGTGTTACTATCCCTTGAAACCTCCTCCACCTGTAAAGAAAGTTTCATTTTGGTATCTTGATCATTGGGGCTCTCTTGCCCAATATGAGAACATAAATAAACAGTGAAGTGAAACACGTAACTTAATTAATAACAAAAACGACTTGATCTCGACAAAGACATTGTTAAGTGAATACTTTAGCTCGATCATTGGTGCAAATATATTCATCACATGCATGCATCATTGGTTATAGGACTTGAATGCTGAGATCTCTTTTTACTCACCACGCTCCCAACAAACCCTGACCTATCTTTACTTAGTTGGCGATGCACCGCAGGCTCCCTACCTTAGGCAATACCTGTGTCGAAGTCATCGTTCAGTCTCTTACCCAAGGAGCATTAGTTACTAAAAAGGCCCAACAATAAATTATCACGTCTTACCCAATAGGGTAGACACATTCCTCTAATATTAATCGATCTTAATTGAGACAAGTTATGGAAAACACTCCTACATCCCAATTGATTAGTGATATAATATTTCTTAAGTGATTAACGGCCTATTAACCTCTTAATTATATTACACCATATTAGAACAAGCTCATTAACATATCGGGAACACATGCATGCAATTATCAAGCTCGACTTAGACCTCTCAAGCCTTTTAGATCACTTCACTGTCTTGCCCACATCAAGTATAAAAACTTAGCTAGACAAGAATGTAAAAGTACGAACACAATAAATTGAGGAACTCATAATAAGAACTATATTAAAAACTTACGAAGTACTGAAAGTAAATTCAGCCAAAAGTGCCGATAGGAAATACTACGAACAAAAACAAAAATAAAATGTTGCCCGTAAGACTTGTTCTTTTCCTCAAAATCTCTCTAAATAAATAGGATGAAAGCATAAAGATGGTGTCCCTTTGCACCAGCTAGGCTTCAATATTTATAGGCGAGTACTTAGGGTTTGGGGCCCTAGTCCTTAACATAGTAGGATTCCATGAGCTACCTTGGGATGCAAGTAAATACTTGATAAGCACAACCCCAACATAGCATGTCACATCTATCTCCAAAATATCCCTTGCGGATCCTAAATCTAAATCTAAGCGGATAAGGAAAGATATTTAAGTTAGATTATCTTTCCTTATCCTTCTAGACCTAGGAGAGAAACATGCGTGATGACCAAACACTCCACCCATCTTGAACAGCCCAGCCTGCTTCCAAAAATGTAGCTTTCCATCCCTGTTTTGCCTATATTCCACCTGCAAGGCAACAAACCACCTCCTGCCCAAAATATGTCCTCCAAGACACTAAAACTAAACAAAATACACACAAAGACTCGATCTATACTACCTAGAATACATACAAAATAGATACAAAATATGGACTCGTCGCACACTCTATACACAATATTGTTACACGCTATATCAATTATGAATAGTAATCTCGAAACAGGATGAAGCATCGTCATAATGTAGCAGGGGTAAAGAACTAGTGTAACTTGTAATCCCACTTTGATCCGCATTCATTTCAATTTAAGCTGATTGACACGGATAATCTGGAATCTGCAAACGCTCCACATCACCTTCCAACATTTGCAACACTTCATTCATTGATGGACGATCATGTGGACTCATTCGTATGCACCACAATGCAACAATTGTCATCTTCCGCCCAGTTTTCTTCATATCATCATCGTTTTCATCAACTTTTCCAATTTCAATATCTTTCCCTTGGTTAATGTGGTCATATATCCAATTTGGAAAGTACTGGCTAGAATCACCATGATTTCGGATCAAGTCTCTGTTTAAGCCCACCATTTCCATCAACAACATCCCAAAACTATAAACATCAGCCTTGTAAGAGACTGCGCCAATACTTCTATTGATCAATTCAGGAGCAACATATCCTATGGTTCCTTTTACAGCAGTCATAGTCACCGTCTTCTTCTCTGTTGAGAAAAACTTTGCTAGACCGAAATCAGATATTTTGGGGTTAAACTTATCATCAAGAAGTATATTATGAGGTTTGATGTCAAAATGCAGAATCTGAACATCACACCCTCGATGCAAATACTCAATACCACGAGCAACTCCAACTGCAATCTCAAACTTGGTATCCAAATTCAATGAAACCATAGTATCTCGATTGAAGATGTATTTTTCAAGGGAACCATTGGGCATGAAATCATATACAAGGGCACGCTTGGAGCCTTGAGCACAGTATCCAACTAGTTTGACAACATTGACATGGTGGATCCTTCCAATAGTTGCAATTTCATTCATAAAGTCTTGATCACTTGCTCCAGACTTTCCGAGTAGTTTGACTGCAACATGATAGCCACTTTGAAGCTTTCCTTTGTAAACAGCACCGTAGCCACCTTCACCTAATTTATCTCGAAAACCTCTGGTCATCTTCCTAATGTCTGAATATGAATATCTGATTGCTGTGAGTTTGTTGTCACTTTGTAAGAAGCTTTCTATTCTGTTATACATGGACAAATGCCTTCTTCGGAATTTGTAGATCAAAAACCACATTAAAAATTGAAATATGACGATCCTTGGTGCCAATATGATGATGTATGAGATGGCGCCTGAGATGAGATGGAACATAAAAATGAATAAACACATATATATATGAATCAATTAGTGGATTGTTCAACAAAATTGTAAAACTAATTGTACCGATGAGTATAAAATAAGAATAATTGAAATGTATACTGTTTGTTAGTATCTAATTTTTGTATAATGTATCAACTATTTTTTGTTTATTACCGGTAGAGTGATGATATAGACATGCATGAACGAAACCCTAATGCAAACAATAACCTGAAATCTAGCGCACCAGATAATAAGCTTTTCTTTGAGACCATGAAGACGTAGAAGGACCCTACAAGTACATCAGATATATACTTAATGAGGAAAATTTGAGAAAAAATGGAAGAGTGAAAAGAGAGATGATGATATATTAAAGGACTAATGAATAAAGATTCTTACTCTTTCGTAACAAATGAATTGAGAGTGCTACCACACCGGCCAATCCAATGATGATCCCCGCGAGGAGTTTTGCTGCTACAGCTAAAAAAAGTGGAGTGTTTTTTTACCAAATTAGAATTGTCGCAATCTTACCATTCTTATCATAATTAGAGTTTTCTGTCATTATTGATGTCAGAAAAGGGTAATGATATTCGGACACACTGTGGCCACCCTTACGCGCTAAAAATGGTAATATAGGTTTTGAAAATGGAAATATCCATTAATTGGGAAGCATAAACCTAAGGGAAAAATGTGATTATTTCCATTTACAGTCAACTTTCCTTTTTTTGACGCGTGTGGCTGACCACAGTGTATCTGAATATCATTATTCGTCATAAAATTAATAAAGAAGGCAAACTTTGCAGATATTTAGTGAGAAATAAATTAATTAGTGAGCAGCGCACCTACAATGGCTAGACAAATCAGGAGAAGCCCTGCACACATATATACAAAATAATTAGGAGTGGTCAGTTCTACGAACAAATAAGGACTCCAAATAAAATATTCATGTATATATGGTTATATTTAGTGTGATGATTATTATGTGACTAAACCTTAAATATAATACTCCCTCCGTCACGGGTTAGTATAGTTACTTTCCTTTTTTAGCCGTCCCAACTTACTATGATATTTCCTTTTTTGGATATGTCTTTTACGTTTTTATCTTTGAAAGTTCAACATATTCACTCATGTAAAGTTTTTTCACCAACTAAAAAAATTAACAACACATCATAAATGGATCCCTTCCTCCAGTTAAAATATATCTACTAAATATTTATTTACTTTTTCTTAAAACCTGTATCATACTAACGGAGGAAGTAATTTAGTACGGGGGACCGAGGGAGTAACTGCTACATTACGTTTAGTTGATATAACACGTGTCTTTTATCCACTTGGTCATGAGTTCAATACTTCAATAGATTGCACATTTTTTTTTCAATTATTTTCAAAAATAATTTTGAGACAAATGACTGTTTAATTATTAAATGAAGAAAGCATTGACGGATGGTGGAGTGTGGTAACCACCTTAAACTAGGGTTGTAAACGAATCGAATTGAAGCGAATATTGGTGTATTCGATTCAGATTCGTGACATTATTTGCATATTCGAATCAGTATTCGAATCGGCTTCGAATATTTTTTTTAATTTGTATTCAATTCGGAATGATATTCACGAATATTGATTCGAATCGAATATTTGCTTCATTTTTTTTGAGTTGATTATAAACATAGTATTCGAATATTCAATTCGAAATGATACACTATTTGATTAGCAATTTTGAAGGAAATTTTCTTAAATAATATTTCCCCTATGAAACAATTAAACACTGAATTCAATAACAAATGTTATATCCAATACATTTGCCATGACTAGTATTAGCCATAGTATCTTTTTTTTTTTTTTTTTTTTCATTTTTTAGTTTTCTTTTTTTATATGTTTCTTAACTAAAAAGTAATAGTTTTTTATTTTCGGATTAATACAATTTTTATTTGTATTTTAATTAATAAAATATATACATAACATATATGCTATCTAGTGAATGAGTTTTCATATAACTAAATAGGGCCTTATTGTTCCACTCACAACAAACTCTATCCATTTAATGAAAACTCATGTCGCATCTTTTCCATGGAGGAGATTAATTAGTTGAATAGTTGGTGGTGGACGACCTTACTAGTCTTGGTCGTCTCCGACAACTGTAGTAATGCATAGTCATCAACTTCCTTGATCTCACGTAATTAACCTGCTTATCTAGCTACATCTTCTTCATTGTTTCACTACATCCATTTCTTTCTTCCGATCCATTATCGTAGTTAGATGGATTCAATATTCACAGCTCAATATTCCTGCCTCCTTACTACGTCTTCGTCTCTCTTCATTCTCTTACTACTCCTCCATTTCTCTCAGACGACGACGTCCCAGCGCTGCCCCCCTTCTTCCTGCGGCATTATCAGCAATATTAGCTACCCTTTCCGCCTCAAGGGCGACCTCAAGCACTGCAGACGTCGCGACTTTGAATTAGCCTGCGAAAATAATGTCACCTCCATCTCTTTTTATTCTCATAAATACAATGTCAAAGCAATCAACTACAGAAACTACGCCCTCATCGACAGATCCACCATCAGGGTGGTGGATGATTTCATAAACAATGACAACAACTGCTCTTTTCCCGCCTTTTCTGCATATCATTATATCTTCACCACTCCTGCCAATTCTTATTTCTATCGCCGTAATGATATGTCCTGTCCTCTTAATTTTGTGAGCTGTCCAAATCCATTGAAGAATTCACCCACCCTCTTTACAAATGTTACTGATTGTGCCACTTCTTCGAATCCATCAGCATCCCATAGATATGATTATATTAAGGTTGGGCGCATGAAGGCCTCAGAGTTACCAAAAATGTGCACATTAGAGAAGATAGTGTTGACGTCGTGGGAATTTAAGGATTTGAACAGCACAGTATCACTTTAAGAAATCCACCATTCTCTCTTGTATGGATTTAATGTCTCTGTCTGCATCGGGTGCACAACAGGACCTTACTCAAAATGGGGTAAGTATGGAAGATGCGTTAAGTTATTAATTTGTCTTAAATCATCTGCTACACTTACACTCCCTCCGTCCCACTCAATAGTCCTATTTGATATGGACACGGAGATTAAGAAAAAGAGAGTTAGATGATAAAAAATGTGATTAAGGTACTCCCCCGCACGTCAAGTCTTGCAATTAACAATCTAAACCTATGTCATAAACAATACCCCTAATATCTAACTTTTACTGCACTTAAAACAACTTTACCAACTTTCTTAATCTCCGCGCCGAGCCGTCAATGGGGCATAACTTGACGTACGGAGGAGTAGTATTTTATAGTTGTTGTTAAAGTGGTTGAGTGGGAAAACAATGTACAGTAGAGTTTGAGTTTTATAGTTGTTGTTAAAGTGGTTGAGTGGGAAAACACTAGAGTTTGAGTGTGACATAAAGTGAGTTTTAGTGTATTAATTTTGCCAAATAAGGAAATGAGACTTATTGAGTGAGACACCCGAAATGGCAAAATGGGACTTATTAAATGGAACAGACGGAGTATTATATATACATGAACACACCTCTTAACTAGATTACTTAGAATGCAACAACTCTTAAATTTGTTTATATGTGCTAACGCTTTTGTATACTGGAAAATTAATGCAGAGGAATTCTTATTCTCCAATACTACTATTGGTAAGGTTTCTGACAATCCTAGCTTGTCTAACCAATCTCAGTTTATATGATTATGAATTTCAACATATATTATCTTCATAATTCGCTACTTAAATGTCATGCAGGGATTCTCGTAGTTTCTCTCGCCATTTTAGGTGCCTACTTAACAATTTTATCTATCAATTTTCTGACATCAAGATTGATAGAATTCTAATTTTATTGAGAAAAAAAATATTGCAGTTTTTTTAGTGGCAGGAGTAAGCCTCCCTATGATGATAATCATTGCATTGACCGGTGTATTGCAACTCTCATTTAAATTTAATGCCTTCGAAACAACACCCTGTAAGAATTTTAATTTTCCTTTCTCTTTTTAGTATCAATATAATGTTAATTTTTGTTTAACATGTATGTCTTGGTGTATTTGTAGGGGCCGACAATTTAAATTATTACCTTGATAGTGGACGACTGACTTTGGGACCTAACTTCTTATCACTTGGTAATCTCTTAATTTATGTTGTACTATTTCAAATTATAATTTGTCACAATCAGATTATAAATCACTCAATGGTTTTTTCTCGAGATTTTAGTTGAAGGTGGTTGCCACACTCCACCATCCGCCGATGATTTCCTCATTTAATAATTAAACATTCATTCGTCTCAAAATTAGTTTTGAAAATAATGAAAGAATTATTAAAACCAAGTGCAATCTTTTGAAGTATTGAACTCATGACCAAGTGGATAAAAGACACGTGTTATATCAACTAAGCGTAATGTAGCACTTACTCCCTCGGTCCCCCATACTAAATTACTCCCTCCGTTAGTATGATGAATGTTTGGTAGATATATTTTAAGTGGAGGAAGGGATCCATTTATGATGTGTTGTTAATTTTTTAGTTGGTGAAAAAACTTTACATGAGTGAATATGTTGAACTTTCAAAGATAAAAAGGTAAAAGACATATCCAAAAAAGGAAATATCATACTAAGTTGGGACGACTAAAAAGGAAAAGTAACTATACTAACCCGGGACGGAGGGACTATTATTTTTAAGGTTTAGTCACATAATAATCATCACACTAAAAATATAACATTGATGGTCCCGAAACGAGTTACTGGTGTATGGGGGGGGGGAAATACACCAGTTAGGATTTGAAAAATTAACCCTGAAAATCACTTCAACTGAGTAAAAGGACTCAGTTAGAATCTCACAGCTGAGTAAGCAATCTCAGCTGGAAGAGTGAAGCTGTGCGGAATGTGGTGGAAAATTAAACTCGTTAAAACAACTCACGCTTTTTAGCTCGGTTGGTCAAAAACCAAAACAGCTCGGTTGAAAATGTGCAGATATGCAATATGTATGTCGGTTAGTTTGGTCACTTAAACATGCAATAAGCAACTGAATAAAAATGCACACAGACACACGGGATTTAACGTGGTTCGGAGATAACCCTCCTACGTCCACGGGGAGATGTGAATCCTCACACCTCAATCCAAGTTCTTCTGGACAGTTCCACACAGCTTACCCGGGTTGTGCAACCGTTGCAATAAGTTTACGGGTACTTATCAACCTTCACAGTTAAGTTTACGGGTACTTAACAACCTATGTCAAGTTTGCGGGTACTTGACGACCTGACTACTCAATTACAGGAAGAGTAAGGTCCTAGCAAACACTTTTTAGGGTGTGGGTGGGTTTTCCAACTACAGCTCGATCACGAATGAGAGCTGGATCTATGGCTTGAACGAATAAACACTCAAACTAAGATCTAAGACAGATTTTCACTCTATGAACCCTCAGCTACTAATGTTCTATCACTCTTGAACTCTCAGCTGCTGATGTTCTTAGAATAGGATTTTTGCAGATTTTTCTTTCGCTTGATTCTCTTGTGATTGCACTTCTCTGTCTTGCTTCTGTATGTATGTCGTCTATCTCTCGAATGAGAGAATGCCTCTATTTATAGGCGGAGAGGATCAACTAGCCGTTGGAGGAGCTGTTGATCTCTGTTCGTCGAAAGCGATGGCTTGTCTCTTATCTCTGCAGACTTTCCCGATATGGCATATGTGCTCTTCTGCTTTCCATCTGAGACAGCCTTGTGTTGGGCCACATGGGGTAATGACTGAACGGTCAAACCCTCATGTGACTTCCTTTTGAAATTCAAATCTTAACCCTTCTGACAGTCAACCTTGGTTAGTCGGTTGAAAGTCTTGATCTTCATCTGAGTGGTCTTGAGCTGATGTTTTGATCTGTTGAACTTCCCCTTCATTCCATCTGAACAAATGAACTCTGAGTTGTCTTTCATCCTAACTGATGTTATGCCTGAGTGATGCCTTGTTGCCATCTTCAGCTGGAGACCTGTAAAGATAAAATCTTAACTTTGCTCAAACAGCGAGCCTAAATTCTAACATTAGGTTCTGGCAACATGTACTCGGTTGGGGTCAGTCGGTTTTGGAATTCATCAAAACTCTTACTAATAAATTTCCCAACAAACATGAATATTTTTTTGGAGTCCTTATTTGTTCGTGGAACTGACCACTCCTAATTATTTTGTATATATGTGTGCAGGGCTTCTCCTAATTTGTCTGGCCAATGTAGGTGCGCTGCTCACTTAATTAATTTAATTCTGACATCAACATTGACAGAAAACTCTAATTATGATCAGAATGGTAAGATTGCGACAATTCTAATTTGGTAAAAACACTCCGGTTTTTTTTACTGCAGCAGCAAAACTCCTCCCAATGATCATCATGGGATTCACCGGTGTGGTAGCAGCCTCCGTTCAATTGTTACACACGAGTAAGAATCTTTACATTCATTAGTCCTTTACTATATCATCATCTCTCTTTTCACTCTTTCAATTTTTGTCAAATTTTCCTTATTAAGTATATATCTGGTGCATTTGTAGGGTCCACCGACGTCTACACAGTCGCAAAGAGAACCTTATTATCTGGTGCGCTAGCTTTAAATTTATGTAAAAGTTACCATTTCAGGTTACTGTTTGCTGTTTGCATTAGGGTTTCGTTCATGCATGTCTATATCATCACTCAACCAGTAATAAACACAAAAAATAGTTGATACATTATTAATGAAAATTAGATACTAACAAACAGTATACATTTCAATTATTCTTATTTTATACTCATGAGTACAAAAATTTTACAATTTTGTTGAACAATGTCCACTAATTGATTCATATATATATGTGTTAATTCATTTTTATCTTTCATCTCATCTCAGCCGTCCTCTCAGACATCATCATATTGGCACCAAGGATCGTCATATTTCCATTTGTAATGTGGTTTTTGATCTACAAATTCCGAAGAAGGCATTTGTCCATGTATAACAAAATAGAAAGCTTCATACGAAGTGACAACAAACTCACAGCAATCAGGTATTCATATTCAGACATTAAGAAGATGACCAGAGGTTTTCGAGATAAATTAGGTGAAGGTGGCTACGGTGCTGTTTACAAAGGAAAGCTTCAAAGTGGCTATCATGTTGCAGTCAAACTACTCGGAAAGTCTGGAGCAAATGATCAAGACTTTATGAATGAAATCGCAACTATTGGAAGGATCCACCATGTCAATGTTGTCAAACTAGTTGGATACTGTGCTCAAGGCTCCAAGCGTGCCCTTGTTTATGATTTCATGCCCAATGGTTCGCTTGAAAAATACCTTTTCAATCGAGATACTATGGTTTCATTGAATTTGGATACCAAGTTTGAGATTGCAGTTGGAGTTGCTCGTGGTATTGAGTATTTGCATCGAGGGTGTGATGTTCAGATTCTGCATTTTGACATCAAACCTCATAATATACTTCTTGATGATAAGTTTAACCCCAAAATATCAGATTTCGGTCTAGCAAAGCTTTGCTCAACACAGAAGAATACGGTGACTATTACTGCTGCAAGAGGAACCATAGGGTATGTTGCTCCTGAATTGATCAACAGAAGTATTGGCGCAGTCTCTTACAAGGCTGATGTTTATAGTTTTGGGATGTTGTTGATGGAAATGGTAGGCTTAAAAAGAGACTTGATCCGAAATCATGGTGATTCTAGCCAGTACTTTCCAAATTGGATATATGACCACATTAACCAAGGGAAAGATATTGAAATTGGAAAAGTTGATGAAAACGATGATGATATGAAGAAAACTGGGTGGAAGATGACAATAGTTGCATTGTGGTGCATACGAATGAGTCCAGATGATCGTCCATCAATGAATGAAGTGTTGCAAATGTTAGAAGGTGATGTGGAGCGTTTGCAAATTCCAGATTATCCGTGTCAATCAGCTCAAATTGAAATGAATGTCGATCAAAGTGGGATTACGAGTTACACTAGTTCTTTACCCCTGCTACATCATGATGATGCTTCATCTTGTTTCGAGATTACTGTTCAAGATTGATAAAGCGTGTAACAACATTGTGTATAGAGTGTGTATGTGTTGCAAGAGTTTTTAATGCTGCATAGATTATTTATATTGATAATGAGAACAAGGAAATGATTCCATATAGATCATAACTAATATAGATACATTTGACCGCCCTTACGTCCATAATTAGGAATATGAAATCGGGGGTACGACTAATAATTATATAAACATCACTACTAAAAATCCGTTTATACATAACCGAGGATAGGTACACTATTAGTGGTAATTTTCTTCAAGGAGAGATACCAGACAGTCTCAAGGCTTTGAGGGGTTTACAATATTTGGTTCTTTCTCAGAATAACTTTTCTGGGAATATTCCAACATTTCTGCCTCAGTTTCATCAGCTGTTATATCTCAACATATCTTTCAACAAATGTTCGTGTCTATTATGTAGTATTAATTTCTCTTAATTTTCTCAGATCTATACTAATATAAAAAGAGTCTTGTTTTACAAAATTTGGTTTGCCTAAAATATCCTTATTACAAATTTAATTTAGGGGCAATGACGTTATAATAATAGAAATTAAACTTACCTTATTATTTAGAATTAAACTTACCATATAATTAAAATCAAACTTACCTTATAAATTAATATATATATATATATATATATATATATATATATATATATATATATATATTATGTCTATATATTCTAAATTGGTCAATGAGTTTGAGAATATGACTTATATTTTACAAATTTATTTGATTTTATTCGTTAAATTAAACTTTCTTTATTCAATAATCAATAATATATGATTTGACGTGCATGATTGATTGAAATATTTTGTTTTGTTACTAACTTGTTTTTACTAATTAATTAATTATATAAGTCCATTATACTCATGAATAATTAGTTCCTAATAATAATTTTTATCAATTGTAAAAAATCTCCAATTACATTACATGTCATAAACTTCAAATTTAACTCATTTATTAACAAACTTATTCAAGTTTAATAGCATAAATGAGACTTCTTGACGGAGCGCTGTCGTCACACACTTCGTACAAATAATATTTATAAACACTCTTGCTCAACAAGGTAGTAGTCAGCGACAAGTGGGATCGTACCCAAGGGACCTGCTGTAATTTGTTCTTGAGATGTTGCTCAACAAAAGGGTTTTGGTCACGAAGTATCTAAATAACGTGTACTCAACAAGTAACAATATCAAATAATAAAAGAGTTTGGATTGGGTTTCGAATCCATGATCCTAATTACTCTTTACTCGTTCATTGGTGCAAAGATATTCAATTAACTGATTTTATCACTTGGTTTAAGGCAAATATTAGTTAACACCCTAAGGTCACGAAGTCACGATGTAAACACACTTAACCTATGTCTAATCAATTTTACACATCAGAAGGCAAGATCTTCTCTCTTGACCAGCAAAGTCACAAAGACACCTCATTAACGATGCTGCCCAACACGCATTAAGAATAAACATACCCAAGACAACCAAGAGGTAGGTCAATACCGACTGCTCTCCAACACCCTTTACCTTCTTGGGCACGAAAGATACTCTCGTGTTAATCCCAGTTTCTGTTAATGACTTAATCTCAATATCTAGATGGTGATCAATCAACTTCAATATCAATTAAGTCTAAAATTAATCCTAAGTGTTTCGGGAACAAAATCAATTAACGAACTAACACAATTAGACCTCACAAGTTTGAACGAGTAATTTAGAATCACTTCATCTACATCCAACCCAAACGATAAACTTAGCTAGACATGATAGTAAATAAGAACACAAAGCAAATAAAGAAAAATATACTTAGCATAAATCTGGAAACGGGTTGCTGCCAAAAAGTGTAGTCAACAACCAGGGTGTTGGCTTCACGCCAACAACTAAACTTAAAGTAGTAAAATATGAAATAAAAGTAAAATTGCCCGTAGGACTTGTTTCTTCCTCACTTTCTCTCAACCTAGAATGCAGAACTAATAATAAAAATAGCGCCGTAAACACAATGGAGCCAGCCATATATATAGGCGATGGAAAATTAAGGTTTAGGGAAGTTTCCTTGTTGATAAAGGTCTCTTCCATGTATATCTCATCCGCCCTCTCTCTTCATGCATGCACGATACTTCTTTTCTTGCGTGGTGGATATATCCTTTGATTAGGCTCAGTTAGGATAAGGAAAGAAAGATCCAATCCTTATCCTCTGCCTTGAAGGAAAAGAAAAATCTGCTCGTCCGACTCGCATCCTGCCCTTCATTGTCTGCATCCTGAATTGCCTCCGGTCTTGACCAAGATCCTGGCTCCTCCGAGTACTCTATCTGTTGGCTTAAGGATATGGGGAGGTGCTTCCTCACTTGTAGATTGGATATTCTGATGTTGCCCAGCTACAAGCTTCTAGCCCTATGCCCATTCGCATCGTATCACCATCTCAACAACAGATTTTCCATCGGATTTGCCCAGCATCCATGTGTTCTTCTCTGCACATTATCTCTCGACTTGCGTGTCCTCCCAGACACATATTGACTCGATAAAGACTAAAAACACAAGAAAAACACAAGAAAAGATGGACACAAATATGAGTTCATCACTTCTAGAAATATATTTATATTGTAATAGTAATTTACTTAAATGTATATTCTATTATAGCGTTAAACACGCCCACATTGAATGTATTGACATAAAAATTTGTTTAGATAACTCATGCACAAGTAAATAAAGCCAAAATAATCTATTTGATATAATTTGAGTTGTTTGAACCAAAATATAGATTTTGTAACTACGAGTAGCAAATTATATTTTGTCATCAATTTTCATAATTAATTAATTCAAATAAAGGCGATATTATCAAAGAATCAAACAAAATCCATCATTTTGAAAAAATATTTTAAAGTAAAATTATAAATTTGTTTTAACCACATAAGTAAATTTCATCGTTTTATGAATTTTACTAAGCTGTATATTTTGGGTTGTTGCAGATTTGGTAGTTGTGATTTTTATAGATAGTAGTTAAAATACAATTCATCTAAGTATAACTAAAAAATTATAGATGTAACGTGCACACAAATTAATTTGAGGTGAGAAAGTTGAGACACCATAAAACTCTCCTAAACGAGGTGGGAAATTAATATCATGAGGTGTCACAAAAAAGAATTAAAGAGTTTGCACATTTTACAATATTGATGAAAATTTTCTATGTTATCGAAGAGATCTCTTGGCACATTATAAAGAGCTTTCTTTCAATGCCGAGTAAATTCATTTTTGTGATAAAGTTTTAAAAATTTCTCACTTCATTCTCTCCTCGTTAGTAAATTTTCGGGAAAGATCTTGACAACTAAATCTATGAAAATTTTGCTTTTTTCTTCTTTGGTTAGACTTCTATATTATAATTGCATTCCATTAGTTTTATCATTTGCTACCCTTTTCTTTTTAGTTACTGGTGATAAATGAAAATCTAATAAGAGTTATGAAAGTTTGCTAACAGCAAGATCATCACTATCAACACACATTGGCTGCATCATTATAAGGAGAAAAAAAAATTATCAAATTTCTTCAATAAAGCAAATTCTAAAAGTAAAGAAATTAATTCTTCATACATATTCATTATCAGGATTTATTTTTTTTCTGTCACTCTAATTGTTTCATACTCTCTATGCTATTCACATCTCAATAATTTTATTATTTTTTATTTTAGTGTGAATGATCGAATATTAAATTTTGAAAATTGTAAATATTCAATAAAAAAAGAATAAAAATCATAAGTTGTAATATAAAAATGAATTGACTCATAAATATTTATTTAGTATAATCAATGTTTTTAACGTGCGAAGCACGTTAATTATACTAGTATAGAATAAATGGATGATAGTTTTCCTTGCAACTATATTCATATGGTTAGATTTTTTGTTCTTTACACACATTGATTAAACCACCCAGCCATTAAGCATTACCAAGTAAGTTTGTTTCTTGATAAATTCAATATACAATTAATAACGTAGTAAAGATGAAACAGAGTAATCATATGAAAAGGAACAGAGTAATCATAAATTCACTTTGTTTCTATTGCAAAAAATTAACTTATATATAAAGGGGTTAAGCTCCAAATTCCAAAAATCAACCAGAATTCAAACATTTCATAAAACATGATAGAGATAGAAGAGTCTTGCTAGGTTTATTAATAGCAAGAGTCCCCTACTACAAGGAACATTAGGGATATTACAATTAATTTCTTTAACAATATTCTATTTGAAGTTGAACTCATACTCCTTCAATCTTTTGCTCCCAACTTTATTTGTTCAACTTACATTTCTATAATTATGTCCATTTCTTTAACAAAAAAAATATATAAATAAAAAAATTTTATAACGTGCAATGTCAAAAATACCCCATGTATTTTTTTCCCATTTGTTCCAAGAATCATCATATTCCTATTTCCTACTACGATACAAAGGACTATCAAAATTTTCCAAATAAAATCCAAGAGTAAATAAAGTTGTGGATGAGTATGTTTGGGTGCATGACTAAATAATAATACTTGCATGTGCAAGTTTGTGGGGTAAAGGGTAGTCTGTCATCCTTTGTTAGCTGCTACCAAAGAAACAATTTCTACAAAAATTCCAACACAACGCTAGAATTTGCTATATGAAACAAAAACAAAAATATAAAAGAAATTAGTCAATGTGACATTATCTTAGCCGATTCCAACCCGGAAAAATGGCACGGTAGATGTGCCAATTCCCAATCGACACGTACCTTATTTTATGCATTTTTTTAATTTATTTTCTAACATCTAGAATCGTCGGGTTTCCAACTTTGCATAATCCATAATTTTAATTAGCAAATATTACTATACTGGCGATGTTCTGATCCATCAACATTGACTCCCTGAAGGTGGATATTAACGTCGATTCCAACTCTATTAGCGTCTACTACACTGGCGATGTTCTGATCCATCAAGAGGAAGGGGAATTGATTTTGCTCACGAGTAGAAATTACGATGAGAAGAAGAAGAAGACGACGACTAGATTTCGAAGGAACGGTTGCGGTGCTATGCTCGCCAACATATTCTCGACTGAGTTTGTGGTGGAGACTGCCGATGGTGAGAGGCAGATCAAGTGCAAGCAGGTACCAACTGTTTGAATAAATGTATTTTGGAATTCACTAATTTCTTTGACAAATATTGTTAGTTTGTGCGTAGCAATAACATTTGTGTATCGTTAACATGAAAGGTTTAGTGTGGTACTGATTATAATAATGTTGCGTTATGAAGGTTTTCTCAGATATATGAGAAACAAATCCGAGCCTATTATTTCGAAATGCAGAGAGAATCAGAATTGGACTAAGATTAGTTTCAAGCCAGACATATTTAACATGACTAGTTTAAAGGAGGATGATGTTGCTGCATTGATGGAGAAGTGTGTGGTTGATATTGCTGGATGCCTTGGAAAAACTGTGAAGGTTGAACTGAACGGAGAGCCAACATGTCAGTTCGAATCGTTTTCAAGTTATTGCCAATTTTATATGAATCCTGCAGCTGTTTCCAGCTCAGAGCCGCTCCCAAGGTGCATATATGTTTGTCACAGGCTGGTTTTAAATGTTGTTCAAATATAGTTTGCTAACTGATTTTCTGGCAGATTTGAAGAGTATGTAAACGATAGATGGCAGATTTGTATGACTCAAACCACTGTGAAAGTTGCTCAATGTGAGGGAAGCGAGCGATGATCAGATAATGCAGAATGCTGAGCTTACTGTGCTCAAGCAGATTCTTGGGCTCCGGACTGGTGTAAAGTATGATGATGAGCAGTCGCTCAAGTCACTCAAGTATCGTCACGTGATGATTATGAGCGATCAGGTTTCTTCTGATGCATCTATATTGATTTGGTTTTGCATATGCTAAGTTTTGTTTCCTTAAGGGTTTATTAATCTATTTATTCCATACATTCTGGCCAGCATTGCTCAAAGCAACTCCTCCTTTTCTTCAGGAGTTCATAACTCCTATCGTCAAGGTTATAAGGCGCACATACTCGTGGTACATTACATGCTGGATATCTTATGTACTAATTTTCTACCTTTATTTTACTCCAGGCAAAACATAGAGATGGGAAAACAATAGAATCTTTCTATACGAGGCCTCAATACGTAGCATGGGAAGAAAACCTTGGGATTGAAGCAGAAAATTGGACCATTCGGCACTAAGAGGTTTGTTGTCCTCCTCCAGAATGAACTGAAGCTAGTCAATGAAATTCAGCATTGTTTGCTTTCTTTGGATTATAATGAAATCTAGTTATCTATGTTATCATGTCACGCCCCGACTCTCGAGGTGCGACTTACGAAACAACAACAAACTTAAACAACTAACAACTAACTCAAATAAGGGAACATGCTCGGGGAAAACAAAGATGGAAGATAAGATAATCGAAATAGGTTTCCAAAAGCATAATGAAATGACTGCCGAGCATCTTAACTTCACCTACAATAGGGATCCAAATAAGCAATTCATGCTGATAGGAATAGAATTCCAACAAAAAGAGAAAGCCTATGAATATATATACCATGTTAAGAGGATCATGTTCAACAACGATTCAAGTTAACGAGCCCATTGCTCGGAATTACAAATTAAAGAGTTACGAATTCAGCAAGTATTCAAAGTCTTCGAGCACAACACTCGGAATCAAAAACATGAGTATCAAAGTATTAGCATCAACAGACATCAATTCAAAAGGGTTGCAGCGGAAACTTGCATCAATACCCAACACTTGCACGTATAAAGACGTAGAAATGCCAGTCTGAAATTCAACTAAACTCAACCAGCAAAACCAAACCACACCACCAAGTATCCATGCCATCGCCATCCAGTCAACCTGCATGTTTAGAAACACACGCAGGGCTGAGTACGAACACAAGCCAAAAAATTTGAATAAAGATGTTTCATAAAGCTATAACAATTGAACTTGCCTTGCCGAACATCACAAGTAGATAAGCAGTTTTAAAAAAAACAGTTTACTTGTGCATGTTAAAACATTTTCCTTTAAACAGACTGCGCAGTCAAATATCACATAATATAATAGTATGCATCATCTCTCACAAACAATCTTATTGTGTTGAGAAGTAGGCCTCCTTCTCAAACACTGTGACTGGCCTAACCGAAGCAAGGCTCACAGTCACCTCAACATATACCACACGTGGGTTTCCTGTCTTTCACAGGATAAAAACATCTTCACATAAACAGATGATAACACATACCAAACTTTAATAAAAACGGCAAGTCAATCATATTTGAAATCATATCATAATACTTAATGGCATAAATAATTCTCGTCAATAGTTTTGGTTCAGAAAAGCCCACATGACTTCCGAAGCACTAGCTAGGTGGTTTAGGGCTATTTGTCCTCGTTTAATGATCCGTCCGGCTCGATCCTTCACAGTTTGACATCGATAGAAAAATAAGATTTATGAAAGACGGACACAAAGGCGTTGGACATAATCTGAAGGACTTCTACTTGAGTTGTCTCTCTCTTTGCTTTAACTTTTCTAACGAATCTCGCGTTCTCAACTTATTAACTCTACTCGAATTGGTTATTATTACTACTCAACGGCTTACACCTTTCTCGTTCTAATTAATAACGTCATCGTCTACAATCTATTACTCGAACTTTCTTTCAAAGACTTCAATTGATTCTTGGTTTAACAAACAATAATTCAATCGTTTTGCATACAATGGTTCATTTATCTTTTACGTCATAACTAATATTATGCATTTAAACATTTATACAATCATATAATGAATTCACATAAATCAAACATACTTCAAGACACATTAACATTCATTCATTTTAGACCTTAAAACCTAACTCGATTATGCATTTCTTTTTATGAAGGCTCAAACTATCAATTCTATTTTTCTTGTTTATAGACAACGCTTTATTCTACATCCGTTATCTTATAAGATATTTTATAACCTTTACTCCATTAACATAATTTCTCTTTAACTCTTATTAGATTTTTATGATACTATAATTTCTTGTTCATTTCTAACTTGATTCTCATTTCTTAACTTGAATATTATTCTTCTATTTATTATCTCGGTTTATCTTTTATTCGCTTGGTTTGAAACAACGTCCTCAATTACTTATTTAATTAACTTCTTTTCATTTATTTCTCGACATCTTATTTTATCCTTATTTTCTTGATTAACTTATACGAGTATCTATTTTAACTCGTCTAGCATCTTTTCTTTACTCAATTTAACTTCCCTTTTTACTTCTTTATTGATTAATTTTTCTTAAACTCGGCTTTCTTTATTTTTGCTTATTTCTTTAATAAATTCTTCTTTTCTTGTATTTAACCTTTAAGCCATTTCTTACTTAATGATTTCTTTATCTTTTAATAAACACTTTTATTAATTAGCTCATTTTATTAGTTACATTATAAAAGATCTTTTTGTTGTAGCTTAATAGAAATTTAAGTCTTTAAATTTTAATACAAGAAAATTTATTAACATATCTTTTATGCATTTTTCATCCTTTAATCAATTAAAAGCTTTTAAATTTTAATCTTTTTTGTCAAAAACTTCTATCTTTATTCAACATTTAAACTAACATTCATACATACATTGTATCACTTAAATATTCAATCTTTTCTACATTTTCACATTTATATTTCTTTAAAAACTTCAACATGCAATTTCATTTTCTTAATTTAAACACATGTATGATTATACTAACATAACATACAATCACCTCATTGATCAAAACATCACTCAATACATCAACAAAACCAACAAAATAAAACCTCTATTTTTGATCAAAACTCACGGCACACACATGCATATTTTGTGCATTTTATTTCTCAATTTTTCATGTATAAAATCTCATTCTTAACATGATAAAAATAACAAATCAAGCATCAAAATAACAATAACTCAAAGAATTCATATTTCTCCTATTTTTACTATAATTTTCGGCATTTATCAAATTTTTAGGGTTTTAGTTTATTTTTCTTCTCTTAATTCACCGATTAAAATCTATCGTTCCATTCTCCTATCGAATTCTTCTCACTCGAATATCACATGCACATCCTACGTTTGCCTAAACATAATTTAAATAGCATGCATGCATAGTTCTTTCTTTTAGGACTTAGAGATATACATATTTACAACTAATCAAATGAATTTTCATACTTTAATTTAAATGGGAATCCTTCTCTTGGCTCTTGGAATCCAATTGGATGGAAATGGTAGCTTCAAAGCTCGGACTTGAAGAGAAGAAAGATGTCTTTTTCTTGAGAATATGGATGAAATGAATGGAGATTGATACTTTCTACTTCATTTCCATGGATGGAGAGCTTGAATACATGGTTGCATGTAAGAAAAATTCAAGAGAGGTATGAGAGAGAGAGATTGCCGAGAGAGAGTAGAGAGTTTGGAGAGAATTTTGTTGTTTTTCTTTCTTGCTTGGAGAGAGGGAGAGATCGAATGAGAGAGAGAGTGATGGAGTGAATGTAGTCTTCTTTCCTTGTCTTAGATGAATGCATTTGAAATCCAACAAAAGGAATAAAGTGAACTTGTTGGAAGTTGTATTAAGACATGACTAGATAGGTTGATGTGATGTTAATTGCATGCATACTCTAGTTCACAATTTACTAAGTATGTTGGTCATTTCTAGAGTGTAGGTATGATGACATCTAGGTATAGCCTATAGGTAGTGTGAGGTGGCGTGAGGGAGTGAGAGGTGGATGACACGTGTCGTCGTCGTGTCGTTACGGGTGTTAATTATCCGGTCGTAAAGGTTTTCTGGATAAAACGATTCGTATTAATTCCTTTTTATGATATTAACGGGTCTAACCTCTTCTCGTCTCACTTCCAACACTAAGCATCTCAACCCTATTTTACGTCTCAATTTAAAAGATTAAAGGTTTCGATCAATTTAGTCCTTTAAATCTCACTGGGTTTTTAGTCGGCTTCTCAATCCATTTATTAATCCTTTAAAGATTAACTCCTCATTACTCTTCTCAATTCTCGGATAAGTTCTTACCCTATCTCAGTGATCTTAAAAGTAATTCTAAGTTCGAAGATTCTATTTCAATCTATTTTAAGTTCGTCGGTACAATTATATGTCTCGGCGATTAATATTATGCTATTTCGATTCAAGCAAACTCTTTAAGATTTTTATTGTAATTACTCACGTACTCATTTTCATATAAATAACTCAACAAGCATATCACATCATCATCATCTCAGATAAATAGAATAGATAAATTCACACAAGACTCACAAAGTATTCTAAACGTTTTACTCATTTCTTTGTTAGAAAAGAAAAATTTTACTCATAAATTCTCATCCTTTAACTCACTCGGTCAATTACACGCTCTCTAAAGGTATAAAAACTCGGGGTATCACATATCAATTATAGGTGTTGGCATGTTTCTCGGTGTTGGCATGTTTCTCACGTGAAGAAGCGAGGGAGTACTTTGAAAACCTTGATGATATCATTTGTGCCAAAACTACCAACAAAAATCACAAAAAAATACTAAGTAATTTGGTATTTTGGCACAAATTATAATATTAGTGCTAAAAGTACCAACAAAAAGCACAAAAAAAATACTAATTAATTTAGTACTTTTGGCACTAATGACAATATTAGTGCCAAAAGTCCCAACATAAAGCACAAGAAAAAATACTACAAGAAAAAATACTAAGTAATTTGTTACTTTGGCACTAATGACAATATTAGTGCCAAAAGTGCCCGACCCCTTGTACCCGAATCCGACCCAATCCGAGCCCTAACCCGACCCGCATGCCCTTCATTAAGGGTATCCCAAATCTATATACTAATATAAAAAGAGCCTTGTTTTACAAAATATGGTTTACCTAAAATACCCTTATTATATAATCTAATTTATGGTCAATTATTTCATTTAATAGTAGTATATTATATGTATAAAAAATAGAATAATAGCTCCTTCGAAAAAAAAAATAAGAACAGTTTATTAAGAATTAAGTTTACCTTATAAGTCACAACGTAACCCTACTTTGCAGATTCAACTCATCTGCTGCTCGTCTTTCTCTAGGGAGGGAGAACGAGGCACAATAGCTCTCAAAGAAACTAGGTTTTCGACTAACCTTTTCCAATCTAGCCACGCAATGATTCAGCGGCATGCAGCAAAAAGGGATCACGGTCAAGGTAATTTTTTTTTCTTCTTGAAACAATCAATATTATATATCAACCAAATGGGGAAAAGGGTACATCATCATCGGATTGGGATCACGATCAAGGTAATAGCATCCGCAAACCAAATAATCAGGTACATATATTCAGGTTACCAAAGATCAACAAGGTATGATGGGCGATTTATTTACATCTATAGATTAGGGCGGTTTTTTTTTTTTTTTTTTTTGGTTCTATGTCACTAGACTATAGCTAGGATTATGTGATCATCATATTTTGGTTGTTCTTCATGACGAGATAATTCTAAATTCTCTTATTACAAAACAATTGTGCGTGTGAGTACATAATTAAGTTTCGCAACAAAATTCTTTTGCTATAAAGATATTAATTGAATTTAATTTTTTATACCATCTTCATCTGAATATAAGGATCGATACACTTTGTGGTCTATGTTGTGCAGTAGTTAAACCAATAGAACGATTGAAGAGATTGAAATTTGTATGCTCTTATAGAAGGATTAATTGACATGCATATATATATATATATATGTTGCAAAAATTATGAAATTAAACAATGACAATTTTTTTTAGAATGTCTTGTTAAAATTCCCATCAATGGTTTCCTTTGAGAGTAAGAAAAGTTTTGTGAAAAATATTCCCAATAAATAAGAGTATGTATTAATGTAAAATTAACTTTTGAGAGTAAGAGAAGTCTGGTGAAATAAGTTCCAACAAATAAGGGTATGTGTTAATGTAAAAATAAAGGGACCAATTGCACAATGGTCGCAAGCTTACTACCCTTAAATAGGTCGTCACGCGTCTCGTGTTGGACTAGCCCAAACTATCCAGTAGGTGCTAAGGACCTGCAACACTTGGAATGATTGCTGTGAATACGTCTCTCTCAAAGTAGTCAAGTAAGCCGTGCACCCTTCTCTCCTAATGCTTCCTCTCTCTCTCTCTCTCTTCATCATGCACCATGTACCAGCCTTCTTGCTTTTTTGTTATCTTAACACATAGATTATGCTTTGAATTTCGCTCAGCACTTTGAGGGAATTCTTGATATGTGTTGGCATTTGATTATGTCTCATTCTTCACTGCTGATCATGTATATTTGTCTTGTATCGTTAATTTCATGAATCATTGTCAAGGGGGTGTTTCTATTAGATATGCAACTTTAACTTTTAGATTAGTTGTTTAGTTGTCAAGTATAAATAGGGACCCTTCATGTACTTTGCAGTTAACATTTTTCACAATGTAATCATAATAGAAAATTTACCATCTCTCTCCCTGTTTTTCTTTTGTACTCTACAATTTCTCTCTCATTGCAAATTCACATTTCTTAAAGGTTTCCAACATCATTGTGTGAGTCGCAGCCAACTCATTGGAGCTTCGTTTCCAAGATTGATATGAAGAATAAAGTGTACTATGAAGTATGTGATTTTTTGTACATCAACGCTCATTGTATTGATGATCTACCAGTGCTTTCTGTTCATTCATAGCTTCTTTCTTTCACAAGATTGAGGCATTGATCGGAATCCTGAAATGGAATGGAAAAGCTGAGGTCCTTGATATCAACATCAGAGAGGCTTTTTGAATCCAAATTTGAACAAAAGAAGGTAACAAGCTGGATGAGAGTGGCTTTTCCATTCACTTCTGAAGTTTTATCAGTTTTTCCATTCAGAAGGGGAACAAGGGGAACAGTGATGTCCTCATTTGTCGTCTTGCATGGTCCTCTGAATTGATAGAATAAGCAAACAAATTAGAAGATATACCAGTATATTCTTGCACTCCAAGCTGATCTTGGTGTGTTACTCTGCAGTAAGCATCAATCATCATACAAGCAAGAGATAAAACTCAAGATCAATGGGAACTTGATATGGTTCATGTTTTTATTTTATATCAAGTATAATCATTCTCTTTACGCTGGATGAAAGAACTGAGACTTTTGATTCATACCGGCTTCCACTTTTCTATTGCCACATTAGCAACGTTATTGCTTGAGTACAGAGAATTAAGATGGAAGGCATGATGCTAGCTTTTTATGAGAGACTATATTGTCTCTTGGATATATCTTGGATCTTTTCTTCCTTAGAAGAAATAATGTAAATTGTTTCTTATGTAGCAAAGCAGTGTTAAAGGGCCAAAAATAGGAATTTCATGATCGTACTAGCCTATTCCTGGTGTGTAGGGGCAAATCATCTCTTTTTCCCACATGCTTGGCAGAATATTCAATTTATTATTGAAGTATTATGTTCTTCATTGTATCAAAAGCTCCATATTATTTGAAATCTTAGAGAAAATTAGATAAAATGTAAGAACGAGCTCTTGCATGGAGGGTTGTAAATCGTACATAAAATTTTGTATACACGTGATATCTTATTTTAGAACTTTAGTTTTATCGCCTTTCTACATCAATTTTTTTAAGTTTTGGTTAGGAGATGCAAGATGCAGAGCACTATTATCTTCTTGTGCTATAGAGTAATGAACCACATATATAACCACACTATGAATTAAGGAGCTCCAACTTTAAGCTCAAGTTGAGGTACTAGAGGTAGATTATCTACTAACCATGTTATGAGATAAGACAATAGATGATGTGTGTCTAAACATGTATGCACTTCAGACCAAAAAAATGCTTATTGGGATGAGGTTCACTTAAAAGTTGGAGATATGAACCGTCCCAATGGCAACGTTCATCTTTCCTTTTTTATTTGTACCATTAGTATATCTCATTCCAAAAATGGAAGAAATTAACTCTTCAAAAGCAAGACCAACCACTTTTTATCTTTTTTATCTGTGTTTCTTAACAACCATACCTAAAGAAGTGAGACCTTGCTATTAGGACGGATGGAGTAAATTACAGTGATAGTGAGAGAATCAATAAATAATTTGTTCATGCTAGAACATTAGAAAATTTTGATCTGAACTCCGTCGTTTTTGCTAATATTCTAAGATGAAAATAAAGATAGCAACAAAAGGATATAGAAGTTAAGTCTTTTACTCCGTCACTCCAAAATGTGGTTGTTATTTTTGCCATTTAGGTCCGTCCATGATATGAATGTCATTTCTGTTTATAATAGTAGGACCAACATAATACATAAATCCCTCCGACCCATTAAAATTGTCATGTTAGTGTTCGGTACGGAGAATAAGGGTAAAAAGATAAAAAGTGGGTTAATCTCATGACTTTTAAAAGATTTTGAAGGGTTAAAATTTTCTTTATTTGGAAGATGACAATATGAGTGAGACACCTAAATACGGAAAGTATGACAATATGAGTGGGCCAGAGGGAGTATATCTAACCTTATATTTTCCACTACATTCACATTTATTGTGGGACCTTATTCCACTCATTACAATCTACTACTATCCACCAATTCCTTAAAATCCAAGTCGTCTACAATGTGACAACCATATTATGGATGGAGGAAGTGAAATACAGAAGTCTCATAAAACATAAAATAGCATTATTTTTATTCTTTCATCATTTGATGGTAAAAAAAATGAATACTCTATCTACATTTTGTGTACATCTTTTCTTACTTGAATACTTTCGGGGGGGGGGGGGGGGGGGGGGGTTGTATACTACTATACTTAAGTTCTTATGTCATAATCTTTTGTTGGTCATAAAATTATTTTAAGAGTTTCTTAACAAATGATCAAGATTGTGAATCTTTTGAAAAATCATGTCAATGTCATTGAACCTCATTTACATTTAGAAATTTCACAAATGGACTTGGTAAGGTTAAAAAAACTTATATCTTGTGAAATTTTCCTTACATACTTATAAACAGAGTTGTAATTTACTATCTCCTAAATAACTTTATCTTTGATGTTTGTTTTTTTCACGCTATTAATCTTAGTACAAGTATTGAATCTTTACAATGTGGTTATAAAAATATGATGAAGAACAAAAGAAATTTGGCATTTCTACGTATAATGTAAACTGTTGTAGCCAACCACTCTTCGGATATCTTAAAGTCATTGCGTTTGGACGGGACAAGCCATAAGTAACCAACATTATTCAAGATGCATCTCATTTAAAGTCCCTTGGCTCGACCTTTTGATACATTTTTTTTCTCTCTCTTTTCATTGATTCATGAATATTTTGTTTATCTTCCCTATTGAAATGTCATAAGTAGTAATTTCCCTTGCTACAAATTGTTCTTAATTAATATGTAGTACTTTATAAAATTCTTTGTACTTACAATAAATTATAAAATATACACCATGTTATCAAAGTATATATAAATCAAATATTCTATATAGTATATATATATATACCATATGTTTATCAAAAATTCAATATAATTATTTACTAAAAAAAGATATTAGACAGATTTGAGGAAAACGGGTATCTTGTTGCATATTTCACTTGAGCTAAAATATAAGTTACACGTGCAACGCACGTATCATTTGCTAGTTAAAAAAAAAAGCTAAAATTTGTATTTCTGAAAAGGGTCGGCCAAAATTTGAGTTTCATTGCTCAATATAGCTACATCAAAAGTTGACTCATAGATTTATGTGGCTATCAAGATTGACAACAAATAGGACGAGTCATGTGGGATTTGTGGAGAAGATAATAAAATCCTTAACTGCCATAGAATTTCATTTATTTATGGCAATATTGTGGTCACTGAATCCCGCCCTCCCTCTACATTTTGACTAAAAATTATCCCTTAGAAGTCTTGGTTGGCGTCTTGTTTTATTGAACAGAAGCAGTATGATTTAAAAAAAAAAAAAAAAAAAATTCCATGGAGGAGATTAATTAGTTGAACAATTGGTGGTGGACGATCTTACTAGTCTTGGTCGTCTCCGTCAACTGTACTAATGCATAATCATCAACTTCCTCGATCTTGCTTATCGAGATCTTCTTCATCGGTTCACTCCATTTCTTCCGATAATCTTGTCATATAAATTAATTAAACTGTGTGAGAATGGAGAGACCATTATCTACATATGAAAAGAAAAAGCTTTCAATGGGTTCAGTATTCACAGCTCAATCTTTCCTCCTTACTACGTCTTCGTCTCTATTGATTCTCTTACTACTACTCCATTTCTCTCAAACGACGACGTCCCAAGCAGCTATTGATCCTCACCAGCTCTGCCCCCCTTCTTCCTGTGGCATCTTTCCCAATATTAGCTACCCTTTCCGCCTCAAGGGCGACCCCAAGCACTGCAGAGATGGCAGATTTGAATTAGCCTGCGAAGATAATGTCACCTCCATCTATTTTGATTCTCATAAATACTATGTCAAAGAAATCAACTACACAAAACACGGCTCCATCATCAGGGTGGTAGATGCTTCCATAAACAATGACGACATCTGCTCTTTTCCCGCATTTTCTGCATATTTATATAACTTCACTTATTTCAATAATGATTTCTATCTCCGGCATTATTTTAGATACCGTTGTCATATTAAATTTATGAGCTGTCCAAATCCATTGAAGAATTTACCCACCCTCTTTACAAATGTTACTGATTGTGCCTCTTATTCTTCGAATTCATCAGCATCCCATACATATGATTATATTAAGGTTGGGTATATGGATGTCTCGGAGTTACCAGAGATGTGCATATTAGAGAAGATAGTGGTGACGTCGTGGGAATTTAAGGATTTGAAAAGCGCAGTATCACTTTCAGAAATCCACCATTCTCTCTTGTATGGATTTGAAATCCATGTCTGCCCCGAGTGCAGAAAAATATTATTACATCAGTTTAATAAATGGGGTAAGTATGGAAGATGCTTTAAGTTATTAATTTGTCTTAAATCATCTGCTACACTTATAGTAGTATATATACATGCACGCACCTCTTAAATAAGATTACTTAATGCAACAACTCTTAAATTTGTTTATATGTGCTAACGCTTTTGTGTTCTGGAAATTAATGCAGAGGTTTTCTTATTTACTGGAGGTAAGGTTTCCCACAATCCTAGCTTGTCTAACCAATCTCAGTTTTTATGTTTATGAATTTCAACATATATTATCTTTATAATCCGCTACTTAAATGTCATGCAGGGATTCTCCTAGTTCCTCTCGCCATTTTAGGTGCCTACTTAACAATTTTATCTTCTTTATCAATTTTCTGACATCAAGATTGATAGAATTCTAATTTTATCGAGAAAAAAAAAATATTGCAGTTTTTTTAGTGGCAGGAGTAAGCCTCCCTGTGACAATAATCATTGCATTGACCGGTGTATTGCTACTCTCATTTAACTTTAATCACGCCTTTGAAATATTAGCCTCTAAGAATTTTAATTTTCTTTTCTCTTTTTAGTATCAATATAATGTTAATTTTTGTTTAACATGTATGTCTTGGTGTATTTG
Source organism: Schizonepeta tenuifolia (assembly GCA_029490685.1). Taxonomy (NCBI): domain Eukaryota; kingdom Viridiplantae; phylum Streptophyta; class Magnoliopsida; order Lamiales; family Lamiaceae; genus Schizonepeta; species Schizonepeta tenuifolia. Next base: position 128,932,441 of record CM055956.1, read on the forward strand.
TAGGGGCCGACAATTTAAATTATTACCACTTGGGACGAATGACTTTGGGACCTAACTTCTTATCACTTGGTAATCTCTTAATTTATGTCGTACTATTTCAAATTATAATTTGTCACAATCAGATTATAAATCACTCAATGGTTTTTTCTCGAGATTTTAGTTGAAGGTGGTTGCCACACTCCACCATCCGCCGATGATTTCTTCATTTAATAATTAAACATTCATTCGTCTCAAAATTAGTTTTGAAAATAATGAAAGAATTAATTAAAACCAAGTGCAATCTTTTGAAGTATTGAACTCATGACCAAGTGGATAAAAGACACATGTTATATCAACTAAGCGTAATGTAGCACTTACTCCCTCGGTCCTCCATACTAAATTACTCCCTCCGTTAGTATGATGCATGTTTGGTAGATATATTTTAAGTGGAGGAAGCGATCCATTTATGATGTGTTGTTAATTTTTTAGTTGGTGAAAAAACTTTACATGAGTGAATATGTTGAACTTTCAAAGATAAAAAGGTGAATATTTTTTAGTCACATAATAATCATCACACTAAAAATATAACATGAATATTTTTTTGGAGTCCTTATTGGTTCGTGGAACTGACCACTTCTAATTATTTTGTATATATGTGTGCAGGGATTCTCCTGATTTGTCTGGCCAATTTAGGTGCGCTGCTCACTTAATTAATTTAATTCTGACATCAACATTGACAGAAAACTCTAATTATGATCAGAATGGTAAGATTGCGACAATTCTAATTTGGTAAAAACACTCCAGTTTTTTTTACTGCAGCAGCAAAACTCCTCGCAGTGATCATCATGGTATTCACCGGTATGGTAGCAGCCTCAGTTCAATTGTTACACACGAGTAAGAATCTTTACATTCATTAGTCCTTTACTATATCATAATCTCTCTTTTCACTCTTTCAATTTTTGTCAAATTTTCCTTATTAAGTATATATCTGGTGCACTTGTAGGGTCCACCGACGTCTACACAGTCGCAAATAGAACCTTATTATCTGGTGCGCTAGCTTTAAATTTATGTAGAAGTTACCATTTCACGTTACTGTTTGCTGTTTGCATTAGGGTTTCGTTCATGCATGTCTATATCATCACTCAACCGGTAATAAACACAAAAAATAGTTGATACATTATTAATGAAAATTAGATACTAACAAACAGTATACATTTCAATTATTCTTATTTTATACTCATGAGTACAAAAAGTTTACAATTTTGTTGAACAATGTCCACTAATTGATTCATATATATATGTGATAATTCATTTTTATCTTCCATCTCATCTCAGCCGTCCTCTCAGACATCATCATATTGGCACCAAGGATCGTCATATTTCCATTTGTAATGTGGTTTTTGATCTACAAATTCCGAAGAAGGCATTTGTCATAGAAAGCTTCTTACAAAGTGACAACAAACTCACAGCAATCCGATATTCATATTCAGACATTAGGAAGATGACGAGCGGTTTTCGAGATAAATTAGGTGAAGGTGGCTACGGTGCTGTTTACAAAGGAAAGCTTCAAAGTGGCTATCATGTTGCAGTCAAACTACTCGGAAAGTCTGGAGCAAGTGATCAAGACTTTATGAATGAAATTGCAACTATTGGAAGGATCCACCATGTCAATGTTGTCAAACTAGTTGGATACTGTGCTCAAGGCTCCAAACGTGCCCTCGTATATGATTTCATGCCCAATGGTTCCCTTGAAAAATACCTCTTCAATCGAGATAATATGGTTTCATTGAATTTGGATACCAAGTTTGAGATTGCAGTTGGAGTTGCTCGTGGTATTGAGTATTTGCATCGAGGGTGTGATGTTCAGATTCTGCATTTTGACATCAAACCTCATAATATACTTCTTGATGATAAGTTTAACCCCAAAATATCTGATTTCGGTCTAGCAAAGTTTTTCTCAACAGAGAAGAAGACGGTGACTATGACTGCGGTAAGAGGAACCATAGGGTATGTTGCTCCTGAATTGATCAACAGAAGTATTGGCGCAGTTTCTTACAAGGCTGATGTTTATAGTTTTGGGATGTTGTTGATGGAAATGGTGGGCTTAAACAGAGACTTGATCCGAAATCATGGTGATTCTAGCCAGTACTTTCCAAATTGGATATATGACCACATTAACCAAGGGAAAGATATTGAAATTGGAAAAGTTGATGAAAACGATGATGATATGAAGAAAACTGGGCGGAAGATGACAATAGTTGCATTGTGGTGCATACGAATGAGTCCAGATGATCGTCCATCAATGAATAAAGTGTTGCAAATGTTGGAAGGTGATGTGGAGCGTTTTGCAGATTCCAGATTATCCGTGTCAATCAGCTCAAATTGAAATGAATGTCGATCAAAGTGGGATTACGAGTTACACTAGTTCTTTACCCCTGCTACATCATGATGATGCTTCATCCTGTTTCGAGATTACAGTTCAAGATTGATAAAGCGTATAACAACATTGTGTATAGAGTGTGTATGTGTTGCATAGATTATTTATATTGATAATGAGAACAAGGAAATGATTCCATATAGATCATAACTAATATAGATACATTTGACCGCCCTTACGTCCATATTTAGGAATATGAAATTGGGGGTACGACTAATAATTATATAAACATCACTACTAAAAATCCGTTCATACATAACCGAGGATAGGTACACTATTAGTGGTAATTCTCTTCAAGGAGAGATACCAGACAGTCTCAAGGCTTTGAGGGGTTTACAATATTTGGTTCTTTCTCAGAATAACTTTTCTGGGAATATTCCAACATTTCTGCCTCAGTTTCATCAGCTGTTATATCTCAACATATCTTTCAACAAATGTTCATGTCTATTATGTAGTATTAATTTCTCTTAATTTTCTCAGATATAGAATAAATGGATGATAGTTTTCCTTGCAACTATATTCATATGGTTAGATGTTTTTGTTCTTTACACACATTGATTAAACCACCCAGCCATTAAGCATTACCAAGTAAGTTTGTTTCTTGATAAATTCAATATACAATTAATAACGTAGTAAAGATGAAACAGAGTAATCATATGAAAAGGAACAGAGTAATCATAAATTCACTTTGTTTCTATTGCAAAAAATTAACTTATATATAAAGGGGTTAAGCTCCAAATTCCAAAAATCAACCAGAATTCAAACATTTCATAAAACATGATAGAGATAGAAGAGTCTTGCTAGGTTTATTAATAGCAAGAGTCCCCTACTTCAAGGAACATTAGGGATATTACAATTAATTTCTTTAACAATATTCTATTTAAAGTTGAACTCATACTCCTTCAATCTTTTACTCTTTTGCTCCCAACTTTATTTGTTCAACTTACATTTCTATAATTATGTCCATTTCTTTAACAAAAAAATATATAAATAAAAAAGAGACATATTTTGAAATAGCCATAATAACCATTTAAAATATAAATTTTGGCCCACCTCCTTCAAAAATATAAAATTTGACCATTTTTTTTCAATTTGGGTCGAAAATACCCTTAATGAAACGGACGGAACGGGTCGGGTCGGATGCGGGCAGGCGCGGGTCGTGTCGGGCCTGGTATGAGGCAGTTGGTACTTCTGGTACAAATTTAGTCATATTAGTACCTGTTCTAGTACTTGTGGTACAAATTTAGCCTTAATAGTGCCAATTGTTCCAGATTTGGTACAATTGGGACGAATTGTCGAATTAGTTCTAGATGTTCCAAGTTATGACATGGTACTCTTGGGACAAACATTCCAATTATTCCATGTTATATTGCGCCGATTTTGCGGCTCCGCCTTCGGCTCCGATTGTACGGCTCCGCTTTCGCTCCGATTATTAATATAAAGATAATCGTCGGGCAATAATTTAGATTTCTTCGGCTCGCTCCGAGGCCTTCAGCTCCCCTCGCTCGAATCTTGACCGAAGAAGAAGCGGTAAACAAAAAACGAAGAGGCAAACAAAAATTGGAAATTAAAAAAAAATCTGAAAAATAAAAAAAAAACAGAAAAAAAGAAAAAAATCTGAAAAAAAAAAAAAAACAGAAAAAAAGAAAAAAAATCTGGAAAATAAGATAAAAAAGAAATCTGAAAAATAAAAAATAAAACAGAAAAAAAAGAAAAAGAAATCTGGAAAATACGAAAAAAAAAAGAAAAAAAAGAAAAAGAAATCTGGAAAATAAGAAAAAAAAATAGAAAAAAGAAAAAAACTGGAAAATTTAAAAAAAAAAGAAAGAAAAATTTGAAAAGGGAATTAAGTGTCAATAAAATAAGTCTCACAAATAAAAGAGGGAAAAGGATATTTAGGTCTTAAGTTCAAAAAAATGGCCATAATTTATATTTATGAAGAGGGTGGACTATAATTTATATTTCAATGCTCATATTGGCTATATCACATGATATTCTCAATAAAAAAGTTTTATAACGTGCAATGTCAAAAATACCCCATGTATTTTTTTCCCATGTGGCCCACCCTAGCCGCTTTGTTCCAAGAATCATCATATTCCTATTTCCTACTACGATACAAAGGACTATCAAAATTTTCCAAATAAAATCCAAGAATAAATAAAGTTGTGGATGAGTATGTTTGGGTGCATGACTAAATAATAATACTTGCATGTGCATGTTTGTGGGGTAAAGGGTAGTTTGTCATCCTTTGTTAGCTGCTACCAACCAAACAATTTCTACAAAATTCCAACACAACGCTAGAATTTGCTATATGAAACAAAAACAAAAATATAAAAGAAATTAGTCAATGTGACATTATCTTAGCCGATTCCAACCCGGAAAAATGGCACGGTAGATAGGCCAATTCCCAACCGACACGTACCTCATTTTATGCATTTTTTTAATTTATTTTCTAACATCTAGAATCGTCGGGTTTCCAACTTTGCATAATCCATAATTTTAATTAGCAAATATTACTATACGGTTAAGGACGAGAATGGATAATACAATCAATTTTATATATTAAATTTTGGGTCTATATAAATTCTAAATGAGCTTTATAAATTACGTTAAATTTCCGGAACCATAGCCGTAGACGGGCCAATTCCCAAGCGGACGGGTATTGATATACGAAAGGAACACATATTGACTGATTTTTTAATCGAATTTGAAACAAGTACGAGGTATACAAATTTCAAACACGTGAATAATCCAATTGTTTTGATTGACCGTCTCCGTAGTAAAACGTAGAATGTGTAGGAAAATAGTAGATTCTTTACTAACAATTTGTCCATGGGCTAATTCCGACCCAAATTGTGCGCGGACCGATTGAGTACCAGCGGGGAAACTTTTATTTTTTTTTATAATTTTATATTGAACTCATAAAATTAAGGATATTTAAAGAGACAAATATATATTTGCTATAAAAAAAGAACCGCGTCAATTCTCATACAAAATCAACACAAGTACAATCTCTTTAAGAAATAAATATGATTTTTGTCTCACATCACTTTTTAGAAGAAAGAGGGCATTGAAACTTATCTATAACAATGGGTTGTGAATTAAATATGAAAATTTTAATAGGTATTACTTAAAAATATTAAATATACTTAACAATCAATATCTTTCTGATACTACTATCACATATTAAATTTTATTAAATTAATAATTTTCTGGCGATTTTCGATGGGTTATACACTAGTTAACATATACAAGAGTGATATTTATGGAATCGTGTTTTTGGGTCTAAAAATATTCGTATACTACGATACAAATGATATCAAAATTTTCCAATTAAAAGTAAATAAAATTGTGGATGAGTGTTTTTGGGTGCATGAATGGATAATGCACATGCATGTGCATGTTTGTGGGGTAAAGGGTCTTCGTTGCTACCAAACAAACAGATTCTACAAAATTTCCATCACAAGATTAGAACTTGCTTTAAATTCAAAATGATCCAATTCACACGTTAGTTGACCTCTATAAAACAAAAATAAAATAACAAATTAAGAATTTAGCCAAGCTGACATTATCAACCTCCTTCACAAAATATAAGTCTTCTTCTTCTTCGTCTTTTTTATTTTTATTTTTATTTTGAGAGGCACAAAATATAAGTCAATATCACTATCCAGTGCTGAATATTTGATTTAAAATTAGGAAATTTGAGAGAGGGCAACTGACGTGTAACTTGTGAGCTAGGTCATCGTGTTTAATTTGCAAATTCTTGGACCCAAACAAACTCATCGATCCACAAGTTTACTCTTGGATTGATTTAAGTAAGAATTTGTTTTTTTATATTATTTGTAAAGTAGTAGTAATACAACTATTCTTTAGACCCAAAAAGTGCGCACTCATAAATAATCACTCCTTTATGCGCTTATCAGCTCTTTTTTTTAAAAAAAGGAAAATTCTATTCGGACACACTAGCTACCACACACGTTTGGAAATAATCACATTTCCCCTTAGGGTTAATGATTCCCAATTAGGGTATAATCACATTCTTTTTCAAAATCAATTCTTTTTCAAAATCTATATTATTTTTTTAGCTTATGTGGCTCACCATAGTGTGTCCAAATAAGAATATTAATTAGGAATTATTAATTTACAATATTGATGGGACATGTATACTTATAAAAGAAATCTCTAAAAAATTATTACTCCCTCCGTCCTAATAGCAAGGTCTCACTTGCTTTGGACACGTTATTAAGAAACAAGATTAAAAAGATAGAAAATGATGGGACCCTATAACTTTTGAAGGGTTAATTATTTCCATTTTTGGTATGGAACTATGCTAATGGAACAGACGAAAATGGAAAGTTAGACCTTGCTATTGAGACGGAGGAAGTATATTATTATCAAACTAAATTTGATGATCTTTTGCAAGGTCCCGCATTGGGACTGGAAGTTTATTATAGTAGACAATTTATTAATTTAGTTGCATACCTTCTTTATGAACCCCATAAATACGAAAGACTTTCGTTTGAGTTTTACCTTCTTCTTCTATTCAACTATCGTGAGTTTTCTTCGTAGAGACCCACTACTCTCTTCTTCTTCGTGTCGTAAGTTTTCAACTAGAGAATAAAGAATTTTGCACTAAAGAATTATAGTAGTTGTTGTGGTATGTTAATGAGAGCAAACAATCTCTCTTACAAAACATAATTTAGAAAATACATTACAATATTGATCTCCTTCACAAAATATACGTCAACGTCAGATTAATACAAAGAGTGATATTTTTGAATGCGTGTTTTGGGGTCTAAGAATAGTCGTGTTTCCTACTACGTTACAAATGATATCAAAATTTTCCAAATAAAATCCAAAAGTCAATAAAGTTGTGGATGAGTGTGTTTGGGTGCATATATGAGTGAATACTATTTCTTGCATGTGCATGTTTGTGGGGTAAAGGATCTATCATCCTTGGTTGCTACAAAAAAATAAATCCTAGTATCAAAAAGTAAGGGTAGAAAGATAAAAAAAAAATGATAGGTCCCATTTATTAGCAATGAGACATTATCAATGGGACGGAACAAAAAGGAAATAGAAACATTATCAGCAGGTTGCGGGGAGTATAAGCTTGATTATCCAAACACCAACAACCAATAAGCTTTGAAACATCTTATAAAATATTTAAAATAAGTTTAGTCAAACACACCCCAAGTCAAAAGTAAACAAATATTGCTTGGAAGAAAGCATAATTACTGCAACTTATTAAGAAAGCATAATTACTGCACAAACTAGGTGATAAACTAGGAGATTAATTAGTTGAACAATTGGTGGTGGACGACCTTACTAGTCATCAACTGTAGTCTTGGTCGTCTCCGCCAACTGTACTAATGCATAGTCATCAACTTCCTCGATCTCACATAATTAACCTGCTTATCTAGCTACATCTTCTTCATTGTTTCACTACATCCATTTCTTTTCTTCCGATCTATTATCGTAGTTAGATGGATTCAAAATTCACAGCTCAATACTCCTGCCTCCTTACTACGTCTTCGTCTCTCTTGATTCTCTTACTACTCCTCCATTTCTCTCAGACGACGACGTCCCAGCACTGCCCCCCTTCTTCCTGCGGCATTATCAGCAATATTAGGTACACTGTGGAGATCGCAGATTTGAATTAGCCTGCGAAGATAATGTCACCTCCATCTATTTTGATTCTCAAAAATTCTATGTCAAAGCAATCAACTACAGCAATCAAAAATTCTACACCATCAGGGTGGCTGATGCTTCCTTAAACAATGACGACATCTGCTCTTTTCCCGCCTTTTCTGCATATCATTTTATCTTTACCACTCCTGTCAATTATGATTTTTATCTCGCAGATGATATGTCCTGTCTTATTAATTTATGAGCTGTCCAAATCCATTGAAGAATTCATCCACCCTCTTTACAAATGTTACTGATTGTGTCACTTCTTCGAATTCATCAGCATCCCATAGATATGATTATATTAAGGTTGGGGACATGGAGGCCTCAGAGGTACCAGAAATGTGCACATTTGAGAAGATAGTGCCGACGTCGTGGGAATTTAAGGATTTGAACCGCACAGTATCAGTTTCAGAAATCCACCATTCTCTCTTGTATGGATTTGAACTTTATTCCTGCCCCGAGTGCACGTACCCCTTAACTAGATGGGGTAAGTTATTAATTTGTCTTAAATCATCTGCTACACTTATACTATTATATATACATGCACGCACCTCTTAACTAGATTACTTAATGCAACAACTCTTAAATTTGTTTATATGTGCTAACGCTTTTGTGTTCTGGAAAATTAATGCAGAGAACTTCTTATTAGATCGAGGTAAGGTTTCCCACAATCCTAGCTTGTCTAACCAATCTCAGTTTTATGATTATGAATTTTCAACATATATTATCTTCATAATCCGCTACTTAAATGTCATGCAGGTTTTCTCCTAGTTCCTCTCGCCATTTTAGGTGCCTACTTAACAATTTTATCTTCTTTATCAATTTTCTGACATCAAGATTGATAGAATTCTAATTTTATAGAGAAAATTTTTTTTGCAGTTTTTTTAGTGGCAGGAGTAAGCCTCCCTGTGACGATAATCAATGCATTGACCAGTGTATTGCTACTCTCATTTAAATTTAATGCCTTCGAAACAACACTCCGTAAGAATTTTAATTTTCCTTTCTCTTTTTAGTATGAATATAATGTAAATTTTTGTTTAACATGTATGTCTTGGTGTATTTGTAGGGGCCAAATTATATGATTTTGGATCTAATTACTTATTATTACTTGGTAATCTCTTAATTTATGTTGTACTATTTCAAATTATAATTTGTCACAATCAGATTATAAATCACTCAATGGTTTTTCCTTGAGATTTTTAGTTGAAGCCTTGAAGGTGGTTGCCACACTCCACCATCCGCCGATGATTTCTTCATTTAATAATTAAATAGTCATTTGTCTCAAAATTATTTTTGAAAATAATGAAAGAATTAATTAAAACCAAGTGCAATCTTTCGAAGTATTGAACTCATGACCAAGTGGATAAAAGATACGTGTTATATCAACTAAGCGTAATGTAGTACTTACTCCCTCGGTCCCCCATACCAAATTACTCCTTCCGTTACTATGATGCAGGGTTTTAAGAAAAAGTAATAAATGTTTGGTAGATATATTTTAAGTGGCGGAAGAGATTCATTTATGATGTATTGTTAATTTTTTTTAGTCGGTGAAAAAACTTTACATGAGTGAATATGCTGAACTTTCAAAGATAAAAAGGTAAAAGACATATCCAAAAAAGGATATATCATACTAAATTGGGACGACTAAAAAAGAAAAGTAACTATACTAACCCGGGACGAAGGGAATATTATTTTTAAGGTTAGTCACATAATAATCATCACACTAAAAATATAACCCATATATACATGAATATTTTTTTGGAGTCCTTATTTTTCGGGTAACTGACCACTCCTAATTATTTTGTATATGTGTGTGCAGTGCTTCTCCTGATTTGTCTGGCCAGTGTAGGTGCGCTGCTCACTTAATTAATTTATTCTCACTAAATATATTCCAAGTTTGCCTTCTTTATTAATTTTCTGAAATCAACAATTAATGACAGAAAACTCTAATTATTATCAGAATGGTAAGATTGCGACAATTCTAATTTGGTAAAAAACACTCCAGTTTTTTTTTACTGTAACAGCAAATCTCCTCGCGGTGATCATCATGGGATTGACCGGTGTGGTAGCACTCTCAGTTCAATTGTTACAAAAGAGTAAGATCTTAATTTACATTCATTAGTCCTTTAATATATCATCATCTCTCTTTTCACTCTTCCATTTTTTGTCAAATTTTCCTCATTAAGTATATATCTCGTGTACTTGTAGGCTCTGGCGGCGTTGTCTTCTCCGTAGTCACAGACACAACCTTAGTATCTGGTGCGCTAGCTTTAAATTTATTGTTTGCATTAGGGTTTCGTTCATGCATGTCTATATCATCACTCTACCGGTAATAAACAAAAAATAGCTGATACATTATACGAAAATTAGATACTAACAAACAATATACATTTCAATTATTCTTATTTTATACTCATCACTACAAAAATTATACAATTTTGTTGAACAATCCACTAATTGATTCATATATATATGTGTTGATTCATTTTATCTTCCATCTCATCTCAGCCGCCATCTCAGACATCATCATATTGGCACCAAGAATCGTCATATTTCCATTTGTAATGTGGTTTTTGATCTACAAATTCCGAAGAAGGCATTTGTCCATGTATAACAAAATAGAAAGCTTCTTACGAAGTGACAACAAACTCACAGCAATCAAGTATTCATATTCAGACATTAAGAAGATGACCAAAGGTTTTCGAGATAAATTAGGTGAAGGTGGCTACGGTGCTGTTTACAAAGGAAACCTTCAAGTGGCTATCATGTTGCAGTCAAACTACTCGGAAAGTCTGGAGCAAGTGATCAAGACTTTATGAATGAAATTGCAACTATTGGAAGGATCCACCATGTCAATGTTGTCAAACTAGTTGGATACTGTGCTCAAGGCTCCAAGCGTGCCCTTGTATATGATTTCATGCCCAATGGTTCCCTTGAAAAATACCTCTTCAATCGAGATACTATGGTTTCATTGAATTCGGATACCAAGTTTGAGATTGCAGTTGGAGTTGCTCGTGGTATTGAGTATTTGCATCGAGGATGTGATGTTCAGATTCTGCATTTTGACATCAAACCTCATAATATACTTCTTGATGATAAGTTTAAACCCCACAATATCTGATTTCGGTCTAGCAAGTTTTTCTCAACAGAGAAGAAGACGGTGACTATGACTGCTGTAAGAGGAACCATAGGCGCAGTCTCTTACAAGCTGATGTTTATAGTTTTGGGATGTTGTTGATGGAAATGGTGGGCTTAAACAGAGACTTGATCCGAAATCATGGTGATTCTAGCCAATACTTTCCAAATTGGATATATGACCACATTAACCAAGGGAAAGATATTGAAAATTGGAAAAGTTGATGAAAACGATGATGATATGAAGAAAACTGGGCGGAAGATGACAATAGTTGCATTGTGGTGCATACGAATGAGTCCCGATGATCGTCCATCAATGAATGAAGTGTTGCAAATGTTGGAAAGTGATGTGGAGCGTTTGCAGATTCCAGATTATCCATGTCAATCAGCTCAAATTGAAATGAATGTCGATCAAAGTGGGATTACGAGTTACACTAGTTCTTTACCCCTGCTACATCATGATGATGCTTCATCCTGTTTCGAGATTACTGTTCAAGATTGATAAAGCGTATAACAACATTGTGTGTAGAGTGTGTATGTGTTGCAAGAGTTTTTAATGCTGCATAGATTATTTAAATTATGCCCATTTATTATCAATATCAAGCAAGGAGAATATAGAGAAAATAGAGAATCAAAATATCAATAATATAGATACATTTGACCACCCTTACGTCCATAATTAGGATATCGTTAAGGTTAGTGGCGGAGCCAGGAATATGAAATCGAGGTTACGACTAATAATTATATAAACATCACTACTAAAAGTCCGTTCATACATAATAGTACATACATAAACAAGCTTTAAAAATACCATTATGTATGAGCGCACTTTTTGCATAGATAACGGATATTACAAAACTCCGTTATGTGTAAAGTGTTATTTATGTTCATTTATTTGATATATTGTAAGGAGAAGAGAGGATAGCTACCCCTACGGTGTTTATAACGGAGTCGAGTCATACGTTATGTATAAGCGTTATCTTTTAGTCACATACACACCCACTTGAGCTAGGCCTCATCGGCAATTCGGTCAATTTTTTTTTTCTTTGATTTAGATATATTTTTAAAATTTTTAAAGATTTCATGTAGATATTTTCTAAATCTAAATGGGTTCAAGTTTATTAGTGGATATTACTATACGGGTGGCTGTGGAAACATATACTAGTAAAATAACTTTTTAATCAGACTTGGACGAGTTTTATCAATTGTACTCTTCCGACCTATTGATATTGTCACGTTACTGTTCGGCACGAAGATTAGGAATAAGGGTAAAAAGAGATATAGAAAGTGGGTAGATCTCATTACTATTGAAAGATTTTGAAGGGTTAAATTTTCCTTATTTGAAAGATGATAATCATAGGATGACAATATGAGTAGGTCCGAGGGAGTAATTTTTAAATTTATGTATAAAACATATTTTTTTTAAAATCTTTGTCAATATTTTATTTCGTAATACACAATGAGGATGACCATTCGAGTTTGAGACAATAACAAGCTATAAAATTAATTTTCAACATGTAATTACTTGGTACTGCTATAAGAGTTTGAGAAATGAATGAGTAGTTTAGGATGAGAAAAATAGTATATATATTAATAATATTTACTTTGTACTAATATTTAAGTATATAAATAGTATTATTATGTAGGTTTTAGTTTTTTGCATGTATACTATATATTATAATATTACTTTGTACTAATATTCAAGTTGAGATAAAAGGATAAGAAGATTAATGTATTCTAAGTATTGTACAAAAAAATTAATTGAATTTTAATGGGGTAGATGTATTAGGTTGTATTGTTATACGAGTTTGAGGAGTTAATAAGTAGTTTAGACAAGAATAGATTGTAAAAATCGACTTATTTTGGGTCGAAATTCAAGAGTAGATTTTAAACTTATATTGTATGTTGTATATTGTATGATTTGTGAGTTTATACTATATATTAATTAAGGTTTAGTTTGAAATATTAAGTTTATAGCGGGTATTACTATACATGTTTAAGACGTGAAAGAGTTATAATTTCTTAATCGGAATGAAACGTAGTGTATATAAATAAACAGGTTCAAATTGTTGACAGACATTACTTATATGTTGTGACAGGAACAAACAACAAAAATATTTCTTTCAGGGTTGAAACGGGTTCTTAAATTGTAAAATTTTCAAATTTATACTTGAAACTTATTTTTTTAAATTTTGTGAATGTTTCATTTATAATATCCAGGGCTTTCTCACTTATTACTATGCGAGTTCCGGACGATAACAAAATGCAAAATTGTTTTTGAACTGAATTTGAAATGAGTAACAAGTATATAAATAAACGAGTAAATATACAATATGTTATTAAAATTTACTTTGTCATATTTAGACAATAATGTATATTATTATGTGTACAAGATGTGAAGAAATAATTTTTGTAATCGGATATGAACGTGTATGTATATTTACGATTATTTCTCTACAAATAAAAATATACGATTATTTTAAAGGCATCCCAGCCTTTCTCATGCCTAAGTGGAATTTCTAGATTTTTTCTTAATTATCTGAAATCTCAATTTATGTGTATTCAAAAACCATCACATGGCCACGTCTACCTTATAACATCTCTTCTTGTGGCACAATTCATGCATGTGGCACAAACTAGGTGATAAACTAAGCTTGGGGACCGCGTAATTGAAATCAAAGTAATTTGAGGAACAAATGCGAACAAAAAAGTTTTCAATAGCAAGAATGATCATGAGCCTCTCGGATTTTACTAAAGGCCAATGTGTTTCCAACGTGGGACTTTACCTAACGAAAGTTGTGTTTAGTCATGGTCAGTAGTTGTATGCTGCTATCTCATGAGTTACTAGCATAAATGTAACGCCCCAAATTCTCTTAATAAAAATAAAACAAAATAGTCCTTTATTTAATAAATAAATAATCCTCATCTCCAAAATAAGCAGCGGAAAAAATAGAAACTGAAATAATGTCAACAATCCTCCTAGAAAAGAAAATATAAACATAACATAAACTCCATGCTCGCATTTATTTATTTATTTATTCTCCCTCAATAGACCATCTTCACGCGCCCCACCGATCATGCCCAAGTCATTTCCTGAAAGAATAATTATAAAATTGGGGTGAGTACTTTAGACTCAGTGGGGTGCCATTTATCCAATTATATAATTCGCAACAAAAATAAACATGGAGCACTCGCATATAAAATAACACCGTAGCCCGAAGGCCATAACCTCGTAACCTCGAATAGCCCGTAGG